>VDFB02075321.1:346327312-346378465 GCA_007258455.2 Sequoia sempervirens
CACCACTTTGCAACTTTAATTCCTTGAAGATTGCAATGGCTTTGCGTAGTTGGCTCGATTCCTGCGTGGCGAAACAAAGTTTGGTTTTGTTTCACCAAGTCAATACCGTCCCTTGAATTCTTAGGAAGTAGATTAGAACTTTTGACCCCTTGTCTCTTTTTTCAGTTTGTTTGATCTGCAACCCAAATAAAAGAGCTTCATTGTCCAAACCTTCATTGTGAATTGAAAAAATTCAATGCTTTAGGTGTGATAAGTTTGGTCACTTTTCCAAACATTGTTCAGATAGACCTAAGCATCAAGCCTCCGTTGCAAATGTAGATGATGTCTCTCCACAGAAGAATGAAGAGCCTTGTTACCATGCAATATAATAAGATCCTTGAAGCCTTATGCTTACAATAATTATAAGATCAATATAAGAAGAGCCTTGTTACTATGCAATATAATAAGATCCTTGACTTACTGATGCTTTACTTTTTTCATGATATTATAGAACATTTTTATGGGTTGTTGGAAAGTCTTCCCTTGGGCTACTAAGTTTGGTTACAAGTGATTCATCCAAGTTATTAATCTCTATCTTGTTCTTATTAGATATAGTCCTCCTTTAATATATTTTATACTGGACTCGAATTGAAGTAGATTATTATATTGTATGAAGCAGAGTTTCATTTTCATGCCACATTGTACTATACCATATACGCTACATTTTGAATAATGTTTTAGCCAAATTTGAAAGTAGTAACTGGGGTAATGAAATAAATAAAGGAAGGAAAGATTGCAAATTATGTTTGTTTACTTGCTCCTCTTGTTCAACCTGATAGTGACTATAGAATCACAAGCTATGCTAGTAAAAGCAATGGGAAAGAAAGGGGTTAAAAGAGGGAGGCCAACTACATCAAAGAAGGAACCATCACCCTCTCTGGAAAATAATGAAAATACAAGTAATAACATACACAATAAGAACCTAGAAGATCAAAATCAAACGAAAAGGGGTAGAGCAAAGGGGTTGAAAAGAGAACCATATCCTGTTATGGAATATGAAGAAAAGGGAAAGAATGATGGAAACTCTGGTGAATTGGTGGATCGAAAACAACTTTTCGAGTTAAATCACTGTGAAGGTTTTCTTATTACACCTATTTTCTTGAATCTCATAAGCTAGCTTGGTTACAGTTTGTGTGTGAGTGACTAATTTGTGTGCTCTTGAGTTCTTGTGATTTTGTTTTTGCATGGGTTAATTAATTTAATTTGAAAGTCTAGGTATGTGTTAGTGTATATATAAAGATGATTCCATTATATGTGTGACATGCCTTTGTCATTGTGTTGGAATGTTTCAGCATGCTGTGTTTTGCTTGGCAGTGAAAGAAAAAATTATTTGTAGCATTGGTATTCATGTTTCCAACCTGCTAAAGTATCTTCAAAGATAAAGTTCTACTCTTTGTTTATTTTAATTTTCATACTTGCACATTTCATAGTTTTCTAGTATGTCACTTCTATCTGATCTTGTCATAGTGACTTATCAATCCGCTGATAAGCATTCCAAGGTAGATATAGTAGAAATATAGGACTGAACAAATGATGACAATGAGAAAAAGTTACCTAAAAGTCAGTTGGCATTCATTTGTAGTATCAAAGCATACATAAAAGGGTGCCTAGGTCTATGCTTTATCAACGTTAAGTGGCAGAAGGAGAGGTCTTTTATAGAGCATCAGCCAAAACATGCACCTAACTGGAAGGTGAGTTAGCGACATGAGGCTTTTGAAAGTGTGCCTAGCAGTCATGAAGCAGTGAGCAACAAGTAAAAATGGTGCTTGGGAGGATCTAAAATGATGTTTTGAGTGGCATGATGGATGAGAATAGGCACCTAGACTGACAAGACTAACTGAAATTGGTGCCTAGCATTTATTTGACTGAGCTAAAAGGCAGGTACATCAAGGATAGGTGCTTGGAGTGGATTTTTATGCAATGTGAAGCAATGGTTTGAGTTTGAAAGATGTGTAATGCAATGCAATCAATAATATGAATAAATTTTTAATTATTAGTTATGTACTGTGAAGTAATTGCATAATTGCTTATGTTGACTTTGTAAAAACTATGTTATGGTGAATTTTTTCATCTCTCCAGCATCTAGTTATTTACTTATGCAATGTGAGGTAATGCTTTGAGTTTGAAAGATGTGTCTGATGTAATCAACAATATGAATAAACTACATAATATAACCATTCTTTTTTATGCTAGTGTACATCAAGATATTTAACATTGCTCACTTAGTTAAAATTTCAAAAGTTTAATTATGCACATAGGAGGCAATTAAATTTTGATTATCCTTCTATATATCAATTATCCAATAATCAAGTGTATGTCCATATACAAAATGGCTCCGATGCCAACTCAAACAAAATTTTTACAATATGTGGCATAATGCCATCTCGGTATCTATTCAATATTTACATGCCAAATGTCTATCTCATTCTAAACCTCTTGGTGGATCATCAAAATGGAGCCTCTTTGAAGCACTCGTTGCCTCACAGTGGAAACTGCACAAAGAAAAAGTCAAACCACAATTGAGATTAGTTATACTATATAATTTAAAATCGAATAATTAACATCAAAATCAATATACATTAAATTATAATTGAACTCTAGGTGTAATCTTGATTACCTAAAATATCAGGTCTCTTCAGAAATTCGGGGAGTTCCTAGAATATGCCCTCTCAAAGAACCAGCAAACCATCTTTTGTAATTTCAATATATATAGGTGAACAAAAACATAAAAGTGATCCAAGTTAGCATACAATTGTTAGTAATAGGAACATATAAATACCAAACACAAAATAAAATGAACGCATACTTCTTTAGGTTGATCTTTTCCTTTATCTCCTTTAGGTGTTTTGACACCTCCTCCTTGAGGTGCTTCAACACCTACTCCTTCAAGTGTTCCAATACGTATTGCTTTGGGCGTTGTGTCACTTGTCAACAAGGACGTATAGCTCATAATTTCCTGCACATAAAAATGACAAGTACATATGAAACTACCAATCTATGTCAATATATGTATAATCAATATAAGATCTTAAAATTCTTAATTCAATCAAATTTGAGTTCAATTACCTTGCCCTTATCCAACATTACACTTCCATAATCTAGACAAGGCTGCACCTCGCTCACATAAGGTATTTCCTACAAGAGGAAAATAAGATAAACATATAAGTTATTATATAATTTCATTTTAATGACAATTCAAAGGACAAGAAAGTATACAATAAATAAATGTAAATGAGTGAGTGCAAAAATATATACTGTTTGTGTGTCTAGGCCAAATGAAATGGCCCTCGGGGTGCTATCCGTCACATTTTTAGCTCCTCCTCGGACATCAAGCTGTTAAATAGACCATGTAAATAAATATTAGTACATTATACTATCTCTTATTAATATTCATTTAAAACAAATGCAAGTTATGATTCACAACAAATTTTACGTGTCACTATTCAATGTCCCCTCTCTAGTAGGAGGGACTATGCAATTATTATCCCCTCCCTGCTGTCTGATCTATAATCTCCACATCTTAGATGTCATAATTAGAAGTGTCTAGGGGATGCTCAGGGGCTGTATAAGAGGACCCAAGCATATCTGGTGGCACATATTGCAAGTATGTGGCACACAAATATGTGGACCTTGAGGATGATGCAGCAACACTCGAGCCATCACCAACATCACCAGAATGTGGCTGAGCTACTACAGAAGCATGCGAAACCAAAAGACCACTCAAAGAGTGAATAGCGTGGATAGTCTGTGTGGCCGCATCCTGCATAATATCTGGATGGTATACTAGAGGTGGCGAGAGGAAAGGTGAGGGAGGGAACATGTGGGCGAAGTATTACTCTAAGCGCCCCTGCTCTATCTGGGGCATACCTCCACCAGGAAGGGTCTAATGTCAAAGTAATTGACATGATGCCCTAACACAAACTCAACATATAATTTTTTTATAAAGTAAAATGGTATATCCAAATTGTTGTTGGATTGGTTCAAAAAAACCATACACCAGCGATCCCAAAAGTTTTCTACAATGTCTCTATGAGTGCACCATTTTATAGAAAGTTTTGTTTTATTAACATTAACTGGCAAACCAGTGTGGGGGTTAACAAATAAAGAGGCTATTTGGGCTTTGGTTATTCCAAGATCTTTCACATCATCATAGGACAATCCACATGCATAATATTCTCTCATGTCTTCTCACCATGAATGAAAGGCATTATGTTGTGAGGAGAGGGTTTCTATATTTTTAATTATTTCATTCATTGTGTTTGACATCGAAGATAATCGAGGGACTCTCGTATAAACTTCAGAAATGCCCCTTAATTGTTGCAATTTTTCAGAAATTAATTCTTGAATTGATGGCTATGGAGGTGGTGGAGGTGGTGGTGGTGGAGGTGGTGGAATTGGTGCATTTTCATTTAGCATCCATAATGCCGATTAAATATAAAAACAAATCAATCTAATTAAAATTAGACAATATATAAATGAAAATATTATAAAAATACCTAGTTTTTAAAAATCCAACAAAAACCCTAGTTTTTAACAAAAATCTATAAAATTTTCTAATTTTTAATCCAAATACATAAAAACACTATTTTTAAGTCAAAATCCATTGCAAACATTCAAATTTCATCAAAATCCATGCTAAACTCAAATTTTTCATAAAAAATCTATCAAAACCACCCAACTATTTAGGTCCAACCTTTATTGGGAGAGTTATCAAACCAATTATAGGGAAGCCATAACCATCATGAGCTTTTAATCATGCTTTTGATTGTTCATAATCATCTGCATAAATTTCATGTACATACAATAACTCTTTTTTGATCATATTCACTATGTGCATGGGATCAATGAGTATTCCCCTTTTCGGGTTTCTGCAAACTTGATATAAAGAAGACCATCAAGTGTAGTTATAGAAGAATCAATATATGTAAAAGAAATTTCAAACAAAATATTGGTTTTTCCTTTATGATTTTGAATATTAATAATGTTTATAAAGATGGAAAAATCATTATCATCTTCTTCATTATCATTTTATTGAACAAAGTTTGTTGAATGAATTGGCAATGGGCTTGTAAATATTTGTAAGTATTGATTAGGTGAAAAAACCAATTTATTTCCTTTGCCATTAATAGGTCATCCAACTGGATTTGATTAGAATGAGGTCTTACTCTTGGTTATAAATATGCTTACATCTTTCCATATCATGTCGAGGTGTACGATGATATTGAAAAAATGTTTTTGCATTAAAGTTTGGTGGTAAAGGTTTAATTGTTTGAATATGACTAATTGGAGGAAGTTGAATCATATTCTTGTTTAACAATTGCAACATGATCACATGGAGAGAATCAAACAACTATGAAAATTTCCTATCTCATGGCCTAAATTTATATCTAGAGTTATGTTTACAGTAGTTACTTTTGTCTCAACATTATTAGCAGTTTGACATGAATGTTTATCAAGTAATGAATTTTTTGTTTTTCTTTTTAAATGATTGATAGTTGTTTTGAGGCATGACTTATATGATTGACCAATAGGAGCCTATGAAGGGGTACCTTCATACCAACTAATCAATATTCGATAATCATGAAGGGTTATACAAAAACGTGTTAAGGATGGATATTTCATTAGCAATTTATTATCTTGAATATTAGGTTGTAAGTTACCTATAAACACCCTTTGAATGTCAACATCTTGAAGACTATAGGAGAATTTCAAATAAAGGGATTAGTATCATTTCATAAAGTTTTTTATTTTCTCTTTAGGTCCTTGATTACAATGAACTAAATTTGTTAATGTAACTTGAGGACTGATGTTCACTTGAAAGTGTTGGAGGAAATCACTAATGAGTTGTGTAAAGGAGGTAATTGATTTGTTTGAAAATGAACAAAACCAATCCAAGGCCATATCTTTCAATGATCTAGAAAAGAGTTTCACTATGAGTGAATCTTCAAAAATAAAGTCTCTACACAAGGTAGTAAAAACTAACAAATGGTTATTAGGATATTTTTTACCATTGTACTTTCCAAAGTGAGGTATTTCAATGTTTTGTAGTATAGGTGTATTTAAAATAGTGAACATTAATGAACTATGTGTAAGGTATTTTGGATGTTTACTATTGGTTTGATTTTGGTTTAAGTTTGAAATTTGTTGTTGTAATAATGTCATGCTTTAAAAAAGTTGATTTATCACAAGATCATTGGGCCACATGTTGTGAGAGTTTTTCAAGTATGGTGAACTAGTATGGAGGAATGGTGGGATATTATATTTCATGTTTAGGAGGGGTGATGAATATGGAGGTGTTATAGGTGAAGGGACAAAACTATTATAATTTCCACTAGAAATTCCTAAGCTTGAGTTTAAACCATTGTTATATTCCATCATTGATGCTATGATTGGAGGTGTAAAGTTGGGAATAGAAGGAATTATTGTGGGAGAGGAAACTTATTTTCCAAAAGGATTTTGAGCATTAGTCAAAAATTTCGTGAAACTAGCTACCGAAGGAATATTAGAATCTACTATATTAGCTAGGCTACGTAACACTTCTATCCCTTCCTAATCATTTACCAACTTCCCAATGCTATCCAAAAGAGGGATTGCTTCTCCATCCAAAGGTTCAATGCTTAAGAATTGTTGAATTCATTGTAGGTCTTTATCCAATTATTCTAGATTATCATTGGGGACCTTAGAAATAACATATGCCAAGTCCACATAAATGTTAGGTTACAAAAAAGACATGGGTAATGTAGGACTAGGGAGGGAATATAAGATGGATTGGGTAGACATAATACGTTGAGTGAAAGAGTTATAAGAATCAAGCTCAACATTGGCTATGATTGCAACATAGGAAGCCATAAGTCTACAACTACATCTCACGTGGGTATTAGTGAAGTGACACAAGGTCATGAAGCTCATAAATTTTCTACAAGATTCAAAACAATTTAATGCTCATACAATGAAGGGAAAACACAAAATAGTCACAAAAACTAAAATAATTTGCACACACAAAACCCAAAACAACATAAGAATCATAGAGATAGAACTATGATCCAAATCTTTGTCAAAACTGATTGGACAGGGAATTGGCACCCTAGACTGATGAGGTTGATTTTTGTTAAATTTAAAATCTAAAAATGAGATATAGTATCTGAGGATCCTAATTGAAGATGTTTAGGTCTGCCAATAGGAATACTTTTAGAAATGCACAAAATTTTAATTTTATATACATGCAGCCATAATGCTTGATTAAATATAAAAACAAATCAATCTAATTAAAATCAGACAATATAAATGAAAATAGTATAAAAATACCCTAGTTTTTTTAAAAAATCCAACAAAAACCCTAGTTTTTAACAAAAATCTATAAAATTCTCTAATTTTTAATCCAAATACATAAAAAACACTATTTTAAAGTGAAAATCCATTGCAAACATTCAATTTTCATCAAAATCCATGCTAAACTCAAATTTTTCATAAAAAATCTATCAAAAAACCCTATTTTGAAAAAAATCAACTAAAATTAAACAAATCTAATTGAAAATTTGATTAGAGCAAATAAAAAATCAAGAATCTAACCTTTTGCAGATGGATTTGCACCAAATCGGATATCTGATTTGCGGAATCAACTTTCCACTATGCGCCCGCCGTGGTTAAGCAAATGTCGAATGAAAATGAGTTTTACTCGGGCTGAAATAGAAGTATATATGTGTCTAAAATTGGATATCCGATTTGAATCCGATATCCGATTTGGATCGGATATCCAATTTTCAAATCTAGGTTTGGGCTTTCCTTCGGTAGTCACCCGAGCCACATAAAGTCAACTTGGCATTTTTGCGTTTTTGAGTCATAGAAACACATATTTTTTTCTCCATTGCCACTTTTTGGCATACCATGATCCTACACATGCCCAGGGAGGAAGTAGGAAGGGAGAGAGAGGTGAGAGAGAGAAAGGGGTAGTTCTTGAGCTCAAGGAAGAGAGTCAGATAAAGGGATGAAGATTGAGAGAGAGAGGTCTAGATCATAGAGGATAAATAATGAGTGAGATTGATAGATGGAGAAAGATGATACAACTTGCTAATTACTAAAATTTGACCTCCCGATTGCTATAATTTGACATGTTGATCATTGAAATTTGACTGTCTGGAAAATTATAAGATCTTCCAAAAGCTAGAATTTACATTATAACTCCTAGAGATCCAAAACCACTCTCAAACATTCTAAAACTATATACATGAAATATAATTAAAAGTATAAGAAATTAAATGCTTATTTCATGAATATAGTTTCACCAAAAGATAAGGAGAAAGAAAAAAGAAAGAAACAAACATTCAAAGCTTGACATATAACATGAGCATGTTATAACACGCTCACATTTTGTGAAAGAATTCATATAATAAAAGCACGTTATAATGCGCTTATGCTTCATGAAAACATTTAAATAATGCAAGCATGTTATAATGTGCTTGCATTATGTGCAAACCAAACCATAATGCGAGTGCATTATAACATGTTCGCGTTATGACTTGGTAATGATCGAGCCTAGGCTCAATCACTACCAACCCATAATGCAAGCACGTTTCATTATAATGCACTTGTGTTTTCTTTCTTTCAAGACCAAAAAGTGACCCCCATCTTTTTGCACTTACCCTTAGCTTATGGGGGATCACATGAGGTCATTTGGAAAATACAATTTATAAGTATATTATATTTACAAAAACTAAAATATGTATTATGTTTTCTTTAATATTATATATTTTTTAATTTTATAATGAATGTAGGCCAATAATGGCCTCTATTAAAGACACTAGGAAAAATAATAGACATTGTGTTGTCCCCTAATGTTGACTAGTTCATTTTTCAAACATTGCCATATTAAATCATTACCTAATGCATTGATAGTCTATGTTTCCTATAGAAATTTTTAGATCATTCATTTTGAGTATGATTGGAGGTTGTCATTTTGAAAAACCCTATTGCCAGATAATCAAGCCATGCCCTATTTTCGTAAATAATCATATCCAAGCTGTAATCCCCGAGTCTTATTTTTTTATTTTGGTTGGTGATGTCGATTCAAATGCCAAATGCTGAAATTGAAGATTGTTTTATACTAAAAATCAAACTCCTACATTGGCAAAAAAATGAAAACAATTATATTTTAAAAACCATGTGTTTTTGGAAGGATCTGTCTTAGAGGGGTGTTTGTGGGGGTTTTCTGAGCAATGTGGCAAGTTTGCACAACAACGAGCAATTTCTGGATTGAGAGAATTTAAAGTTTTAATCATGGTGTTTTTATTCTCTTGGAAAAACATTAGGGTGAAAGGATTTATCAGTTGAAAATTATGCGAGTTTCAGTGTTTCAGTGATGAGGAATTATCAAGGGGTTTATTGAAAAATATGTAAAATTATTTTGAAACTTTTCTAAAGTTTAAAATAATTATTAAATGAGGTTTTTCTAAGCATTTTAATGTTTTGTTTGAGGCACATTGAGTGGGCTTAAGCTTATTGCTCACTTTTGTCTAAATCCTAACCTCATTGCTCACTTTTTCTTGTTTCTTAACCCTTATTGCTCACCAAATTGAAATTTCTAACCTCATTGCTCACTTATTCCCATTTCCTAACCTTCATTTGCACGCAATTCAGCAAATTTTAACTTCATTTGCTTACATTTGCGTAAATCCTAACCTCATTGCTCAACCTTCTCCAAATTCTAACTGCTTTACTCAACTTTTTCCAAATTCTAACCCCTTTCTCAACTTTTCAAAATCCTAACAGTTGCTCAAGTTTTTCACTTTCCTAACCTCATTTTGTTCGCATTTCAATAAATTTGAACCACATTTGCTCGCATTTAGTTGAATTTGAACCTTGCTCAATTTTTAAAGATTTCTAACATGTGAGCATTTAAAGGCAAAGAAAGACAAAGATTAACCATTTTCAGGGGAATTGTGTACGGTGAACAAAACGTGCAGTGCATCTTTCAATTTCTCTTCTCTACATATTACTGTGAGATTAAGATGAGTAGTGGATGACAATGGCATTTCATGATTGCAGTATATGCACAGGATGGATTTGTTCAGCAGATTTTTGAAGCTTAAAAGCAAATGCAAGCAACAGGCGCCCTGGTTTACATGCATGTCAAATATTAAAGCAGATTTGAAAACACAAATGATTCAGATAAGTGGTCTCTTGAATTGCAATGATTGCATGTTATGCACATGATAGATTTAATGCAAATTTGTCTAACTTTCAAGAAGATGAATCCGGTCTTGGGGATTATCCGTAATATGTTGCGTACACAGTTGCATCTCATGGTTTTGTTCGACAGTCATTTAGCATTATTATAAATGGTATTGAGAAAAGTATTATAGAGGTACCTACATTGACTGTTTGGCTTAAAGGCCTTGAAGATGCCTCATAACGTGGATTGCAATTCTTTCAGAATATGCATAAAATGGAAGACATGTTAGTTGTTTGACAGAATGCCTCAAAGATACGAATGCAAATTGCAGGGCACACACGAGATTTTAAAACTTTGAAATAAAAATGACACGATGAAATATCATTTCATGCAGTGGAATGTGCCAAGTTATGCACAAAACAGATTCATTGGAACATATTTGAAATATGTAACACATTTTCACTGTAAACAGATTAAAACAGAGGCTACAAGGAAATTGTTTTAATTCTTTTGATATAAGCAAAGTTGAAGCCCATTTAAGTTGTGCTGCGCCAAATTCCACAACGTTTTTTCTGCGTAGAGTTTGGGAGCATTGGAACAGGGTATCGAATCCCATCAAAGCTAACTGGAAGTGAATTTTTGTCCCCTGTAGTTGTCGTGAACCTACATTCTATTTATGGAAGCATAAATAAGGCATGCGAAATGTTTAGCAGAATGCCTCAACAAAGATGTCATTTCATGGATTGCAGTGATTGCAGGATTTAGACGAAATGGATTTGTTGAATAGACTTTAGAAACTTATATACAATCGGCAGGTGTAAATCCGAATTCCACGACCTTTTCCAGCACCCTCCTTGCCTGCGCTAAAATGGGGTCTATGGACAACGCATGGACATCCATTGAAGCACGAAGGATGGAGGAATTTTGTCTAATGTTGTAGTTGCAAGTGCCCTGGTAAACATGCATTCAAAACATGGATGCAGAAACAAGGCCCTAGAACTGTTTGAAGAAGTGGGGCAACAGCAAGAAGCAAGTACTGGAATTGTTTTGTTTGGTATTTGTTTTCAGGATAACGCCAAACGTATTGGGAAGGATTGAGGAATCTCAAGTGAAAACCATCGATAAGTTTATGGCCAAACCCCTCTACCAGCGTCCTCCCTTCTTGTGTTAATTATAGGGACACAGAGACAGGAAAGTAAACTGTTTGACTAAATGCCTCAAAGAAATGTGGTCTCATGAACCGCAATGGCTACAGGGTATGCACAAAATAGATTTAATGAAAAATCTTTAGAAACATTCAAGAAAATGCAATGAACAGATGTTGTAGTTGCAATTTCTCTGGTCGACATGCATGCAAAGGGTTGAAGCTTATACATTGCATATGAACATTTCGATAGAAAACTTCAAGGAGGGTTTTGGAGCTCTTGTTGATTACAAAGCAAAGAAAATCTTTGATGTGAAGTCGAAGCAATTGAAGGTTGCATTAATGATCCTGATTACAAAAAAAAATAGTGATATTGATGATGTGATTAAAAATGTAAAATAATGCCATTTTGTATCTCTTATGGGATGCTCTTATGGATTCTGTATGGTGGTCTGGTAAGAACCCATAGGAAAAAATTAAAAAAATGACATTGCGTCAGGTTAAGGCATGGGTAAAACTTCTTAATACTTTTTACAAATATGGAAAACTTGAGTTGGAATTAATTTTCAAGGTTCAAATTCAGTGTTGCGAGGATGCCAAACTTATGAAACTCTTTCCTGAAATTGCTGAAATTGTAAGATCAAGCTATCTAAAGCTCTTGAAAAGCCTACTAGGGTCAGAGTTGAAAAATTCAACAATATGTTTTGCAAGAAGTTTCGTGCAGGTGGATACATCACCATCGTTTCAACATCTATTGGCGAAGAGGGTTTGGGTATAATGGAAGTTGATCTTGTAATATGTCTTGATGCAAATGTTTCACCATTAAGGATGATCCAATCCATGGGAAGAAAAGGAAAGAAATGTGAGGGCCGAGTTATCATTTTAGTCAGTGAAGGATCAAAAAATTGTAGGGGTATTTGAAGAAACAAGCCAAAGGCAAGGCATTATTTAAAGCATATGCACAGTGGCAGACTAAACAAATTCAATTTCCATTCCAGCCCATGTATGGTTTCACATAGTTATCAACGAGAGGTGCAATTTGTTGAGATGTCAATTGTAAAGGTTTGTTCAAAACAGGGGCAAGTAGAGATGTGCATATAAAATATTTCAGTAATCAATCAAGTCTAAGCAATAAAACTAGAGTTGTTGATGAATTTGAGATCTTGTTAAATGATGTTGATAATACCATACTTAATAGCCATACTAGTTGTTCATTATCTAGTGAAACTTCATTCTAGTTATGCTTGATAGGTGAGAGTGATATGAAGAAAGAGGTTTCTATAGAAGCAAATGAGTGAATTCTATTGGGAAAAAAATTCTAAGAAACTACAAATCTTAGTATATTTGGTTTGATGAAATGTTGGAGAAAGATGCAAAACTGAAGCATTCTAAGTATGGATTTGAAAACCATCAGATCAAGACATGACGTAAGGGGCAACACTCTGCTGTCCAAATTCTCTGACAAATACGCAGTTTATAAAAACAAAATTTTCAAATAACTAATTGCACAGATCAAAATTATACTGAAACAATGTTTATTCAATTCAATTCTCAATACATAAGCAAAATAAAATTGTTCTTCTTGGCATTCAACTCGTTCTTCACAAGTCTTTACACTCATCTTCCCACTGCTCATTGTATTCCCCACAAACAGTTTCTATGCATTTCTCCCTGCTGCGTATCTTCCTTCAAGTTGCTACGCACCAAACTCTATTCCAGCTGCCTTGCAAACAATCAATCTCTTTTCCCCTTTGTTTATCGACCTCTTCCCTCACTTTATCGGCCTCCTCTTTCTACATTGCTGCCCATTCTTTTTAACAACGGCCCTCCATTCTTCCCTACTGCGCGACTTTTGAACTGGGGACCCATTTTTTTTTCACATACACACCACTTTGTGAGCCTTCCTGCTCATCCCGGCTCGGCAGCGTGGTAATTGATTTTCTGGCTGTGTCTATATACCACGGCCCTTTCATCTTCCATTTGCTTTGCTCTCAAACAAATACTTTCTTTCCTTAACCCGCGGCCCCCTGTTTTCCACAGTTCAGATTTTATCCACTCTTTGGTTTGTCTCTCCAAGGTGGAAAGTCACAAATAAGCATGGTTTTATTTGCTCGGACAAACATGGTTTTATTTTAGCAAAATAAGGCAGATTTTGTCTTATTAAAAGTGTCAAGTCATTAGTCCGATCCCTGCAATCTTTGCCTGAAGGCATTCTATTCATGTGTTGGTCTAAGCTTCCACGTTTGAATGAATGAAGATTTTTAATAACGTCCACGAGGTTAAACAGCCTACGGGACCCACAAATCAGCAGTAAAAATGGAACACCACTACAGTTCGAAATAGAAACCACCGCCCAGTAATTACTTGATCTCCCTTTCCTTTTGTAATTTGGATCTTCTACTATGAATTTTTACCAAGTAATCAACACTTTTCGATATACTCTTTGCCTCAAATAAGTTGTATAAAGTGTCAACATTTAGAATCTTGATATAATTGACTCGAATATCCATATAAGTTGGACATTCCATGATGTAATGCCGTTCCGTCTCTACAAGCCCTAAAGTACAGAATCTGCATATCCTATCAACCCATTCTTCTTTAGGTGTCGTCCATCTACCAATTTCACATCTCAATTGGTGCGAGCTAGTTCTTAGCTGAGCTATTAGCATTTTCGCTTTCCATTTTATTTCCGCACTTATATAGTTTTTTTTGAGTATGGTCATATGAAGGATTAAAGTGTTTGATGTAATACTCCCTTTCCCTTGATAACTCCCTACCCCACATGCTTTCTTTAACTTTTTGTTGCATGTACATTTTGATGGCCTTAATGTTATTTGGGCAATTATCTATGCTGATACCCCACTTGCTCAACCACTTGTTATTTTGCTTCATCCACGTGCCCTTCCTTCTATTCAATTTCTCTGCTGCTGCCATTTTAGGCCAACGAGACACCTCCATGTTCTCTAGCCTCTTTAAATAACTTAGTAAACGAATCATAGCCAATGTCTCCATAGGTAAGGCTCTAGCCTCCGCTAGGACAATCTCATAGGGAACAAACTGTTGGTATGTGGCGACTGATCATGCTATACTGTACACCCCGGCCCCTATTCTTGCCGGGGTCCAGGGCCGGGCCGGGCCCCGGGTGGGGGTTCGGGGACGGCAGCCCCCGAGAAAAATTTTCTTCCTACTTTTTCGCGTGATCACCAAAAAAGAGAAAAATCAATGAAAAAGGAAAAATTCGATTTTGTAGAACCCAAAAATCTGGAAGCTTCTAAGCTTGACAAAAGGGGTTCGGATGGGTATTTTCAGTATGATGAAAAATGCGATTATTCGCAAGATTGCAAGAGTTTTTACACTGGATAATAAAAGTATTGGATGGCTGCGGTTTGGTAGATGTAGCCCGGATTGGGTGAACCACGTTAAATTATCTGTTATGATTTATTCTGTGTGTTTTAGTTTATCTGTTTATTAATTAAAATCTGCATTTAATTGTTAGATATCTGTCATCTCTAACCCTAACACAAACGATTTTATTTTGAGGCTGCTTGTGATTAAATGTTTTTGTAGTCTTTCAATTTGTCTCCACTTGATTGTTGAGGTACTGCCACCCCAAACTTCACACCCATAAAGAACCATCGGCACCACTAGTAACCCAAAGAGAGTTTTCTTTGTTTTCCAGTCCCATAATTCAACACTCCTACATCTGTTTTGCAAAGAGTATAAAGCTTTCCAACCACCTTGACTCCTTTTTGCTCTACATGTCTCCTAACTAAGTCTATAGTGAAAATCAAGGCCAAGGTACTTATAATCGCTAACCACTTGCAAGGGGCTGCCTTCGAAGACAAATTCTAAAACTTCTTTCTTTTCAAGGTAAATATCATAACCTTAGTTTTGCTGGTGTTCACCTGCATCCCAACCTTTTGACAAAATAACTCAAGAGCTTTCAAGTGATCCCTCAAGTCATGCGCTGTTTTTTCCATTAGAATAAGATCATCCGCATATAGCAACAATTTTATTGCATTATTTGTCAATTCAACTCCTCTCCCACCAAAATTGTCTAACCATTCCTCTAATTTGTCAATATAGAACCCAAATAATGTAAGTGAGAGAGGGCAGCCTTGTTTGACACCAATGTCACTCCCAAAACGTTTTGACATTCCCTATTTAGTTCTGATTTTAGCTTGTACCTGATCATATAACCTATGAACAATAGCCCTATGTTTTTTTGGAATTTCCAACTCTTCCATCCTAGACCATAACTTGTTTCTAGGGATTGTGTCAAACACTTTCTTGAAGTCTACGAAGCAACAAAAGACCTCACCACCTTGTTTATCCCAAACCTTCTCAATCAAGCACCTAAGAGTAATGCAGTTATTGATGGTAGAGTATTTTGGTCTAAAGCCCGCTTGACCTTTTGCCCTCTTTCCCTCTTTTTCTACCCACCTACTAATCCGATGCTCAACCATGCTCCCAAAGAGTTTACCAAAGAGCGAGCTAATCATTATAGTGCGGTAATTTGAGGGGTTGTGCAAGGGGATGACGACATTGGTTGTCCAATTTGTTGGAAAACCATATTGAATATTCTTTTAATGTGTGGCGTGAGGGCATCCACACCCCATTTTAAATATTCTAATTGTAATCCATCTATGTCACGTGCTTTGCCCACCACAAGCCTTTTAACTCCTCCTTTGATGTCTCTTGTGGAGAAGAGTTTAGCCCTCAATTTAATCATAGGAGGAACATTATTGTCTTGCACCCTCTCATATAACAGTTTTGCATATTCCAACCATTGTAAGTCTATGATATTGTTCTCTTTGACTGTGTTTTTTTGCTGTAATTCTTTCCAGAACCCTCTCGGATTGTGCCTACCCATGGAAATCAACACTTTCTACCTTGTTTGCATGTAAACCTCTTTTTTTCACTCTCACAAGTTTTTCATATTCCTTTTTATTTCCCTCGGATTTGGCTATTCTTTTCGCTGCCTTGCATTCTTCATCGTACCATAGATTCGTTGGAAAACTATTTTTGCTGCCTCTCTTAGGTTTAGACCTTTTGCACCAACTAAGAGCTTTGAGGATTATTAAAGTCAGATTGTCGCTGCATATTGTTTTTTTGTTTATAGTGCTCATCTCAGTGCCACCCATCTCTTGTATCTATTTTTTAAGATTTGTTCGAATTTTTTTTTATTTTCCTGTGTCAAGAGGATTGTATTGTGAAAAGGCTCCTTCTGGTTTGATTGCAGCCTTGCCTGATAATTAGTGTCTTGTTGCATGCTGATTTTTCCATAAACAGGGTTGTGATCTGATTTCATTTCCATGAGACACTCCCTCACCTCCACATCATCCAACCTTGCCATAAGATTCTTTGAACATATAAGATAGTCCACCATGCTTTCCCCATTGTATGTGTGACAGGTAATGTTCCTAGAACTCAGCCAACCATTTATCCCATTGCATATAACCAAACCATAGACGCTGCATATCCCTAACAATTCTGCTCCGTACTGAGTGATGCCTCCTTTTTTGTCTTGAGAATTTCTTTCCCACTTTTGGTTCTTTTCTTCTTCTAACCATAAGGGGGTTATCTCTTATTCCCTCTCCCTTTCTAAGATATAGAGCCTGATTATTTGCAGTCCTTGCATTAAAGTCTCCTATTAGGATAATTTCTCCTATGTTATTATATGTTGTTATGTCATTTTTTAAAGCTGCATATGGGTCTTCCTTATCTAGCTTTCTCTTCTTATAAATTTTTGAACCATGCGGAGCAAAGTAGCAGGCAACAAGATATATTGTGAAACCTTTGTTCTTTATTTTCAGCCATATGTACTGGTTATTTGGGTCTTCTTTTTCCACTTGTATGGTTCTTTCCCATGATTCTTTTATCAAAACTGCTACTCCCCCCTGTCCTTTACCACTTTCTGTTAATTCATTCCAAATTGATACCTTTAAGTAACTGTAGACACGTAAAATATACTGATTGACATCATGCATTCGATCCTGACTTACTAACATCGTTTCTTCCTAAATCATCCCTCGGTCTAACCATTTAATCAAATTCCCCTGTCTGATTAAATTCATCAATATTCGCCCCTTAATTAAATAAATCATTTTGTCTAATTAAGTCACTCTCTTTTGTTAATTAAATCAATCCATCTGATCTAATTATCCCTATTTAATTAAATAATCAATTTATTTGATTAAATCTCTAAAGTTCATCCATTAAATTAAATAAATTAAAAACCTTATTTAATTTAATTTAACACCATCCTTTTAATTAAATAAATCAAAATCCTTATTTAATTAGCCTCTTATCATATTCCTCTCTTGGTAGTTTAAATAAATCCGTAAAGTCTAAGTCGAATAAGTCCACATCATCAATCTCTGTTAAATTAATTAACCCTTGATTAATTGCTTCATCTCATGTCACATCCTCTAGATAATCCAGTTGCACATGAAAATAGATTTAATTCATTTATTAAATCTCTATTTTCCTCACAAGGCATCTTTTGGAATATTCTATCAATTTGAATTCAAAAATTCCAAGTCAACATGTACATCCAACAAGGCAATAAATTCATCTTACATGTCCTTTGCCTTGAGCCAAGTGGCATTTATTGCATTTTCCCTTCCCTCTTGCATGTCATTTCAACAAATTTGAATTTCAAATATTGGCATTTATTGGCACAAACCCCAAATCTTGCACATCCTCCATCCATTCATAGCTTGACAAGTGGCACCATTTCATTGGATGAATGTTAGACCCACATTGCTCAAATTTGGGCATTCATCCATCTTGAAATCCTATAAATGAAGAGTTCCTCTCCTCATTTGATCTTCCACAATCCAAACAAAGTTACCATGCTCAAATATTTTTTGAATTCCATCCATTATCATTGAGTCATAGCTAGGTTTTTTTGTAGATTTTTGGCTTGGAGTCTTCATTCTTCATCAACAAAAGTGGATCAATCTCCTCAACATTTGAAGCTTGCAATCTTAGGAATTGGGAAAGGGCCAATTTTCACATCAAATTGGCACCAATTCCCCCATAGGATCATGAGTTTGCATATTTAAATTAGGATTCAATCTAGCTTTGTCATTTACATTGTGTTTTTCATTGTTTTTTTTCCTATTTTGAATTAGTAAATGGATTTCATGGGGAATCTTTGTTCTAGCTTGCAAATCCTTGTTTAACTTGTTTACTCATATTGTTTTGTAGGTACTAGGAAAAGGGTTCGCACATTTCGCGCTAGAAGGAGGGCTGGATATCATTAATTCTAACTTTTTCTTGAAATTTCTGCATTTTTCTTCACACAGGAAATTCCAACACGGACTCCTCAATGTCGCTGTTTTGGCACCGTGGGCTCATCATCGTCACTATATGGCACCACGTAAAGCACAAACTGCACCGCTGGACTCATTTCGCCAAAAAAATTAAATTTTTAACTCCGCCGTTGGACTCATTGACTTGCAAGATTTTTTGAAATTTTTGAAAACAATAACGCGAGGGATAAACTGCGACACTGTGCAAAATTGCGATGCAATCGAGCTCTCTGTCCTGACACAGAGCGCCGCTGACTGGTAAGCGGCGCTGTGAGAGCGACGCTCGGAGAACAAACAACGACGTTGGGAGAACAAACAACGACGCCTTCACGAGTTGCGACGCTGAGAGACACTAAAGGGGAGAATTTAATTTTTAGCACGTGCTTTTGATTTATGATTTATTTACCTTTTGTTTTGTGGTTTTAATTTCTGTGTTTTTCCAGAATCTGACTGTTTTTCTTCTTTGTAGGTTGGAAATCGAAAACAAAGGAAGGAGCATGGTGATGATATTTTGTCCAATCAAAGTGTTTTTAAACACTTCTTTAAGAATTTGTCATCTTTTCATTCTTAGAACACTAGTTTTCATTTGGGCTTAAAAATAACCTTTCAATTTATTTTTGCAAAGGTTAAAACGAACAATAGGATCAACAACTTACTAGATTTTGTTTCTTGAGTTAAACAATTGAACAAATGTCTTTCACTTGCACCAATTTGGTGCTCTAAAACAAACTCACATATTGCTTTGAGGATTTAAAAAGAACAAGTGTAGCTTTGTTTTTGTGAGGACTTACTTAGACTAAAGCCATTGAAAAAGGATGTATGTGCTTCTCTCGCGCTTTATAGCGATTTTGAGAATCAAAAGACCTTTTTTATGACTTTGGGTTAAAATAAAGCAATCACCTCCACACTTCGATTTGGGCTTAAAATTGAACAAAATTTTGTGCGAGTGTGAGTGGGGGCTTTATTGCATATATTCTCTCTCCTTGTTGCCAACAAGGATTGATCGAGTTACGAATATTGTTCTTCATTTGCTTTTGTTTATCCTAGAGGGCCTGCCTTGGGGAAAAAATAATCACCCAAGGGAACGACTCAACTGGTAACACTCTAAAGCTAAGAGTATTTCCAACTAGGATATAAATGTGGATATTGGAAAAAACGCCAATATCACGCGGTTAACTCCGACAAGATGGATCCGAAAGGGGACTCTTGCCACGTTGGGTCAACTCCTACGAATGGAAAGTCCTTACTAAAACCTATGTGTTAGAATTTTCCAAAATCTTTTTATCTATTTGTTGGTGCAAGAACGGTCGTTCTCAAGCCACCCCACACTTTTATGGTCTTCTAGTAGAAATGGAAAGCATGCCATGGGAGTTTCATGGGTGTTGATGCTTGGCTGCCCCGTATAAGTGAGTGTTGTGGAGGGGAGCCAGTGGGGTCAAGCATCTAACCATTCACTAGAGATAAGCGTAGCTGGACTTGTCCAAGTGGGAATCCAACAAATATTGTCTTACACATCCATAGGATTGTACTTATTCTTGGGTTACAAAATGCATTGCTTGATCGAAAAACATCTAAAAAACAAACACTTAACATCATCCAAATTTCAAACCCTTTTGAGAACAAATACAATTGACTCAATCCATATGTTATTGCTTGCCCTTGGGATTCACGTCCTTAGAGGTTTCTAAACATTGGATTATATCTCAATTTGTCTTCTTAAGTAAACAATAGGAAACCCTTGCCTTAAGATCATCGAATTTCCACATAACATATCTTGTGGGGTTAGAAGAAATTAAGACATTGGACATCTTAGTGTGAAAACCTAATTGAAGACAGTGTTTTTGGTAAAATAAAGACATTAATCAAAGCTAAGCAAAAGGAACTTTCATATGTGTTGAAGACCTACCATCCCAAAAGAAAAACAAATCATTGGTTGGAAATTCGAAAATGAATGTTCAAATGAAATCATTTCTTGGTTACAAAGGTCATTAGGAAGCATTTGCATTCTCTTCAATACCTAGGTCTAAGCAAACAAAGTGTACCTTTTTAGGTTCATCTTAGGATCAAAACATATCAAAATCTCTTTTTCATCCATCCTCCAAAACATAAAAAAAATCCCTCTCATCATCACCTTTTGGAAAATCTTGAAATTATCCTTGATACTAGGCTTTGTGGCAAAAATCAAAATCATCAATATCATTGAGACAAAATCCTTGAAAATATTTTTGGCTAGGCATGTGTAGATGCATCCTTTTACATATACTTAGTCAAAGTTATCAAAATCATCTTGTCTAGCTTAGTGTATGTAGATGAATCCTTCTTCATATGCTTAGTGAAGTAATCATCTTGTTTGAATAGGTATGGGTAGATGCATCCTTCTCCTCACACGTATTCAAATTATCATCCTTTGAATAAAGCTATCCCTTAGATCATCATCCAACATCTTAGGGTCTTTTTGTTCAAAAATCCAAATCAAGGACAAAATTTCAAAATCCCAAATCCAAAACCAAGATCAAAATCTGCAAAGCCTAGTGTCTCATTCAAGATTTATCAAGAGCCACAACATCCATAATCATCCTCATATCATCACCTTTGATCCTCAAGGCATCCTAAAACCTTCTACTTTGGGACATAAAATAGAGATCAAATCCAAAGAATCAAGAGATTCATCTCCCATATTCTTGATCCTTGTTTTATGGTTCAAACGAGATCTCAATACAAGAAGAGTATGGAAGCCAACAAAGAAACACCCGTTTCAAGTGATCTTAGCCAAACAAATGCAGAAATGAATCCAGCTGAATCAAGTAATCCGTTGATCCTCTCATCATCGCAAAATCCGCAAGAAGAAAATCAAGGAGAGGATCTTACCTTTGGAATGTCTCGCGAAGAAATGATTGAAATGCTTCAAAATCCAGAGAATCATAAAATCATCATCATGATGAGACTCAACCCTTCGTTATACATGCTTGAACTAGCAAAACAAGGGGCCAAGTTGCCTTCGAATTTTGATGTAAGTACTATAGTGGAGACATCCTTTCCACCTATCTCATCCACCATCCCAAAACATCACGCAAAACATTCTGCAAATCACAACATCGTTTGCTCCAACCCAACCCAATGTCAACAAGGGAAATACATTTCTCAATGCTCTTCAATCACATCCCCTTGTTAATAATCAAAACTTGGATGCAAACACCGCATTGGAACAAAATATACCCCAAAACCCATTACACAAGAATGTTCCTCTCACATTCCATCACGATCCATCATCATCATCTTTTCACGCAACTCCTAAAACACCTCTTCTCACAAATTCACAAGAAGAGGGAGATATGTTCAGACCAGGGGGCATATTCGACACCACGACGTTTTAGACAACAACTCACACCCCTCACCTTTCCACCTCTTCCACCATTACCATTATCATCTGCACCACTCGTTGGTTTAGGGCTTCCTCCCCTACCAAGTATCAATCAAACTTACATCCCAACCATCAATCAAAGCATTGCACCAAACACTCAAAATTTATCGTTGATATCACAACAACAAACGATAAATACACAAGCAATGGCAACATCATCAAAAACACCCATAACATCACAAAGCATGGTCTCTCAAGGACCAACCATCACATCAATACCACTATCCAACACCCAAAACATCAACACAACATCATCAACTACCACCATTCCAAATCCACCACCACCTCCACCACCACCAAATTTCACCACATCAAGCCAATACGACGCAGCATTGCAAGCTGCTTTTCAAAGAGGATACCAAAAAGTTCAAAAACAAAAAGTTGTGCAACAAGCCACTCAAGTCGCACAAGCTGCCCAAGCTGCACAAGCCGCATTACAAGCACAACAAACGCAACAAACCCAAGCTTTATTGCAACAACAACAACAACAAACCGCCCAAGCCGCACAAGCATTGCAAGCACAAAGGGCCGCTTAAGCACAAATTTTATTGCAACAACAATCTGCACAAGCACAAGCAGCACAAGCGCAAGCCCAATATCAAGCACAACAAGCACAATCACAACTTCAAGCACAAGCATATCAACAAGCACTAAAGCAATACCAAGAGCAACAAGGAGCAACAGAATTGGCAGCCCAACAACAAGCGTTGTGGGAACAACAACAAGCACAACAACAAGCATTGTTGGAAGAACAACAAGCGCAACAACAAGCACAAATCCTAGCACAACAACAACAAGATCAACAACAAGCTTTGTTCATACAAAAGCAAGTAGAAGCCTACTTCGCCTGCGAAAACATACAGATACCATCGAACAACGCACCAACCAATCCACCCATCCAACCCATGATTCAAATACACCAAAACACTTTTATCCCACCCCCTGATCTGCAAAGTGATGTGACGACACAACTCAGGTTGCTCTCGCAACAAGTGCTCGACCTTCAATTAGGGCAAACAACCAAAACACCAAGCAACTTGTGTCCCTATCCATTTGATAGGAGCTTAGAGATAAAACCATTCCCCAAGGGATTTGAAATCCCCAAATTTGACAAATATCAAGGGATTGGAAACCCTGAAGATCACATCAGGGAATTCCAGGTTCATTGCATGGAGGTTGCATATGATGATACTTATCTGATGCGGCTATTTCCTAGGAGCTTGGCAGACCCTACTATAGAATGGTTCTCTCGCTTACCTTCAGGCATTAGAACATTCCAAGAAATTAGGGACACATTCATTAAGAACTACACATGTAACATTGCAATGGATGTTAGTCTCGAAGAACTATATGCTCTAAAACAAGGAAAGAATGAATTTTTTGCTTCATTCCTTCAACGTTCAACGATGGCGATCCAAGGCCAATCGCAGCAAGTGGACCATGCTAGAAGAACAAGTCTATACCATCATAGCCAACCTTGAAAGCTGCCTGACATTTCATCTCAAGGTTCAGGGAATCACCACATATGAGCAATTGATATCCAAGGCGCTCAGCATCGAAAGAGCCCTTGTGACTCAACCTGTGGAATCGACATCATATCACGAACAAAAAAACAACCGCCCATCATCCAATTACAATGATAAACCTCGCACATGGGCAAGAAAAAAGAACGTTACTAATGATGGTGTCGTAGATGCCAAAGTGGTCATTAGTGGTCCACACCAAAATACACCCACACCGCAAATCCAAAATCAACGCCAAAAAACTCATCACACAACATACCAACCCAACAACAATCCAACCATCAATAATCTCAATGAACAAAGGGGACCACCCCAATGCAAAATTTATCCCAAATGAAAATACACTATTTTGGGGGAACCACTGGAGGACATAATGAAAAAGTTGATCGACAAAAAACTCATCAAGCCTCCCACATTCGAGAATTACCAAGAATCCGACGTCAAACCCCCTTGGTATAACAAAAATCAAATTTGAGAATTTCATAAAATCAAAGGTCATACCACAAACAATTGCATGAGACTCAAAAATATCATCCAAGATCTCATTGACAAGAAAATCATAAATGTGGAACAATCTATCAGAAATCAGGATCTTAAAATCTACATGAATCAGATGCCGAATCATGGCAACAAAGGGAATAAAAATGATAAAGGGAAGGACAGTGTAAATCATGTGTACAAAATGGTCGTTGCCTCCCTAAATGAAGACTGCATGGTCATCACCATCAAGGGCGCCCATGCCGAAGATTGTGGAGTCACCACAAGAGGTGGAAAAGTCACCATTGCAGGATCATCCCAACCTAATAGAATCCCTTCATCTAGATCCATTCCGCATAGCTACAATGTTGTAGAACAACTCAAGAGAACGCCAACACACATCTCCATCATGGAGTTGTTAAAAATCTCATCAGTGCATAAAAAGATTCTCGAGGAAGCATTAGCCTCATCCACTGTCCCCGCAGATCTCGATGCAGAGCAATTCCAAGCTATGGTCAAAAATATCATAATGCCTAATCTCCTTACATTCTCTGACCAAGATTTCCCCGCCCAACCATCTCACAACCATGCACTTCACTTGGAAGCCATTGTAAACAAGAGAAAAATCAAAAGAGTCTTGCTGGATGGAGGTGCAGGTTTGAACATCTGTTCTCTCAACCTCATCAAGCAGTTGAAAATATCATAAGATTCCATCGACAAAGATAAGGGTATCATGATAAGAGAATATGATGACCAAGAAAGAGTGTCTCAAGGCACAATTAAACTCCTTATTCAAGTAGGAACTACCATGATGGAAACCACCTATCAGGTCTTGGACCTCGACTTGCCATATAATATCCTCCTGAGACACCCATGGATCCATGCGATGAAAGCCGTAGCATCAACCTTCCACCAATGTGTGAAATTTACACATAATGGACAAGAGGTTATTGTCCATGGAGATCCCGAACCATTTTCATATTGCAAAAATCTTGAGGCAAAGTATTACAAAATCCCCCAAGTGCCAAAAAATGATGAGGGCCCATCCACACCATACATCGACCCCGCCACTCTCGCGTCCACTTCTGCGACAGAGACACTTGCCATCCCCATCATCTCCAATATCAAGCTCATCATCCAGGAGGACGGTTGTGGAAGCTACAAACTCCCTAACAATGCTTTTGTGATAGGAGAGTAACCACAATCTCCTAGATCACGAGGACGCCCACAAGAAAACTAAGCTTCCACATCACAAACCTATCCTCAAAACTATCCCGAATTCACAAGATGGGGAGACCTTGGCCATGAGGTTATTGAAGTAGATCCATCTCACATATTGTATCAGGATGAAAGACCAACAACTAATTTACCAATGGACGAAAGAAGCAAGGGCCTACAAATAATGCTCGCAATGGGCTACGACAAAAATCAAAGACTGGGACAAAATGACAATGGGCTCATAATACCTATCATACTAGAGACGCAACCCATAACAAATCTTGGTCTTGGACGTACCCCTCTGAGCATAACCATATGTGGCCGAGGTCCTCCGGTTAGAACGGTTAATATTTCTCCTCAGCTAGTACTAGTACAAGTACACTCACCAATAGTCACAGGTAGAGACACATAATTTTATAACTGAGCCCTATATTAGTAGCGATGACGAGGATACCATATCCAATCTACTTAGGTTATTTGAGGACACCACCCTTTGCATGATTAGTACCTTATCTTTCGAATTTGATCATCAAAATCATGAGATCTGTTTAGTGTACCCCCAACTAATCGACTATGACCAACGAGGACCACCAGTTTTTGATACATTCAAAAATGATGAGGCGCTCTTAGAATTCATGGGATTGAGGGATAACATTCCAGATGGAGATCACGAGGCAGGGTTTATAATGGAGTTGGACACACATGCCTATTACGGGGAAACGATTGAATCCTTCAATCGCAAAAGTGAGAAATTAAGAATCATATCCAAGTCTTTGAGTGAAAACCACACTGTGGCACTATCCAACAAGAAAATAGTAAAAAGAAAGGACGTATCCAATGGTGAAAACCTCTCAGAGGTGCCTGAGGATGAAGGATTCAATCTTCCTCTAAGAGCTATTCATTAGGATAAGTCAATAGTCTTGGCCGAAAAATGCAATCCAATCAACCTAGGAACATAGGAGACCCCGCATATCACATTTTATGCGGAATCACTATTATCATAAGAGAAAGAACTCCTAGTAGCATTCCTAAAAGAAAGACAAATAAACTTCACATGGAGTTATGCTGATATGCCCAGGCTTGATCCAAAGACTGTGGTTCATCATTTAGCATTATATCCAGAAGCAAAGTCGGTCAAACAAAAACTTCAAAAAATGCATCCTCAAATAGCCTTATTGGTCAAAATGGAGCTCAAAAAGTTGTTAGATGCAGGATTCATACGACCAATTGATTATCCAGAATGGGTGTCAAATTTGGTACCTATTTCAAAACCTGATGGAGCCATCAGAATCTGTACGGACTTCAGAGATTTGAACAAGGAATGTCCCAAGGATGATTTCCTGCTTCCCAACATCGACATGATAGTAGACATGACAGTAGGGCATGAGATGCTATCACTAATGGGCAAATTTTCAGGATACAACCAGATCATGATAGCAAAAGAAGATCAACATAAGACGACTTTCACTTGTCCATGGGGGACCTACTGCTGGAACATGATGCCATTCGACCTAAAGAATGCAGGAGAAACCTATCAATGGGCCATTACACTGACATTCCATGACATGATCCATAAAATAGTTGAAGACTATGTCGACGACATCCTAGCAAAATCCAGAAAGAGACAAGATCATATAGCAACCCTAAGCGCTATCTGTGACAGACTAGAGGAATACACAGTCAGACTAAATCCCAAGAAGTGTGTCTTCAGCGTACAATTAGGTAAATTGCTAGGATACATAGTCTCTATGAGGGGTATCGAGGTGGATCCGACAAAAGTGAAAGTAATCCTTGAGATGGAAGCACCAAAGACATTAAAACAATTGAGAGGCCTCCAAGGTCGACTTCAATCCATTCGATGGTTCATAGCACAATTGGTAGACAAGCAGAACCCATACTCTCACCTACTCCACAAGGGAGTAGCATACAAATGGGATACAAAGTGCGAAGAAGCATTTAACAAAATCAAGGAATATCTACTGACACCACCAGTTTTAATGCCACCCATCCCAAGAAATCCATTAATCTTACATATGTCAGCAACAACAGCAGCCCTTGGAGCTCGCCTAGCTTAGCATGATGAAAATGGAAACGGAGAGGGCCATCTACTACATCAGCAGGACAATGGTCGGTCATGAGCTAAATTAATCATTCATTGAGAAAGCTTGCCTCGCAGTAGTGTTTGCATCCCAAAAATTCAGACATTACATGTTGGCACACAAGATAAAGCTTATTGCGAAAATTGATCCCCTCAAGTATCTCCTATCAAAGGCAATGCTCACAGGAAGAATGGAAACGTGGGTAATGATATTATCAAAGTATGACATCGAGTATGTGGAGTGGAAAACCATTAAGGGACAAGTTATTGCAGATCAACTAGTAGAAGCACCCATTTATTCTGAGAACCCTCTTGTCTCAGAATTCCCAGATGAATCCATCTTTAACCTCAATGTAACTGACCATTGGAAACTATACTTCGATGGTTCATACACACAACATGGATTAGGAGCTGGTGTCTTCTTCATCACCCCACAAGGGGATTGCATACCGAAGTCATACAAATTGGAATTTCCTTGCACCAACAACATCGTGGAATAGGAGGCTTTGACTATAGGCCTCAGGATAGCAGTGCGATGGAACATCATAGCTCTCAAGGTGTATGGAGACTCTCAGTTGATCATAAATCAAGTCAATAATGAATATCAGCCTAAGGATGATAAGCTCACTCCATACAAGAAATTGGTGGAGACTCTTAAAGAATCTTTCATTGACATAACATTTGAGCAGATTCCAAGAACCAACAATAGAGCAGCAAATGCGATGGCTACAATTGGGTCCCTATTAGACATCCCTCATAACGTGCTGAAATATGAATTTCTGATTGAGTAGCTTCTTGTTCCCACATTCGAGGTACCGGAATTGGAATTCGTGTGTGAAATCGTTGGTCCAGGAGATCCTTGGTACCATGACATCTACACATATCTTCGCATAGGAGTCATACCCGCTGATCTACCATCGAGCCTAAAATGAACCTTTGTTAAAAAGGCATCCAGATTTGTCATCCTAGGTGATACCTTATACCATAGAAGCATAAAAGGTACCTTGCTATGCTGTTTAAACATTGAGGAGGCATTAACCGCTCTAACCGAGGTTCATAACGGTATCTGTGGTTCACACTCGAGTGGAATGACCATCGCCAAGAAACTGCTAATGATGGGGTATTATTGGCCCACAATGGAAAGAGAAGCGCATGATCATGCTAAAAGGTGTTTACAATGTCAGCAACATGGGGACCTTATCCATGCTCCAGCTCAAGAGATTCATCCCATTATCACACCATGGCCCTTTTCGCAGTGGGGACTCGATCTCATTGGAAAAATCTCACCCACCTCATCCAATGGCCATAAGTTCATCATAACTGCAACTGAGTACTTCACAAAGCGGGTGAAAGCCATACCCATGACATATATCACTGGGAAGCAGATCTCAAAATTTATCCTGAACTATCTCATCTATCGTTACAGTGTCCCACAAGCCATTATCTCAGATAACGAGATACCATTCAAGAACCAGGAAGTTCGCGACTTGTGTGAGAAATTCAAAATCCAACATCACTTCTCCACCCCATACTATCCCCAAGGCAATGGCCAAGCAGAAGCCACGAACAAAACCATCCTCAAAATCCTTAAGAAAACAGCCAATGACACAACTTGTGACTGGCACTTGCAGCTTAATCCCACCCTCTAGGCTTATTGAACCAGCATCTGCACACCCATTAGCACCAACCCCTTCTCCTTGGTCTATGGATTAGAAGCCGTACTCCCCATTGAGATCGAGCTCCTATCCCTCAGAATATCATTGCAAAACCTCATCACTGATGAGGACTGCCGGGTGTCAAGATTAAACGAGCTGGAGATACTAGATGAGAGACGCATAGATGCTTTAAATCACTTGCAAGTCTATCAGAATAGACTCAAACGAAGCTACAACAAGAAAATTAGAAGCAAGACTTTCCAAGTCGGAGAACTAGTCTTAAAAGAAAATCAGAAGAATGTCCTGAATCCCAGCAGCAAAGGCAAGTTCGAACCTAATTGGTTAGGACCTTTTGTCATCACAACAAGTTATAAATAAGGGGCATATCAGCGATCAACACTCGAAGGGGAACCTCTGTAGGAGCCAATGAATAGATCCCATCTCAAAAAGTTTTATGCCTAATTCTTTTAGGGTATAAAACCAAAAATCCAAAAAATCAGAAAAAGTCTTGAAAAAATGGTTACTTCGACGAAAACCTGGCAAACAGGTGTCTTGGTGACAACAAAAAAATCAAAAAAGAAAAAAATCCAAAAATCAGAAAAAGGATAAAAAAAACTCTAGTGAAAACCACTTTGGTGGCACTTTGGGCAAGTACCTTGGTGAAAACCTGGCAAAAAGGCGCCTTGTGTAAATAAGCACCTTCCATCCACCAGGATCTTTATGGCTTGTTCGCACCATCATCATCCATCGCCAGGCATCCATCACTCATCACTCGCATCCGCACCATAGCTTGGTCTTGTTTTCATATCATGATCCCTCCTAGTACTACTCGGCCCATCCTCAAGGTCAGTTTATTCTGTCTTTATCGTGGTAGTCTATATGTGGAGGCATGTTCTTATCTAGATTAATTCATATGATCTCAAAAATCTCAAATCAGAAAATCCAAAAAACATCGAAAATTAGAAATCCAAAAACATCAAAACATATCAAAATCCAAAAACAGGTCAAAAAGTCGGTCAAAATTCAAAAAAAGGTCTTGTCGAACCACGTCGATCTCTAAGCTTGAGCATAGGCAAGGTTGATCTTTGATCATCCCCCGAGACATTTAGGTCAGTCCTATAGGAGTCCATCATAATAAACTGGCATCTCATCATTTTTAAATTGGTCAAGTCGTCAGTCGAACTATGTGGTCTCTGCGTGTATAATGTAGGCAAGGCTAATCTATTGATGAGCCCCCGAGGCCCCTATGATAGGTCTTTAGGTTAGTTTCTTGGTCAAAATCTCAGAAAATCCCAAAAACATTTGAAAAATAAAAAATAAAAAATTTTGTAAAACCTCGAAAAAATACCAAAAATAACCTCAAAACATTGCAAAAACATAAAAAACATCCAAATATTTGAAAAACTCCATCTGTCTCATCTTGCTTGCACCCGCAATAAACACCACTCATAATAAACTGATCGTCATTATCAACCTTTGGTAAAACAGTTAGAAACAAGTCTAGCAGGTTAAAAGTAGAACTCAAAACGTAAGGTCTTAAGTCTAAGTCAGTGCGTAAACAAATTGGTCATCTCTTTATATTGGTAACACATCATCTGAATTTGTCCCATATCAATCATCCCTTAGAACACTTTGGATAAACGAAATGACGTGCCACCATCCACTAACATGTCCTAGGATGAATCCTTCCTACAATGGGCATTATCTTTTGGCAATAAGTTTCGGTTATGATCCTTAGAAAACACATCCTTTTTTCCATTAGCGGTATTGAAGAGCATTAGTTTGTTTGTTTACTTGGTTTTTATCTTTTGACTTATCTTATTTGTGCTCATTCTAAGGACGTCTCGATGATATCCCAAAAATAGAGGATTTAGAGAAATAGGAATGGGGCAATGATCGTTATCTTTTGTCTGCTATGCTTGTTGGATGTTCTTGCAATATAACCTCGGCGAATACTTGCTTTGTTAGGTATGTATGGAAAAGGTCTAGGGCAACTTGTTGACTATTATAGGGATAGGTTTACCTTTCCGTGTTTTGGTCCGAGGTGTCTGAACTTCCCAAATACATCCTAGCAAGGTTTCCGTATGTCAGGTGTGAACAAGAATACTCCTATCTGATTGTCAAGTCAAAGTCCATCACACTGGGTACAATTCCATCCTAGTGTTCTATACCTTGATGCATAGTACCACGTGTATTATCAAACATAAGAAAATTTGGCCCTTTGAAAATCCCAATTCCTTGGCAAGTAATCATCATCATCATTTGCATTTGTGTCATCTTGTGTCTTGTTCAAATGACTTATGCTTTTCTTACTAACCACACTAACAAAGTACTATGACAGTTGATCATCATCACCATCATCATCATCAATCCTGCATCCACAAATCATTAGCATATTGCATAAGCATATCATATAGAAATCATTAGCATATGGCATAAACATATCATATAGGAAACATACGCATTACATAAGCATATCATATAGGAAAAATTGCATTCTTATCATCATATAAATAGGTTATCATAAAATTTTTTCATAAATAGGTGCATCCATGCCATTGCATTTCACCCATTACATTGCATCTCATGGCATTATATCGATCATTGCATAAACATTCATTTGCATTTCACAACCATTTCATATTACCATCTAAATCATCACATAGCATCTACAACAACATTCCATAATCATTTTTGCATAATCATAAGCAATAGGTATATAAACATTTAATTCATTACACATACATACTTGCATAACATCATGACATCATATCATCACATTACGTTTATATTACGCATCAGCATATCACCTTGCATTAACATATCATTGCATCACATACATCATCATTTAGGATAATAACATTTGTTATTCTAAGCATCTCATAACACCATTTCATTAGCATCATATCACGACCATCACATCATATCACATCCATCCATAAATCATCTTATATATAAGCATTTTCTACACATCATTGCATATACCATAAATAAAATCATTTCACATATTGCATTGACATAAAATAAATCATCATATAGATAACATCATTGCACGTCATATTATAGGTTAGCATAATATAGATCTGCTAGTCATAATCATTGCATAAACATCATTAGAAGTAAATGCATCCATAACATATAAAAGAAGAATCATACATGCATAAATAAAGGTACACAGTACATCGCATCAAAATCAGCTCATATATATCATATCATCAATGTCACTGTCATAGTACAAAGAATAAAATCGGATTACTGTACATATATGTCAATTAGTACAAAACGCCCATCGGGCTATCAAAAATGAGCCCATAAGGCACAAAAAAATGTATCATCTGGATCACGCTCTATCTCCGTGAATGCTGCCCTCACCCTTGTCACCGTGACCCTCTGGTGGTCTCTGGCTGGCTTGCTCTGAGTATTCTGGGACCCAATCTGCTCTATGTACGGTATCATGGTAGGCCCGACGGTAATACTCTATCTCTTGGATAACATCCCTGTAAGATCATACTAGCACTATACCCTGAGACGAGGAGGCTATCATACTCTCAATCTGCTGCTTGCGGCCTAGCTCGGTGGCTGCCTATACCTTTGTAGCCTCTCTGCTGCACAGCCTGATCCCTCTCTGCTCTGAGCTACTCTCTCTTAGCCCTCGCCTGGTCTCTCTCTGCTGTTAGCACCTGAACCTGGGCCTGTAACTATAAAATCAAGGCATCCAGTGTGCCTGCCTACCCTGCTGGCTGTACCCATGGCTGCGCGTGAACCTGATCCTCACCCTCAGCTCGTGGTGGTGGGACTGGCGGATCCTAATGCTAATCCTACATGTGGACATCCCCGTGACCTGGTGGGACTGGGGGCACCCCTGGTGGATCCTGTTGAATCTTGACCCTCGGTCCTCGCCCTCATCCTCGTCCTCTCCCCTTGCCTCTGACCCTGCGCACCTCTGGATCCTCGCCGGGAACAGTCAACCGAAGAGGAGGTTTGAACTAGTCTCTGTAGGCCTGTGTGGTCCCTAGATCTGCTGAGCCCTGATCATAAGCCCACGGTTGGGCTACTAACTGCTGAAAGCTGTCAACTACCTCCGCGGTAGGAATGCCAGGCCCCCATTCTATTTGTGTCATGTTGCGTGCAAAGATGACTACATAACCGTCATCGGGCCGACCCTGTGGCTCTCCAAACTGACGTTGTACGCGCCTAGGATGGTACCGTTTGATCATCGTGTGCTCCCGCCCCTGTATATATCGATCCTAGTGGCAGTAGAAGAGCTGAGCAGCATCGTCGGCCCATCCGGGCCAACCAAGGTATGGGCGCCAAGTAAAGACAAGCATCTCGTCTAGGACTCACCTCCAGTAGGGGATCCCATGCTCGCTAGTGTGTGTGAAGGACACACTGCCTCTGTATAGTGCCACGAGGGCATCCTCTACCCCCATCGAAACTGGAACGACCCATGGACGTAGCACATAAATGTGCTCCCACGCCCAAATATGAAGAAGTGTCACTCTAGCTCCCAGCGCTTTGCCATCCACGTATACGTACTCATGGAGATCCTTGTAAAGTGAAGCTAGAAGGACGGGTCCCCATGCAAAGCGAACTGGCCTGTCTTGGACCATCCTCTCCTAGCAGTAACCCCAGCTAGGACTGAAATACTGCCTTCATCTGTCTGGGGCAACCAAACCTGAAATGATCACTGCAATCACCCAGCGGAAGGGAGGTGCTATAACTCTGTATCTCTCTAGCTCGATTTGACCCTCGCAATAGATAATGTCTCGTGTAGAGAGGACTCTAATACAACACTCGCGTCCCTCCTCCATATCATAGATCACCCATCGGCCATGAATCGACAACCGTAGAATGCGCCAAACGTCCTCCAGGGTGATGGTCGCCTCGCTAGTGGGAAGATGAAATGACGATGTCTCGCTATGCCACCTCTCGGCCAGTGCTGATAGCATCCCTAGGTGTGTGTGCATGGGTGCTGCGTACGCAATGTGCCATAAGCCAACAACTCCCAGTCGGTCCTAGTCTCTCTCACTCAAGTCCCGTAGGACGCTCGATAAATCCCGCGACCGGTGCTCCCGAGAGTAGAGCTCCCTCGGCCCGTCTTGCATCAGGGAAAGTCAGCATGTTAAATTTTTTTATGGAAAAATCCTGGCCTAACGCTCCAAGCTCGCTTCCAGCGGTGCCGTTTGTGATGGCGGTGCAGTTTGAGTTTCCTCAAACTTCGACGCTGGACCTTAAATGAAGCCAAATAGCATCGCCGCGACGCACTTTATCCCCAGTGTCACAATTTGCATGAAAAGGGCGTCGCCGCGGCACACTTTTCCTAAACCAGCTCGCTGAGCCCGAGCCCAGCGGTAGAGTTTCTTAACTCCAAACTACATCACTGCAGCGCAAAACGACCTGGCGCAGTGTAGTTCAAATGCCGAGTGATGCTATAATAGCGCCGCTGGAGGCGAGCTCATCTTTTAAAGGGCTAATTAATGCGTTAAATGAAAAAACTAGGCTTTAGTAAGAATCACATACCGGTGCCCCGATGCTAGGTGGCTGCTGGTAGGTCCGAACTAGGTCTGAAATGTGTAGAGGAAGTTGTTGCACCATATCGCTGGAGGGTCAGAGCTCAAATTGCAAGTTTGCTGGCGGAGGTGTGTGAAAATGACTTGAAAGTGACCCCTCGGGGCCTTTTTAAGCTTAAAAATTAGGGTTTTTTAACCCTAAATAGTTGTCCTGCTAGGGTTTCGGACCCCCGAACTTGTTTTTATCTGTTTGAGGCTTGTTTTTCATCGTCTTATTGCGTTTAGACATGTTTTTAGCCTCCCAGACCCCTTTCGGAATTGTCGAGTACTTTGTCACCTTTTTTCACGAGATCACCCAAAAAAATAAAATTTTCTGTCTAATCTCTCGAGGGGGCACTATATTGGCATATTCTCTCACTAGGTGGCTGTGGGGCAAGTTTTTAAATATTGATTTTTTTTGGCTTTGATCGAGATCATTTATTCTTTGAACCAACGCAACGAGTGCATTGCTTCAAAGAGGGGCAAAATGTAGACACGTAAAATATACTGATTGACATCGTGCATTCGATCCTGACTTACTAACATCGTTTCTTCCTAAATCATCCCTTGGTCTAACCATTTAATCAAATTCCCCTGTCTGATTAAATTCATCAATATTCGCCCCTTAATTAAATAAATCATTTTGTCTAATTAAGTCACTCTCTTTTGTTAATTAAATCAATCCATCTCATCTAATTATCCCTATTTAATTAAATAATCAATTTATTTGATTAAATCTCTAAGGTCTATCCATTAAATTAAATAAATTAAAACCTTATTTGATTTAATCTAACACCATCCCTTTTAATTAAATAAATCAAAATCCTTATTTAATTAGCCTCTTATCATATTCCTCTCTTATTTGATTTAAATAAATCCATAAGTCTAAGTCAAATAAGTCACATCATCCAATCTCCTGTTAAATTAATTAACCCTTGATTAATTTAACCTCATCTCATGTCACATCCTCTAGATAATCCAAGTTGCACATGAAAATAGATTTAATTCATTTATTAAATCTCTATTTTCCTCACAAAGGCATCTTTTGGAATATTCTATCAATTTGAATTCAAAAATTCCAAGTCAACATGTACATCCAACAAGGCATTTAAAATCTCTTACATGTCCTTTGCCTTGAGCCAAGTGGCATTTATTGCATTTTCCCTTCCCTCTTGCATGTTATTTCAACAAATTTGAATTTCAAATATTGGCATTTATTGGCACAAACCCCAAATCTTGCACATCCTCCATCCATTCATAGCTTGACAAGTGGCACCATTTCATTGGATGAATGTTAGACCCACATTGCTCAAATTTGGGCATTCATCCATCTTGAAATCCTATAAATGAAGAGTTCCTCTCCTCATTTGATCTTCCACAATCCAAACAAAGTTACCATGCTCAAATATTTTTTGAATTCCATCCATTATCATTGAGTCATAGCTAGGTTTTTTTGTAGATTTTTGGCTTGGAGTCTTCATTCTTCATCAACAAAAGTGGATCAATCTCCTCAACATTCGAAGCTTGCAATCTTAGGAATTGGGAAAGGGCCAATTTTCACATCAAATTGGCACCAATTCCCCCATGGGATCATGAGTTTTCATATTTAAATTAGGATTCAATCTAGCTTTGTCATTTACATTGTGTTTTTCATTGTTTTTTTTCCTATTTTGAATTAGTAAATGGATTTCATGGGGAATCCTTGTTTTAGCTTGCAAATCCTTGTTTAACTTGTTTACTCATGTTGTTTTGCAGGTACTAGGAAAAGGGTTCGCACAATAACCTTCAAAAACTGGGATCTTACAGCCGTCATGCTCATGTGTTTCAATGAGGACAATTATGTCCTTCCCCTCTGCTATGGGCCCTAAACCAGGACCTCTCCTCCAAGGGTAGCCTCTGCAATTCCAACTTACCATTGAGAGGCATTCTTGGGGGGCCCAACCTTCCTATTTACCATGTGTCATTTTATTACTGATTTGGGCTTTTCCTCTATACAACCATGCTTCATTACCTGCACTTCGTACTGCTACAACTTTATCCCACTCTTTTCTTCTTTCCTCTAATTGTGCTGGAGTTAGATCATCATCTATGTAGAAACATGTACCCTTAAGAAACCTTTTGTTCCTTAGGATTTTGTTCTTGTCTTCCACATTTTTCAATGTTACCCTTATATTCCTATTTATGCCTTTTTGCGACATTCTACCAATTCTGATTGCTTTGTGAATATGCCCTGTCCACTCCAACTTGTCTGCTAGAAAGTATTTTATTAACTTATCAGTATGCTCTCCTTCCCCATGTTCCTTCAATTAAGTTTGCTGCCTTATCATGACGGTTTCTTTCCTCCCACATATGTTGTTTAACTTGCTTCTCTATGAGCTCTTTTTGATTCACTGTTGGCCCTTGAGCCACTTGGGCCCATGATTTTACCTCGTCTAATTGTTCCTTTAACTTAGCTTCTTTAGCTTCCATGTTTGCTATTGTTTCCTAAAATTCTTGCAAATGCGAAATGCCATCCACTTCTGCCACTTTAGGAATGCTGCTATTGCTGATATGTTTTAGTTCTTGCTTTAAGGCTGAGATTTCTTGTTGACCTATTTTTATGCTAACTTGCAACTTGCTTATTTCCATGTTAAGTAGTTTGTTTTCTTGCAAAAGCTTCTCAGTGACAGCCATGCCCTCTTTCCATTTTCCATCTTTCAATCGCTCAGACAACTCTAACTCTTCCAGCCTCTTTTTTAGCCCCATTAGCTCACTAACATATAAATCGAAGGACCAAATTAATGGAGTTGAACTAGGGCTGTATATATCATTTTTCTCTTCTACCTCTACTTCTAAAATTGCCTCCTCTTCCTGTTGCTTCACCTCTTCACCAAACTTGAAATGATGGTTCTTTGTGTAACCCTTTAAAAACTGATTTTCATGGTTTCCTTGTCCTGTTAAAGGGGTTCTGACTTGTCCTTGTGTTGATTATGAGTTAACTGTTGCATGGCTAAAGCTCAAAAGCTTTGGAAGAATTGCAACAAACTTATTGCAACCCAACCATTTTAGCCTTCTAGTTATTTTAGCTTGCCTTCGTTAACCATTTTAGGGGTTTCCTTGCAATATCCTTTTATATTGCTTGGCATTTACGAATGTTAACCTTCCCCTTGGGTTTACCTCTTTTTCTTGCGTGTTAATTTTCCCTTGATTGTGCCAGGGTGCCTCTGAAGCTACCAATGCTATGAAAATGTGAGAGTTTTGGTTTTTTGAGGTGTAAGGTGGGACATACGACACTAACATGCCAGTCTGAGGAACTATTTCATGTTCTGTATACCTTTGTCCCCACTAACCTTTGCTAAAGGAATATTAACCGTGTTTTCATTGCATTTTGAAATCCCTATTGTTGGCCCTACAACCTGCTCGCTAGGGTTACCCACCATAGCAAACGGACCCAGTTTTATAAAAAACACAGTTTGTCGTGTTTGGAAAATGCAATATAAAAGCTTAGTTTAAACTTTATCTTGCCAAAATATTAAAAGAGTGATTTTCAGAAGGAGACAAAAGGAACCCAAGAAAAATGCTGGGGGGACTTACCTCTGACTACCCAAAAAATTTTTCCACTTCACATTGAAATATAGTAGAATGTTCAGTTACAACTCAAATGCATAAGCTGTCGACCCGCATGAAGAAATGTAGAGATGTTGCACTGAAAATTGAAGGAGAGCTTTACTGAAAAATGCATAAGCTGTCGACCCACATGAAGAAATGTAGAGATGTTGAGCTGACAATTGAAGGAGAGATTAAATTGTTTGTTTTTTCTTTTTTCTTTTTTCTATTTGTTTTGATTACATAACTACCAGGGCAATCGCAACTACAACACTTGACAAATGCTTTTATACTTCGAGGACCGTTCATGATGAGAGTAGGTAGCAGAGTTTGGCTTTACATCAATCAATTACATTTTGCAAATTTAAAAGGTTTTAGGCATTGGTGAAGAGAGGAAAACCAAACAAAACCAAAATTGAAAAAAATTAAAACAATGTCTTTTTTTTGGTGGTGCTAATCACTTGTTCGCCCGTGTGCTCCTACACCAAGACACTTTGCTTTTGATTTCTTTAATCTTTGTGAAACATATCTAGTTTTGCATACATATGACTCGAGCCCATATACACTAGATGTTAGTTGATTGATTTGATATTCATCCAGATCAAACAATGTAAATAAATGAGAATTTTGAATATGACAATGAACATGAAGTGACAGTGTATTTAGCTTTGAATTCTACAAAGATGGATCAATTTATTCATTGATGGGTTTTGAGACCACATTCCAAACTTACTTCATCAAAGTGGGATGATGCAGATGCAAGTACACTGATAGACTTATATGAAAAATACAGAAGCTCAAACAAGGTATAAGGATTAGTTGACAACATGTGACTAAGGAGATAAAGTTTGATGGAATGTAGTTATCATAGGATAGAGCTCTTTCATCCTCGTAGAGAGCCTTTTAATTGTCTACTCATTTCAAACAAAAAAAATAAGTTGTGTTCTTATGGATCAAGTGTTGAGGTGGTTCCAAATACAAGTGAAGTAGACGAAGATGGAAACTACCCAAGAACAACCTATAACTCAAAAGCTACAAGTTTTTAGTGGCTTGTTTGTAAAAGTGACTGTCACTTATTGTAACTTGAAATTAGAAATGAATCTTATTTCTAGAAAAGTGATAGTAAAATATAATTAAATAAGGTTATTTTTTTTCAAATTATTGTATTTCAAAAAGGTAGTTGTTGGGTAGTTACTAGATAGTTATCCAAGGAAGTCTATAAATACAAGGCTTGGCTATTATAAAGGGGGATGTTTACATAGGGAAAACTTTGGAGAAATTTTTATAGATGCTTTTTGATGACTTTTGGCTTGACACTTTGTACTTAAGGGTTTCTGATATTGTATAATTTGATGAAGATAATCAAGAATGTATTTGGTTTGCATGTCCTTAATGTGTTTCTAGATTATTATTGTTGATTTCTCATATGTTAAAGTGACAATCCCTTTGTGTAATTGTGGAATCCATTGGTCATTTCTGTGTGATTGATGAAACACAATCGTACCCCAATATCTTGGTTTGAATGTGCTAAGGTAACTTGTTTCCTTGTATGTTGAAATTTGTTATCTTTCTTTCATCGTATTGCATATCAAAGACATATTTGTGATAAAATCCCTTGTAATTTGTCACCATTGTGAAATTTTAGTTGATATTTGGATGTTTATTGTTGGGGTTTCTGTTAATCATTATCTTTTAGTTTTGCCTTTTCTCCTTTATGTACTTTCAAGTTAAAAGTACACAAAAATATAAAAAACCCCATCATATGAGGGAGCTACCCCTCTCAAACACAAAGGAAGATTGTTGTTTCACAAGCAATCTCTCCAACTATTGGAGTGTTATTACCACTTTCCATTGGGTGAGTCAAGTATCATTTCAAGTGCTAATTTTCTTACCAACATATCGTTAAAAAAATATTAAAGAATACATTGTACTCCACACATATGTCCTTATTTCAACATTTTTTTTAATATATATGCACTGAAAGGAATGTGCACAAAATAATATAGGTCTAATTTTTTTGTTAATATGAATTCAAAATTAATAATAAATAAGATATTAATAAAAAAATATCAAGTAGTATCCATGCACTATATATTGGAGATAATGATATAATCTTGATAAATCATGAAAACATTATATTTATAGTGAAATTTATGCTTTACAAAATAATGTCACACAATAAAAATAATAGAAAAAGTATAATGATTAAAAAATAAACATTGATTGAAAAATTAACATAAAAAAGATAGAAACATTTCTTTAAATATTAAAAAATTATAGGTAGAATCTACATAGAAAATACCATAACTCATTATTTTTCATGATCCTTAAATTCTTAACCATTTATTAGTGACACAAACAAAAAATGTTGATTTTGAGTGTCCCACTTAAGCTAAAAAGTGGGACACACTATTGTACAATCACCCAATCAAGATTAGGAAGATTCTCACCTCCACTTATAGGTGATGAGACTCATCATGTTGATGCATAGGGATCAATTTGGATTAGATTTTAATATTTTTATTTGGAGGTGCTACATACTCATTTACATTGCCATTAATACCATCTACTTGGATCATATTAGTATCAATGAAATCTTGTATATTATGTTTTAGTGTTATACATCTATTCATATTGTATTTGATTATTTGGTGATTAATCACAATATAATTTTAATTGAATCATTTTTAGATGCCTCTGGATGTATCAATTGGTTTGACAAGAGTTAAGATGATAAGTTGATGTTGCAAGAGTCATTGTAAAGATACATGTGGAAGATTTTCCAATCTAACAAACTTTCTATGCTCTTTTGGTCTTATCCTATTATTTTGGCATGGGACTTAGTAATGACATTAAAATTATTTGTAGGCTCATGCTTGTGTTGAAATCCAACCTCATTTCCCATATGTTTGAAATTTGATTTTGATTGAAAATTATGGGGATGATTCCCAAAATATAGGAGATTATTGTGTAACATTTTAATTTTATAATCATGTACACTAACATATACTTATGAAAATGAGTCAAGTAAGAATTAAAAATCACTTTATCTTTGATGATATGAAGGATAGTATCAACAAATTACTCTTGAAGATCATTGCAAAATTGTTGATAAGTCATGTTAGCGAGTATAGTTTGGAATATGAGAATATAATGATTTGTTTTCATTTGTTTCTTGCTTACAATATCCTAATTTGGAAAATGTGACTTTAACTCCAGTATTGTGTTGGAAATGATTTTAATGAAAGAATTTGGTTAATCTCATAAGGAATGAATATATAAGAATTAGTTCAAGATTAAGACCAATTAAATGCGTAATTTTTCAATATTCCTAGAATAATTTAGTAAGAAATCTTTCATTATAAATGCAATATAAACATTTTTACTTGAAAGTATGTGTGCATGTCAAGGAATTAACTTTACTATCATACATTGCAAAAATAGGAACTATAGATCATATTGGTAAATAATAAGCTAGTATAGCATAACTCAATGAATTATGTAGTGACTTACTTGATGGATCCTTTTTAGGAGAATTTTCAAATCATTGATATGGATTTTTACTACACTCTTAATCCTATCGTGTGGATAGGATATGAGTAATCAGTTTGTGTCCACCTTAACTTTTAATTAGGTTATATGTCATTATTATATTCCTATTTAGATATTTAGGTCATCCTAGGCGTTATATTTAGGTATCTAGGTAAGTTTGGGTGACAACCAAGGCATAAGTAGGGTATATAAGAGCTAGTGGTTAGTTTATTATCATCATAATAAAAATCATGTTCTCTTGGAGAATTTTAGAGGTTTTCCCCTCAAAATGGATTATTATTCTAGGGTATTACTAGAATTATTTATCTTATTTACTCTATTGTACAATTTGTTTCATTCTAAGTGGTATTGGAGCATGACCTTAGTGCCATGAAGGTAAGAAACAAGATAATATTTTTAAAATTTTGGAGGTCAAATTAGGAAATGCACATATTTCTCATTTTGGAAATTTATTCATTAATTTTAAAGGGGTTGCTATAATGAATACACTATAACATAGATAAACAAGAACTAATTTGATACATAGAGCTCAAGGAGATATTGTAGAATTAGGATTTCCATAAAATTGCTCCTAGGGAAATAAATCGATGTTTTTTTTTAATTATGAAGGATTGAGCAAGGGTGTGCATTTATCCACAAGTACAATATTGATTTGGAGGTATTTTGAGTTGTTTTAGTAAGTTATCACAAAATTAGTGTTAACACCAATTCACCCTTATGATTGCAAATTAAAAAATTTCTTGGATATTTTATTTTGAAATGAAAGATCTAGGTTCAAGTAAGTTACAATTAAATTTTTAGATTATATGGATTTATTTTATGTGATTTATTATAAAATCATTTTTCCATCTTGGTAGAGCTAACAATGAGGGGTTAAAATAATTTTATCACACCTACAAACCTCCAAGAAATGAGGATGTGGTTATTGAGGAGATTGGTCTTATATAAAATGAATCTATAAGGAAGAAACCAACCAAATGAAGGAAGAAATCTTGTCAAACATGGATGCAAAAATAGAAGGTCTTAGGATGATGATGGGAAAACTAGCTTCTAGCAAAGGTTCTAGAGATTCCAAACATATCAAGCCACATAATAAGACTTGGAAAGAAGATGAGTATCCTAAGGGGAATGATAAGTTTGGGTTTGATTTAAAATAAAAGATGGATCATCACTCAAATAAATCTATGGCTATACATTTTACACCAAAAATAGAAATGATAAAGCTCAATGTAAGGATCCAACCAATTGTATTTTCCAAATGGATTGGATCTTTGATCATTATCATGTTCCATATAAAAAAAGAAGTTATAATGACATCGTTATAATTATCATTTGGTATCATTGGCTATGCAAAGAGAAGAAAAATAGGGTATGTGTTGTCACATGTCTTTTCCAAGAGGACCTCACTATTCATTATGGTAACATTCCTATGGATAACTACTTTATGTTGGGAATTAAGGTGTCTCAACGTTAGTATTTCCTAGCATCAATTTAACTAATATTTTATTTAATTATGTGTATGTTGTATTTTCTTGCTCATCTTATTTCATCATCTAGTATGACTTGGCACATCAATTTTTCATCATGTTGATAAGTTGTTACACCCCATTGTTTGTTTACCACATACTATTACTTTTATGAGTAAATATGTTTTTAATGCATGATTATATTTTTATGAATTTTAATGGATGAATGAAATGCATGAATTTTCATTATGATGAATTACTTTTTAAATGTTTCAATGATGCACATGATATATATGTTATCAACTAACTATGTACATGTTGCTCTAAGTTGGATGTAGGAAGATTTGAACCCTCCAAAGGGGGAGGGAGAGTATCACCCAGGTGAGGAGGTTGGTATGGGAACCATTGATATGTCTATCTGAGTAGAGACACACACTCAATCACATAGGCTAGAGGAACCTTGTTGAGTTAGTTTAAGTTTTGTGTTAGTAAGTGTTAAACCAATTTGATAGCTTTTTGGTTGATAGAAAAGTTAGGATGGTTGTCTTTAATTATTATGATCACTTAGTCAATTTGAGTTACTATGTTAAAATTCTTGTGATGAGCATGAGATATATATTGTGTATTTGAATATATATGTATATATATATATGCAGTGGCACATACATATGTACGTATATAGGTATGGGCATATGTAGTGATGAGAGTACTCCCCTCACAAAACCACACACACACAACTAAACAAGAGAGATAAATAGAAAATGCAGAAAGAAACACTTGCTTTCTATTATCTTGATGAAGTTAAATTACAATACTTAGAAAATAACATACTATAGCCACATGGGCCTTCTCATTACAAAAATCTATAAGCCAAAAACCATGATTTGCACTATCAGAGCTCCCTTCTATAACCCTTGTTCTCCCACTTTATCCAAGAAGTGTAACTGCCTTAGAATATTCTAGAAGGTGTAACCAAATTTTGGCACCAAAACTTCCATCATCTATTTCCCGCTCTAGAAGATTTATATATATATATATTATATTATATTTATATATTTACAACTTCTCGGGGTCATAACTTTCGATTCAATTGTCAAATTTTCAATTGTAATATATCGTTGGAAATCTTGTGAAGAGATCTATAACCATATTTTGTGAAATCTAAAAGATGCGAGATTTTGCACCTTGTTCTAGGGATTCAAAGGGCCTCAATTTTTAGTTTTAAACTTCATTGGAGAAATTCCTCGGGATGAAAATTTAATATCTTCCAAACGGTATAGGATTTTGAGATGATTCTTTCACCGAAAATCGTATATTCCAATTTCACTCCTTGGGCCAATTTTTGTGTCCATAGAAACTCGAATAGGTTGACTTACTAAAAATAGAAAGTGACTATTTTTGGCTATTTGAAACTACAAACAAAATGAAAATACAATATTTTTGGGTGATGCAAGATTTCCCTTACACCACTGGATGCTCCTACATCACATAGATAATAATGTCTACGTATACTCATACATAAATACATATTAATACATATGCGAATATTCACATATATATATACATATCACTATAAATATTATTATGTTTAAATGATGGTAATATATATATATATATACTTGTATAATTAAGCGACTAATATATATATATATATATATATATATATATATATATGTATATACATATATACATTATACATGTATATTTAATTGATTGATATAGATATATAAATATATGTATACTATATATTGATATATATATTATAATAGAGAACATATTATAATATACATATATAAATATATATACATAAATAATATTATATATGTATATATTATTGTTATTCTAAAAATATGATGGAAGCCATATTAAATGACAAGTAAGCCACATAATATGGTAGTATAGATGCAACACAAAGGCAAGAGTGGAAACTATTTGTAATGGCTATTTAAAATGATAAAGGCCATCAACATTGGCATTGTATCTTGCAAGAGAAAATATGACAAAAGTGCCACAATAGGGAAAAGTTTAAATAGAGTTTCAAACACTATTGTGTAGGATGTAAAATGAGTGCTTTGACCAAGTAAAAGGCATATTGATATATCTGTTTGGAGCCCATGACTAGGGGCGACTGGCTAAGAGGTAAAAATTGCATTTGATTGGGACTTATATGTGTCATTTGCAATACTTTTATGCTGTGTTAAAAATTTCCAGTAAGTAAGAAGGTTGCACCAACAAACCAAGTCGATTTGGAAGGTTATAGAGTTGGTTTTTGATTCACGCTTGCAATTGAAAATTACATAGCTAGTTGCTACAACTAGCAAAAATGTTTTAGAGGTGGCAGAAAATAAGCAAGGCATAGAAGGGATCGACCACTTCTCTATTGCATTATAAAAGGATGCAGCTGCTCATAGGGGTGATCCCACAATAGTGGTTTACTCTTTTTGGGACATCCTGATTTTTGTTGAAATCACATATTTTTAGAAAATATAATGATTTAAGCCTTGAAAAGTTCCATTTAGAGAATTCCAATTAAAGAGGGTTTGATCAAATCACCTTAGATCAAACCCCCTTGGATAAAACCTTGCTAGTTTTAAACCATACCTATAACAGAGTCTCCTTTACACCTATCAAAATGCTAATCAAAAACCACATTTGATTTACCTTTGGGGGATCAAATGAATTCATTTAAAAATTAATTTTTGTAAGTATGTAGTCCTTATTATAAGCTTCCCAAAAAGTATAATTTTAAATATATTTATTTTTTATTTCTCGTGAATGTAGGTTTTTCATTGAAAATCAAGCTCTTTGTTCTACACATGTGGAAAAATAGAAGATCCATATACTTTTGATTATATAGAAAAAGTTATGTGTTAGTAAGTAAAACTATGCCTAAATTGTAATTGGTTTGACTTTCAAAACTTATTTAAGAAATAAATATTCAATTAAAAACTATGAAACCAAATGCATGCACTAGATATCATAGTTACAATTCTAAATTCAAAAAAAATTGAATTTTATCCTTCATAGAAAAAAGTTACGTGTTAGCAAATACACATCACTCTCTAAAAATGGTGTTTACTGTTAAAAACTAGTTATCGAAGGAGATGGAAAAAGAAATGCAAGTTGATTCCATTTTTTTTTTAAATGTATTTAGAATCTACAAAAAATGTCACAAATCACTAGTTTACATCATCTTCAAATTCCTCACAATTTAGTAGCTATAGGTGTTTGAAAGTGAAGAAAAAGTTCAAAATGTTCATTTCAATGTCAAGTTTGGCCAAAAAGTGTAAACCACTATTGTGGGATTACCCATAGTTTTGTTGTTCATCTTTGGTGCATTCGTATTATTATTATAAGCATTAGATAGGCATGAGATTTTGAGGAAATAGAGTATTGTGAGCAAGTATATTTAGAAATCTAAATTTTCAATTATCAAGAGAGAGTGGAAAGGCTGTTCATTCGTGGTTCATTTGTAGTCCTTTATCAATTAATTTTGTGCATTCATTTTTTCATTTGAGAGAAATGATATTAGAGAAGGCAATAGTCTAAGCTATTGATTTTTGGAGCAAGGAGTTGTAGGAGCTATTTTAATCCAAGCATGATTAAGATATCTCTTTCTCTTTCTTGTTTTTAATTCAAATTCTAAGTTTTATTATTATTTGAATATGATTGTGCTATTATTGTGTGATTATTTATGCTATTGGGAACAATGGGATTGCATGTGCAAGTAGCTATATTGTCTATGCACATTGCATATAGCTATACTAGAAATACAAGAGATAAGCTGATTATGGAATCATGAAACATGAGTAAGTAGTTATCTTGTGCATGATAAGTAGTTATCTTGATCATATTGTTTGAGTAATATATGGAAAATAGAAGCTAAAATAAAGTTATAGGATAATATCATAATAATATAGTATTGTAATGTGTTGTATTAAATGAGTTATGTTACTTTTCAACATAGGGATTGGAAGTCATAATAGAAGTATGTTGTCTCTATTATCTACTAAATGATATTATGTTATGAATGCTTATGTGTATGGTAGTTTGACCATGAGTAGAGAACTTACGTTCTTAGGATTTTATATCCCTTATATCAAAAGGATAGGTTATTCCCTAGGGTTAGGGTAAAAACTCGAATAAGAGGAAATTTTTGGATCCCGAATGTTACATGTATGTAACAGGGTATTCAAGAGATTGTGTCAAATTTTTTGGTCTATGAAATCAATATTAGTGTTTCATCACTTTTTTAATGACATCTTGTTTATGAATGATAACATTGGGGAAAACCAAGAGAGAAATTATCCTTAGGTCAATAGAGTTTCCAAGTCGAGTAAGGGTGGGTGAACATATGACACTGCTTCATAGGAAGTGGATTGATTTTATATATCAAAAATTTGGCCAAAGTAGGTGTAGAAGTCGTTGGTTACACTTTTTTAGTTCATTGTGATCTAGGTTTACATAGCTAGTCAGGAGAGTCATGCATGGTTGGAGGGTATCCATAGTTGTATGGCCATACTAGATATGTAGGACACAATGCTAGATACTCAGATGTGCATCAATAGAGCTTTCCATACCAAAATCTTCGTTGAAGGGTAGGGTCATTTTCCAGTTAAGAAGATGTGCAGGGGACTACTAATTCTATGGTTGGAGGAAACATGCTTGGGTGATGCTCTCCCTCTTGCAGACGACAACCAAGGCTTGTGAAAAAGAAGAAGTGTGATCTAGATGAGGACACCTTGACCATTGAACTTTTGTGAGTTATGAATGTGTATATGGATATGATCCTATGAATCAATTGTAATATGTATTTGAAAAGATGAGTTTCATTTGTACTTGGAATTATGTAATGATATGTCAATATTATTTACGCAATGTGCAATTATGTTATTGAAAAGGAAAAATTTCATTTCTCCGCTTTTGGAAACTTGTGTTATTCCCTTTCTGAGTTAAAACTTAGGTGAAAACTATTGGGTAAACATCGGGTATGTTACATAAGTGGCATGGGAGGTGACAAGGATGTTTATGTCACCACATGGGAAGGCATGCATCCCATTTTGTGGTAGAGAATACTTTCCAAGTGCCAACATCTTGTAATTATTATATGAAAATTTCCTATGACAAGTTATGATGCATAAGAACTAGAATCTATGACATGTTGGATAAGTGTTGGAAGGCATCTTTGCATGGGGAATTTAGGTACCCAAGTTGACTTATGAAAAACTATAAGAGAATCATATATTATTAGTTAGTTATGATAGATTCTCTTAGAGTTGTAAGTGTTGTCAGTTATGACAGATTCTATGATAGTTGTAAGGTGTGTAAGAGCATTTGTCATACCTATTTTGAGTAAAAATGGGGCGCCCAAGTTTGGAGGTTTGAATGAGGAGTCAAAGAATCTTGTACAAGTATTATTTGCATGCTTGGAGGTGGTGGAAATTTTTTCCAAGTGGATTTGGATGCCCATCTCATAGCTTCCTCTAGAATTTACCTTCATACTTGTATTCTCTATATATTGATTCTTGTAGTAAGTTATGTAAGTGTGAAGTAGAAAATAGATCCTAGATCCAACAAGTAGATTAAATAGGATCAACTTCTTTTCACTTTGATTCCACATTCAAACAAAAACCAACTAAGGTTTTTATTAATGGGTAGTTTCTATAATGGAGATCCAATCTCCTAGGGTTTGGTCCTTTTGAGTCATAAAGAGGAGAATTTTGATGTGTGCTTTAACAAGCCTATTAGACATAAACCATAGATCTGGAAATGTAATTTATAGCACAAACAAAAATGAAAACTTTTAGGAGAAACATAGATCTAGAAAGAGGATACATAGAGGAACCTATGACTAAAAATTGGGCCTAAGTTTGTTAGTCAAGGGCGGTACCACCCTAGACCAAAAAAGGTTGCTTTTTTAGGATTTGTAAACTTCAAATGGTATGTTATAGTCTACTTTTTGTTTCATATGACGTATTGCTGATGAAAATTTCTAACCTATCCTACACACATGAAGAGGGGGAAATATTGTGTTGTATAAACTGTTTTGTAGAAAGTTTTGAATTATTTTGAAGAAATGGAGGGAGATTTAATACCAAATATCTTAACAAATTAAGGAGAAATAAAGGCATAAAAATCTTGGAGGTTAGATTTCAACAATATTTTTTCTCCTCTTAGTTCCATTTGTTCCATCAATAAAGTGGACATGGACTTATGCAATGTTAAAGTGGATAAATTAATAAAGATGAAAATAGGATTGGTTAAATTCTCTCAAGAATCCAAGGATTGGTCAAATGAGGAATATTCAACTCATTTGAATAGTGCTAACCAAATTCTTGCTTACTCTTGGCCTTTAGATGAAACATTTGCAACATGGGTTGAAAAGTACAAATGAAATTGCATTTGGTTGCTCAAATTTTGTCTTCATTTGCATACTTGGGAGTATCTTCTACAATGGCTTCAACAATGGTTCTACCTCTAATCATAAAGTTTTTTTTTGTCTTTTGTGAGGTAGTTTTACCTGTATTTGTTTGTTCACATGAAGATATTGTCAAATAAAAATGTGACATTTGTCACAAGGCTCTAAGATTGTTGTCTCCCTTGTTCTATAAAATGGAATTTCGAGCCTTATTTTTTTATTATGGACATTTTAATTAGGAAAGTCTTTGTTTAGAGAAGCTAAGTCTTATTCTAGGTTATATGGAAGAATGTCTATAAATGTAATCTTCTATACACCAATACACATCTAAAATATATAGATACTTAAATATATGGTTTAATGGTAGTTGTATCGAATGTATAATTTGACTCCTCTTATGAATAAAATGATCAAAGATATTTGAATTCATCTTTGTAATTTTGTGTAATGAATGTTTCATTTATAACTTATATTAAAGTAATTAATTAATTTGTTGTAACTAGAATGTTGAGAGTGTTAAATTATTTAGGGATTGTTAAGTAGAATTGTAATTGAATCCTAACATAGGATATTTTATTGTAAGGCAACAACAAAAAATATCCATTAATTATGTTTTAATTTTTTATTCAAAATATATTTTTTAGTATTTTATGACTCGGTTAAACCAATGATTTAAAGAACCAATTTGAGCAATTGGGTTTATCCTAGGTCTAGGATAATTTAAAAATAAAAAAATATCAATGCATTTTTAGGTTATCTTAATATTTTGATGTTCTCATGTCTGGGATTTTAATGTTTACAAGGAATTTAGCTAATTAATGTATCATTTTTACATATCCTTGTCTAAATGTATAAAAATTTATCTATTGTCCTAATATCCTATGTGGATTACCAGTTATTTCTAGATATTTTTAGAAGGTAAACCCACGTTGGTTTTGCAAAGCCTAAAGTGTAGAAGGATATTAAAATCCTTGTTCATTGGCTAGCTTACTACAATTCTTGAGCACTAGAGATGACTATTCTATAGAGCATCATAGGCATTAGTTGGAACAACCAACAAATATGTACATCCAACGCCCAAGGCAAATCTAGCCCTAAGGGTTGGAAATACCCAAGGAAAATAAAAATGTGAGTGCATTATAACATGAGTGCACTATAATGTGCTTCTATTTCTAAGAAGAAAAATGCAAGTCTGTTGGAAATAGGATGCCATTTAATTGCAATCCTAAACATTATTTATTTCATGTATCTTCCAGGTCCTTGGAATGTGTTCAACAACACTAGGATTAGGAAGAGATTGATATTTGATGAAATAATCATGTTAATTGACATTTGTAATTAATTCTAAATGTTAGGAGCATGTGAGGGTATCTATTATGAGTTCCTAAATAATAGGGGCACATGGGGCACCCACATGGTAGGTGACACTCACCTTGAGTTCAGTTAACTATTCAGAGTAAGAGATAACACTTCTGAATGCATGTAAAGATCCTAGGAGTTAGGGTTTGATGTTTGCATGCA
>VDFB02075321.1:346378565-346397204 GCA_007258455.2 Sequoia sempervirens
CAAATGATGAACTATATGAAACTTTTTAAAATGCAATTTGAACTCAATTTTCTAATTTAAATGACTAAAAGTATGCTATTATGTAAATATTATGGAAAATCAATCTAACAATATGCATTTTTTGTTGAATTTCCAGATTTAAATTGAATGCAAAATACAAATTTACACCTAAAATACAATGCAACTTTATGCCAAATTTAGAAACCTTAAATGCTATGAATTAATTCCAATCCTAGATATAAGGTTTGAATGCACTCCAAACTAAAATTAGAATGTTCAAAGCTCAGGTTCACCAAAATGAAACATAGAAAAATGGGGTAGGTTCAAACACAAGGTTTTATAGTAAATTTGGAATGTTTCAACAAAATTAATATAAATAGAAAGGGAAAAATGAGGTGAATGAACCTACCTATTCTTCTATTTCATTCAGGAAATGAGATCCATCAAGTTAAAATCCACTTTCAACCCTTAGATGAGTGAATTCTTTGAGGAATCTTACAATTTCCTTTATGTGTGTGAATGGACTAAACAACGCTTTTGGGAGACACACTAAAAATAGTAAATCAACTCAAAATTGAAATGAAAGATCAGATCTGATTAGATTAAACATAGAGCTAATAGACACAATTTATTTCACACAAATCAGATGAGTGGAGGACACTTAAAACTAATCTCAAAAATAGTCGCAAAGTGTTCTGAGATAACTTTTTGACAAAAATGAATGAATAGGGGTTTTGGGAGAAAGATAAAAAATACCAAATGCATTCATTCATGATATGTAAAGATTGGATCTGATAGATTAAACATAATACTAACAGAAACATTAAAGCTTCGAGCAAATTTGGGAATATAAAATGTTGTGTACCTTGCACAAAACACCATTTTTGGAAGCTATCTTGGGAATCATTTTCCTAGTGGAAAATGGGGGTAAGAGCAAGAAGATAAGTCCAGGAAATGTGGAAGTTTTTTCCCTAGGAAAAAAAAGGAAAATGACTTGCAAAAAATGGGACCTTGCTTTTTAATAAACGGGATCCTATTTTAAAAAAATGAGATCGCATTTAGCTTCAGGATCCCAAGCCTAAATTCTAAATGGGATCCCACTTTTTAAAAATCGGGATCCCGTTTATTAATGGTTCCTGAACCGACATTCAAGAAACGAGATCCCGATCTTTACAAAACAGGATCTCATTTTTAAGTGGTATTTATTTTTAAAAATAAACAAAACTCAGTCATTTCTTTAGCGCACGAGATCCCGATTTTGCACAACAAACAACGAACTCTAGGTAAGCCTCCACCCCCATTTTTTTCATGTTTTTTTAAAATTTTCAACACAATGATAGATTTTTTTATTTTTTTTCAATTTATTTAGTGTTTTATGTATTTTTATTTACCTGTAAAAGAAGAAATGTTGATTTGTAGAAGAAAAAGAAAAAATGAAATGAAACCCTCAAGATATTGAATAGAAACAAAAAAATCAACCTTAAATCATATCCTAAGAAAAAAAATAGCTTTTGAAACCTAATTGTTCAATAAAACAAAAAAAATTGCATTTCAAAACCCTAAATTGAACGAAAACAAAAAAATTGTATTTGAAAAACCCTAAATTGAAATGAAATAAAAAATCATTGGAAACCCTAAATTGAAATGAAACAAAAAAAATTCCATTTCAAAACTTTGATTGCTTTTTGAAACCCTAAATTGAAATTGAACAAAAAAATTGCATTGAAAACCATAATTGCTTCTTGAAACCCTAAATTGAATTCAAAAAAAAATTGCATTTGAAAACCCTAAATTGAAATCAAACAAAAAAAAATCCATTTGAAAACGTTGATTTCAAGCTCAAGAATATCTGATAATGGAATTTAAATTCATTTGCATCGCTTAAATATTTTAAATTTCATTTGCATTGTATGGAGACAAGTATATAGGAATTCCTATGGAAGAAATTATTTGATAGATTTAGGTTGATACATAGTATTTATTAGGGTCCTTGATATTGACAATGAAATAGGATTTGATAAATATTATACATCTAAATGTGTATTCATTAAGTTAGAGATATGTGTCAAGAGACATAATCAATTAAATGTTATGAACATAGATATAATTAGATTAGAAAACAATAGGTTTAACTTTACTTGTGGGACTAGTGGATCGTTAGAATTGATATAAATTATGTGTTTCTATTACGAATTATGTTGAATTATGTGTTTCTATTACAAATTATGCTTAATTGAGTTAATAATATGGTCCTTATGCATATATTATGATTCATACTATCTTACAACATGATACTATCCATAATATGTTATAATTTAAACCATGATTGTTAAAAATTGAGTAGATAGTTAAATTTCCTCACTAGAAGAGTAGAGACCTCAACATAATTTTATGACCATTTATATACTTATATGGTAGTTAAATATATATTCTATTTTTATGGATCTTCAATGAGTAAACATGTGTGTGAAGCCTAGAATCAAACCCATGTTTGCAGGGTATCTAGCTCTAGAGCATTATAAAACTTGGTCAATAATTATATGGGAAAATACCTCCATCATAGAAGTAATCTAAGGAAATAGTTAGTCTATTCATAAAATAAAAAATATTCATAAACTAATGTTCTTGCGATGAATCAAAAATATTAACCCCTTTACTTGTCATCCTATTACCCTAAAGCCTAAACCGATGTCTTAAGGGGTCCTAATATGACATTTCTTAAGGGGATCAAAGAAGTTCTCAAAATTTGGTGAAGTTTCCCAAGGCAACCAAATTTAACAATAATAAGATTGTGCAAGATTATAATATGAATGAGATTTCATGAGAGTTTGGTCAGTTGAAACAAGATCTATCTCAATCAACTGTTCCACAAGAAAATGTTGTTCACTAACTTGCAAGTCCATTATTCTAAGGGCCACCCAAACTTCACCCTAAACCCTAAACCCTAAACCCTAAAGCATTCATTTTGTCCTAGGACCTTAAAATGAAATTTGGTTGCCTTGGGGAAACTCCACCAATTTTTTATTCCCTTAAGCCATATCATTTTGTCCTAGGAGCTTACTGCATAGCCCCCTTACTTGTCATCCTATTACCCTAAACCCTAAACCGATGTCTTAAGGGGTCCTAATATGACATTTCTTAAGGGGATCAAATAATTTCTCAAAATTTGGTCAATTTTCCCAAGGAAACCAAATTTAACAATAATAAGATCGTGCAAGATTATAATATGAATGATATTTCATGATAGGTTCATCAATTGAAACAAGAGCTATCTCAATCAACTTTTCCATGAGAAAATGTTATTCACTAACTTGAAAGTCCATTATTCCAAGGGCCACCCAAACTTCACCCTAAACCCTAAAGCATTCATTTTGTCCTAGGACCTGAAAATGAAATTTGTTGCCTTGGGAAACTCTGCCAAATTTTATTCCCTTAAGCCATGTTATTTTGTCCTAGGACCTTACTACATAACTCCCTTACTTGTCATCCTATTACCATAAACTCTAAATTGATGTCTTAAGGGGTCCTAATATGACATTTCTTAAGGGGATCAAATAATTTCTCAAAATTTGGTCAAGTTGACCAAGGAAACCAAATTTAACAATAATAAGATCGTGTAAGATTATAATATGAATGAGATTTCATGACAGGTTGGTCAGTCGAAACAAGAGCTATCTCAATCAATTGTTCCACAAGAAAATTTTTCTCACTAACTTGCAAGTGTTGGCATATGGCTTCTCGTGTTGTGATTGATGGCAACCTAAGTCATTGATCTAGTCGACATGTCAGTATTTTTCCATACTAGAAGACAGAGTGAAGAATAGGGTATCCGACTGAAGTTGAGCTTGTCAATTAGTATGCATTACCAATTTATTAGTTTTGGTTGTGGATCTCAGGAAAAGTTATTGGGTATATAAAATTTCTTATTCTCAAGTTTTGTGCTATCGCATCAAGTGGTGTACGAGTTAGGAGATCCAACTATTCAATTTTCTATTCATCGGTGTATGAAGGCCGACTAAGTAAATGTAGCATGTTGCAGATGATTAAGGCGAAATTGTTTGGAGTATTTTTGTGTTGGATATTTTTTTTTGGGTCCTCACTATGCTATGGCTGACTTTGGATGGTGCGCATTGAGAATCATTTATGATTTGAGCCGACAGTTGGAAAATACTTTCTATTTTATTGAAGCTGACATGAAGCGATTAAATCCTTGGTAACGAATATATATAAGAGATTAGTTAATTCATTTTGAAGTGTGTATGAGTGTGTTTGAGATGTTTTGATGTATGTTGTGAATATCAGAAGGGTTGCAGAATGATTATGCATAGTTTCACTTGTGCAGAAGAGGATTTTGTGAAGCGAATTAAGGCAGAACAGGGAAAAGTGTAGAATTAGACAGAAGGTCCAGAATCTGATCTATGAGCCTAACCAAAACTGTAACTAGGCATTTGTAGATGCTACTTTCTCAATTCAACCTTTTGGTGTAATCCAAATCTTTTGTAAGGAAATGATCCTTCCTGATTTTGAGAAATGAGTTGTAGGAAGTGTGCCTGAATGCAAGTGCATTCCCATTTTGTAAAACACTTATATTTGAGTACTCAAATTATGGATTGACCTCCACTGTGGTTTTTCCCCTAACAGGTTTTCCACGTAAAAATTCTTTTGTTATGGTGTTTTGGATAATTTCTTTATGTGTTTGCATCTTTCTCTTAGTTGAATGTTATAAATGGTTTAAAGATTAGATTGTTAAAGTTAAATATTGTTGAACATTGATTCACCCCCCCTGTGTTCCTTGATTCCAACAACAAGTCCATTATTCCAATGGCCACCCAAAATACACCCTAAACCCTAAACCCTAAACTCTAAACTCTAAACTCTAAACCATAAACCCTAAAGCATTCATTTTGTCCTGGGACCTTAAAATGAAATTTGGTTGCCTTGGGAAAATCCACCAAATTTTATTCCCTTAAGCCATGTCATTTTGTCCTAGGACCTTACTACATAGATCCCCTTAAGCCATCCTATTACTCTAAACCTTAAACTCTAAACTCTAAACCCTAAACCCTAAAGCCATCATTTTTTCCTAGGACCTTAATGAAATTTGGTTGCCTTGGGAAACTTCACCAAATTTTATTGACTTAAGCCATGCCATTTTGTCCTAGGACCTTACTACATAGATCCCCTTAAGCCATCCTATTACACTAAACCCTAAACCCTAAAATCTAAACCATAAACCCTAAAGCATTCATTTTGTCCTAGGACCTTAATGAAATTTGGTTGCCTTGGGAAACTTCACCAAATTTCATGTTGGTGTAATTAATTATTAATTACACTTTGCATAAGTTTACTTAGGTAATTATTTAATTCCTAAGTTATAGGTTTTATCCTTATCTTATTGAGCTATCTTGTTGCTCAAGATAAGATTAGGTTTAGGCATCTTTGCTTTTATAAAGAAAATTATCTCTTGTAATTAATTTGTACTTCGAATATATCAATTTGCACATCTTCTTGCAAATATCTACTTTTTTGTTCTTCTCTTCTATGGAAGGTCTATTCTGGTTTGCAATCAGATCTTGGTTTCTAACATGGTATTAGAGCCTCGATTCGCAACCCCTTCTCAACTTTTTTTGAGGATTTCATTGCAGAGCTCGTTCGGAGTCCCTCAAGGGTTTCAATTCTTGATAATCTTTATGTAGTGTCTTGGATCGGATTAGGGTTTTCCATTGGATTCAGAGCGCTAGAAAAAGTCAGAAATGACTTTTATTTCATTGATTTTCATCACCGTTTGCCAAATCTGCGAGGGTTTCAAGCTCAATGATTTATCTGATAGATCTGGGGGTTGCCTAATTTTCAAAGCACTTTGGGCCCAAACGGACCTCGCCGTTGGATTTGAAGTGCCCAAAAACCCCTATTTCCATATAAAATTTGTCCAGTTTGGGAAAAATCATCCGGAGAGGCAAAAAAAAATTACCCAAGGGCCGTATGGCCCCCGGCACGCATTCTGATGCATAGAAATTGAGAAAATTTCAAAAAAGTATTAAAAAAATCAAAAATATTGGAGGATTTTGGCACCGCCCATTCAAAAGGGTTCAACCACCGGGTGGCCACTGGGCAGCCACTAGGCGGCCGCCGGTGCACCACCGCCGTCGGTGGCTCCCCCTTACAGCGCCACCGTAGTGGTCTGCCAGCCCTTGAGGGCTTAACACATAGCGGTAGGGTCTTATGGATGACCAACACCCACGCGCCAGCCCCCGGCCGGACCTACAACCCCTACGGTGGTCATGTGGGTGACCAAGGGCCGCGCTCAGTACCCTTCCCTTCAGCCCCTGGTCCGCCCAGGCGACCAGGGGCCTTCTTTTGTTTTAGTCCCTGAGGACTTCACATGGCCAAATCAGACCTTTTCAGAGCAGTTTCACATAAACAATCATAACTTTCACATACGGCATCATTTTTTTGCAAACAAGATATCGTCATAAAGCTGTTTCCGAGGTCTATGTAATGTTGTAGGTCTAATTTTTTGGGTTTTCTTTTTTGATGTATTTTTCTACCTCAGAAGTCAGATGTTGCCGTTTTCACTCTAGGATGCATATCTTTTGACTCGCTTATCCGTTTTTCATGATTTTCACGGCGTCAGAAAGCTAGTTTCAGCCTCTATATAGATCTAAGGTCATTTCTAGAAAATGTATAACTTATTTTATGCATGCATTCATTTTTGTTTCATGTTTTAGGTTTGCATTTTCGCCTATGTTTCTGTATTTTTGCATTATCTCCTTATGCAATCATTGGGTATTATAATAAACGAATGGGTGATCCCATAATAGTGGTTTACAATTTTTGGCCAAACTGGACACTGAAATTATTATTTGTAACTAAATCTTCACATTCGGGCACCTATAGCGGCTAAACTGTGAGGAATTTGAAGATGGTGCAAACTAGAGTCTCATCAAATTTTGTCTATAGATTCTAAAAATATTTTTTTCAAAATTTTTGGAATCAAATTGTACTTTTTCCATCTCCACCTAAAATGATTTTTTTCAGAAAACAACATTTTTAAAAAGTGACGCACATTGTATAACGCATAACTTTTTCCATGAAGGATAAAATTTAATTATTTCAAATTTAGATTTGTAACTCGATATCTAGTGCTTCCACTTGTTAGATAGTTTTTTATTGAATATTTTTTCCTTAATCAAGTTTCAAAGTCAAACTAATTACAATTCAGACACAGTGCGACCGTATAATGCGTAACTTTTTTTATATATGTCAAAATTTAATTTTAATTTTTTTGTTGGATCAAGGACTTCAATATCCGGTGCACTCATATTTTTCAATTTTTTTTTTTGATAATCTTCTATTTTTCCACATGTGAAGAACAAAGAAATTCATTTTCGATGAAAAACCCATGTTTAATAAAACTTAAAAAAAAATACATAACAAAACCAAAACATATTAAAATTATATTCATTGGATAGCTTGTTCGAGAATACCATAATCATTTGAAATAAATTTTAAATGAATTCATTTGATCCCCCAAAATCTAAATCAAAAGTGATTTTTTATCGTTTTGATAGGTGTAAAGGAGACGCATTTATAGGTATGGTTTAAAACTAGTGAGGTTCTATCCAAGGGGGTTTGATCTAAGGTGATTTGATCAAACCCTCTTCAATTGGAATCCTTAAAATGGAAATTTTTAAGGCTTAAATCATTATATTTTCAAAAAATATGTGATTTCAGCTAAAATTTGTTCCTCTCAGGAATTGTAAACCACTATTATGACAGCACCAGAATTGATATAAAGTTCCATTAAGGGGGGTTCTTGCATCCATCTTTCATGTTGGTGACAACTTGCATGAGTTTTTCTGGTTTCTTGTTGTTTCCCTTAGCTTCTTTCTTGCTTAGCTGGAGACATCTTTGGTTTGCTTCGGTTCACACTTCACATTGGGATTTTAAAGTTCTTGATCTACATTGGTTCAGATCTTTCTCATTTGAGGGCCATGTTTTTATGGTTAATGTTCCAAGATCTTGATGGTACTCGTCCTATGGGCAGTTTTAGTTTCAGTTTAGCATTGGCTTTGAGAGACACAACTTCCAGATTTGTCATCATTATGGGTCCTTTCATCCTTTCATCTACTATTGCTTATAGATTCCAGATTTGATCTAGTATGTGAGTTTCCAGTGTTCCTTGGCATTGGGTCTGTTGTTGCATTTGTGATTCCGATTGGTATCTTGCAAACAAAACTATCTTTCCTTGCTTGTCGGATTTGGGGTTCCAGTGTTGCTTCTTCAGAGTTCTTCCAGTGCTTCTTCGTAGCAATTCATCTCACTGAAGGGGGGGTTTTTCCCACTAGGTTTTCTCTCTCTTTACATTTGTACATGAGTACCTGATCAGGCCTTGTTTTTGGGACTCATATTTGCATAATAATTTGCTTCTCCCTAAGTTGCACTTATGGGGGGTGTTGGTGTAATTAGTTATTAATTACACTTTGCATAAGTTTACTTAGGTAATTATTTAATTCCTAAGTTATAGGTTTTATCCTTATCTTATTGAGCTATCTTGTTGCTCAAGATAAGATTAGGTTTAGGCATCTTTGCTTTTATAAATAAAATTATCTCTTGTAATTAATTTGTACTTCGAATATTATTATTTGCACATCTTTTGCAAATCTCTTGCTTTTTTGTTTTTCTCTTCTGTGGAAGGTCTATTCTGGTTTGCAAATATGATCTTGGTTTCTAACATTTCATTCCCTTAAGCCATCCTATCTTAATAGTTAATTGTTTTTTTCATTCAAGTAACATGCCTTAGAAATAAATGAGGCTTACACATTTTATCATTTATATTCAATTAGTCCATTTATATTGAATGGTTTAAGGGTATTTCCTAAATGTGTATCTTACATTTTGAAATTACAAATCTAATGTAGGTTCAATTCTATCTTAGAGATCATGGATCAATTCAATAATATCTGTAATCCATCTCCACAACCTCCATCTCCACCACCTTCATCTCCACCTCCACCCACTCCACCTCATAACCCCCCACCACCACCTGAAACCGATGGTGCTCGCTTGCAAGCATTGATCGATGCCAATGTTAGATCCATTTAGGATCAAATCAATGTTATTTAGAATGAAGAATGTATCGCACCACCTTTGAGGCATTTTTCATCTACGATACAAAATGTTGTTGATGCTATTAGGTCTATGGATGGGGTCTTATATGAGTATCGAAAATGGCTAGAGGAGAATAGAAAGTCTGATTCCGAAAAGGAAAACAGAAAGAAATGAAGAGATACAATAGAGGGCTGCAACACTTTATAAATTAAGACAATGATCTTATAGTTATGAATTTACAAATTTGGTTGGATGGATATTTTTTGTGATGAATTTGTGAATTTGGTTGGATGGATATTTTTAGTGATGAATTTATGAATTTGGTTGGATGGATATTTTTAGTGATGAATTTATGAATTTGGTTGGATGAATATTTTTTAGTGTTGAATTTATGAATATAATAACTTATAATGATGAATTTATAATAGTATATTTTATGATTAGACTACCATAATTTCTCCTGTTGGAAAAATGTAATTTATATGCGTTAGACATAAATGAGCTTTTTGTGAATGTTTCAAGTTTATTTTTTAGTATATACATGTATTAAAATTACATAGTTCTAGATCTTAAATTTTGAAATTTGTATGTACACATAGTTTAGTTGAATGATGTATGCATGCATTATGCATCGTATTATTTATTTTAAATGTATGTACATCTTAAATTTTAAAATTTGTATGCCCATGCTCAAGTTGAATCAATGTATGTATGTGTATTTATATGTATGCACATCTTATTTAAACAAATTTGCATTTACATTTAAAATTTAACTATTTCTTGTAATTTTGTATAATTTAATGTAGGTGAACACATATATATATATCATGGATCAACTTGACATTGATGATATCATTAATCCACCACCTCAGCAACATCCACCTAGACCCCCTCCACCTCATATCCCACCTCCACCACTTGTTGGATCAGATGAGGCTCGCTTACGAGCACATATCAATGAAAATGTGGCATCCATTAAAAACCAAATCAATGTTATGCAAAATGAAGCATTGATTGCACCACATGTGAGACATTTTGCATTTGTGATGCAAAACATTGTCGATGCCAATAGGTCTATTGATTCTTACTTAGATGGGCATCGACGAGATAAAGAGGAGATGAGACAATTTTATGCAAATGGTCTCTCATATAAACAAAATTTAGACCTAAAAATAAAAAAATCCCATCTAGCACCTTAGTTTATTGACCGTAATACTCACCATCCCATTCCTACCACTAAATCTAGAATATCCATGAGGTGGTACATATACATCCACAGATTAGTGCACATTTTTGGGATCAATGGTGGATGGTATTTGACAATCCACCATGCAAAAATTTGGAGGTCCCATTATATTTTATGAGGAAACTGATAGGGAGGCTGCATGAAGCAATCACAGATTCCTGGAGGCTGCAGGAATCAAACCCTCTATTATGAGAGGTTGCAGGAAGCAATCACAGATTCCTGCGCTAGGCCTTGTCATAGACCTCCTTGGTGAAATTTCTATTCCACCCCAACCTATAGGAACTCTACCTTGTCTAATTTCCCCTAGTTCTCCTGCCAACCTCACTATCTTGTCAAGTTTGCAACTACCAAGCCAAATCTTCGTGCCATGACTCCTTTCTTCCTTAGCCTTTTATGCATCCAAAAGACTAATCCTCCCTCAATACATGAATGGATCTTGCAGGGGTGAGGGAATGTTTTCAAAAGCTCCAAAACAACCTCCTATGGTTCCTGAAACTTCACTTAGACTCCAACTTACCAACACTTGCATGAAGCCTATTCCATAGGTTTAGCCTTGAGCCCCTATTTGGTCTCTGAACAGGGGTAAATTGATTTTCCTTCCTAAACCCACCAAAGAAACATGGTTCTTGGCTTAGGAAATGTGTTTCCCCTACCTACACCTTCAAGATTTTTAGGGTCTTGGCTCTGTCTAGGCCGTACTCTGCCCTCATGCAAACTCTGCCCAGAAAACTAGGGTTTCTAACTGCTCAAAACCAATTTTAGGACTGGTGAAAATTTATCCTCCTAAATGGATTGCTGGGCTCTCCTCCTTGGTACCATATGTGGCCAAGACCTTCCACTAAATTCTCCAAAAATAATTTTTCAAAAATCTTTTCTCCCTTGCAAGTTATCAATGCTATTCTGCAGCCTTTCCTAGCCGGGTCCTCACTGGCTCGCCTAGGGCAAGGCTTTTCTCATAGCTCCTGCAACCAAATAAAACCTAACACCTACCACTAAAATATGTATAGAGATGGAGCTTGACCACATTCCCAAAAATTCCATACTTCCTGGTACGGAGGAAATGCAACCTAGAACTCCATTTTTACACAATTCCAGTCAAAACATAAATAAGGAAATAAAACACAGAATTTACAAGAATGGATGAAACGATGGAACAGCTATCAAATGTGCCAAAAAAAAAATTCCAGAGGCCTCTCTACATGCTAAAAAAACCTACAAAATGCCTCTTTTAATTCATTTAGCTGTTGTTATGCAAACAAGAATAGAAAAAAATAGAAAATAAGACAAGAACACTGTTTTCTTCAATTTTTGGAAAAACAGTCCATAAAAAAAACTTATAACCAACCAAAAAGGTTGTGGTAAGCCTTAAATATTCCTCCAAAACAATTTAGGTACTTGGGTCGAGGCTTAAATGACCTAAAAACAACTTTTGTAAAACCCGCTGTGTTTTCAGACATTTAACAATTTTTGCCAACCTAGCAATATGATGTTGTAAAATTATTTAATACTTGTCACCTTCTTTCCAAAAGTTCAAAAACACCCTAAGAACCTAAAATAATGGTCAACATTACCTTATGATAGCACAACAAAATTAAGAACTTCAAACAAAATTCCAACAATAGTCCTTTGCCAGGTGCTCCTGCACCATTCTCCCCCTCTCAGCACAAACAACTAAGGAAGTTTGGGAGAGATCAGAGATATGTCAATGCCTTGCTTCTTACAATCTACTTCTTCTACCCAGGTAGCTTCAGATTCATGCTTATCCTTCCATTTTACAAGATGCTCCATGTACACCTTGTGCCTTGTAGTCTTTTTCACTCTTGACTCCAAGATCTTCTCTGCTTGTAGCTTGTCTGGATGAGGGAATGGTACATTGCTGATGTCCTTGAGAACTTCTTGACTATTCTGATCCACATCCTTGACTGATCCCTTGTACTTGATCAAATTTGCAACATTTAAAATTGGAGAGATGCCCAAATCTGATGGTAACTCCACCTTATATGCATTCTTGCCATATTTGGCTAACACCTTGCATGGACCCACTCTTTTCATCTGTAACTTGGTTGCCACTCCTTTTTGCAATCTAGATTTGTTGAGGTGTACCATAACATATTCCCCAACTGTAAATTGTACATCCTTCCTTGACAAATCAACATTCTCCTTCAGCTTATGGGTTGCTGTTGTGACTGTGTTCTTGACCTACTCATGAATCTCTTTCATGGTCTGAGTGAAGTCTTCAGCATGTCCACTCCTATGCTCCATAGATCCAAGGTCTCTAAGTTCAAAAATACCTCTTGGGTACATCCCATACACAACCTCAAAAGGAATTCTCCCTGTAGTTCTATTGACACTGTCATTATAGGCATATTCAGCTTGGGAAATCACCATATCCCATGTCTGTCCATATTATTTAGTCAAGCACCTCAATAGGTTACCTAACACTCTGTTAACCACCTCTGTTTGACCATCGGTCTAAGGATGGTAAGCTGATCCAAATGACATATTTGTACCCAATCTGCTCCATAGAGTCTTCCAAAAGTGACTCATGAACTTCACATCTCTGTCAGAAACAATACTTAGAGGTAGTCCATGGATTCTCACAACTTCCTTGAAGAAAAGATGAGCTATGTAACTTGCATCATGAGCAGTTTTGTAGGGAATAAAGTGATTCATCTTACTAAATATGTCTACCACAACATAAACACTGTCAAAACCAGTCTTGGTCTTAGGAAGACCTACCACAAAATCCATGCTCACAAACTCCCATGGTCTGTTAGGAATAGGCAGGGGTTGATACAAACCAGCATTGCTAGCTCCCCCCTTAGCTTTCATGCATACAACACACTGTTCCACATATTTTTTGACATCTCTTGCTAACTTAGGCCAGTAATAAAACCTTTGAACAAGCTCTAAAGTTTTATTAATACCAAAATGCCTACTAAGACTGCCATTATGCTTCTCTTGATTTAGATTTTCTCTCATTGACCCTCTTGGAACACATAATTGATTGCCCTTAAATAACAGTCCGTTTTGCAGTGTATACTCAGTATATTGGCTATGAAAATGATTTATAATGAGGTATTTTTCCACAGCGTGTCAAATTATGATATTGCTATTAGGATTCAACCGTGTAGTTTCGAGTCAATGAATTGGGTCAATGAGTTTGACTCGAAACTACACGGTTGAATCCTGATAGCTTACACGGTTGAATCCTGATAGCAATATCATAATATGAAAATGATTTTCAAAATTAGAACATACCTTATAAGCTTTTGAGAAGTCTTCATCTTCACCATAGAGATCTTTGAAACTCTCTAATCCAATGCTCTCTAGCTGTATTTCTTGCACTGTCAGCATTCTTCTGCTTAATGCATCTGCCACTTTGTTTTGCTGTCCCTTCTTATGCTTAATGGTAAATGTAAAGGCTTGGATGTACTCCATCCATTTCAAATGCCTATTACTCAACTTTTGTTGAGTATTGATGTAACTGAGTGCCTGGTTATCTGTGAAGACCACAAACTCTTTGGGCAATAAATAATGCCTCCACTTCCTAAGGGACTGCACTAAAGCATACAATTCTAGATCATAGGTTGAGTATTTTTGCTTGGCTTCATTGATTTTTTCACTGAAAAAGGCTACAGGCCTACCTTCTTGACTAAGTAGTCCTCCTACTGCTACTCCACTTGCATCACACTCAACTGTGAATAACTTGTCAAAACTAGGCAATAATAGAATAGGTTGTGTTGCCACTTCTTGTTTTAGTTTTTCAAACCCTCTATTAGCCTCTTGACTCCATTTAAACTTTGTTTTCAAACCACCTTTAATAGTATCTAGGACTGGTGCACATATACCACTGAAATTCCTTATGAATTTTCTATAAAACTGAGCAAAACCGTGAAAACTCCTTACCTCTGTTGTTGTGGTTGGTGTAGGCCAGTTTAGGATGGCTTCCACCTTGCTTGGATCCATCTTCAACATTCCTTGGGATACTACAAAGCCTAGATACACAAGTTCTTGTTTGAAGAACTCACACTTCTCAAGGTTAATGGCCAACTGTTCTTCTTGCAACCTTTTAAGAACCATCTCCACATGTTTCAAATGTTCTTCTGCTATCTTACTGAAAATCAGTATGTCATCCAAGTAGACTACCACAAAAATCCCTGTGAAATCCTTAAGCACCTCATTCATTAGTCTCATGAACATGCTAGGGGCATTTGAGAGGCCAAATGGCATCACTTTCCACTCATACAAACCATCATTTGTCTTAAAAGTTGTCTTCCACTCATCACCCTCCTTGATTCTGATTTGGTGATACCCGCTCTTAAGATCTAACTTGGTGTAATACTGTGCTCCTCCAAGGAAATCCATTGAATCTTCAATTCTAGGTATTGGGTATCTATACCTAATGGTGATCCTATTAATTGCTCTAGAATTAGTACAAAGTCTCCATTTACCTCCTTTCTTTGTTGCTAAAACAACTGGGACTGCACATGGGCTGATGCTCTTTTGAATCAGACCTTGACTCAACAATTCTTCCACTTGTCTAGCCACCTCTTGGTTCTGTTTAGGTGTAATTTTGTATGCTGCTTTGTTGGGTAATGAGGCTCTAGGTATGAAGTCAATTTTATGACTTATTTCTCTCTTTGGAGGTAAAGTTGCAGGTGTTCCATCACTGACTATACTCTTGTATCTATCAAGCAATTTTTGGACTGCTTCTGGTAAGACTATCCTTTCAGCCTTTTCTCCCTCTTTGGACTGCATCATGATCACATATCCTTCATTCCCTTGGTGTAGATCCTTAATGAACTCCTTGCCACTGCTCAACATGATGTTAGGTACCTTTGACTGTCCCTCATCTTCCTCTAATAGTGACTGCAACTTGAAGGTTCTCCCATCCTTCTTGAATGAGATGGTGTTCTCTTTCCCATCATAAATGGCACTTCTGTCATATTGCTATGGTCTGCCTAGTAGAAGATGGCATGCATCCATGGGTAATACATCACAAACCAGCTTGTCTTTATAGCCTCCAATTGAGAATTCCACTGTTACTTGCTCATTCACCAAAACACTCTGCCCTTTATTCAGCCATGTGACCTTGTATGGATTAGTATGAGGTACCTTCTGCAATTTTAACTTAGTTACTACCTCCTATGAGATTATATTGTCCGTAGAACCAGAATCTACAATGACCTTGCATACTTTACCAAGTATTTTGCACCTTACTCTAAAAAGAGCTCTTCTTTGCTTAGGTTCCTCTTTGATTGGTTGTCTGATCAACACTCTATTAAACATCATATTTTCACCTACTTCTAATTCTATATGACTGATCTCAGGTGATTTGACACTCATGGTGTCCTCTTGTGCATAGACCACTCTTTTGTCATTGCTTGAAGAAGCTTTCTCTAGGCATCTATAAGCTGGATGACCTAGCTGATTGCAATGGTAACATTTCATGGTGGCAAAGTAAGAGTTACTTCTGCCTGCTCCTCTTCCTCTGTTTGAACCTCCTTGAGGTCCTCTTCCTCTATTAAATCCTCCTCTTGAAGATGTTTCACCTCCATGCTCGGTAAGCTTGGATTCACCTTTGTTCCTTTGATCATTACTCTTCCTTGGTAACCTCCACGTTGTCCTCTTTGATCTCTGCCTTTGCCTCTGCCTTTAGAGGACTGATCATGCTTTCTTTTATTCCTTTCTTCAATCTTTATAGCTAGCTAATAACATTGGTGGACTATCTTGGGACTCAAAAGAGCCATCTCTTCCTGAATGTTCCATTTTAAACCATTAAGGTACCTAGCCACTTTCAGGATCTCATCCTCTGTCACATTAGATCTCAAACAAAGCTTCTAAAACTCTTCAGTATAAGTGTTTACATCTTGGTCTTTCTACCTTAGACTTTGCCTCTTCTTGTGAAGTTGGATCTCATAGTCATCTGGCATATAGGCTTCCTTTACCTTAGCAACCATTCCATTCCAAGTTGATATGGGTTGTTTGCCTTCTTTCTCCCTTTCTGTCTGAATAAATTTCCACCATGCCAAGGCTGATCCTCTCAATATTGAATTAGCTACCTTCACCTTCTGTGCTTCAGTTACTCCATCACATTCAAAGTGATTCTCCATGCCATCTATCCAGTCCATGACCAAATCAGGATCCATCTTTCCATTGAATAACGGTATGCCCTCAAGTCCTTTTCCACTCAGGGATTTTAATGCCTTCAAGAAAGGCTCCTCCTCCAAAACAGGGTCAGGTTCAGGGACCTTGTCTTCCTCTGGAACCTCTTCTTCCTTTGGTACCTTTCCTTCCAACCTTGCATTGTTCAATGCTTTCTCAAGTTGCTCTAATATTTCTTTTAAAGACTTGTTGTCCTCTTCTTGTTCTTCAACCCTCTTGGCTAATTGTGCATTTGTCACCATGACGGGAGTTTCACTTGACTCAACTTCTAACATATAAGCTTCTTTCCCAAATATTTTGTTGGCTCTGATACCAATCTGATAGGGAGGCTGCAGGAATCAAACCCTCTGTTATGAGAGGTTGCAGGAAGCAATCACAGATTCCTACACTAGGCCTTGTCATAGACCTCCTTGGTGAAATTTCTATTCCACCCTAACCTATAGGAACTCTACCTTGTCTAAGTTCCCCTGGTTCTCCTTCCAACCTCACTATCTTGTCAAGTTTGCAACTACCAAGCCAAATCTTGGTGCCATGACTCCTTTCTTCCTTAGCCTTTTATACATCCAAAAGACTAATCCTCCCTCAATACATGAATGGATCTTGCAGGGGTGAGGGAATGTTTTCCAAAGCTCCAAAACAACCTCCTAGGGTTCCTGAAACTTCACTTAGACTCCAACTTACCAACACTTGCATGAAGCCTATTCCATAGGTTTAGCCTTGAGCCCCTATTTGGTCTCTGAACAGGGGTAAATTGATTTTCCTTCCTAAACCCACCAAAGAAACATGGTTCTTGGCTTAGGAAATGTGTTTCCTCTGCCTACACCTTCAAGATTTCTAGGGTCTTGTCTCTGTCCAGGCCGTACTCTGCCCTCATGCAAACTCTGCCCAGAAAACTAGGGTTTCTAACTATTCAGAACCAGTTTTAGGACTGGTGAAAATGTCTCCTCCTAAATGGATTGTTGGGCTCTCCTCCTTGGCACCATACATGGCCAAGACCTTCCCATAAATTCTCCAAAAATAATTTTTCAAAAATCTTTTCTCCCCTACAAGTTATCAACGCTGTTCTGCAGCCTTTCCTAGCTGGGTCCTCACTGGCTCGCCTAGGGCAAGGCTTTTCTCATAGCTCCTGCAACCAAAGAAAACCTAACACCTACCACTAAAATATGTATAGAGATGGAGCCTGACCACGTTCCCAACAATTCCATACTTCCTGGTACGGAGGGAATGCAGCCTAGAACTACATTTTTACACAATTCCAGTCAAAACAGAAATAAGGAAATAAAACATAGAATTTACAAGAATGGATGAAACGATGGAACAGATATCAAATGTGCCAAAAAAAAACTTCTAGAGGCCTCTCTACATGCTAAAAAAACCTACAAAATGCCTCTTTTAATTCATTTAGCTGCTGTTATGCAAACAAGAACATAAAAAATAGAAAATAAAACAAGAATGTTGTTTTCTTCAATTTCTGGAAAAACAGTCCAGACAAAAAACTTATAACCAACCAAAAAGGTCGTGGTAAGCCTTAAATATACCTCCACAACAATTTAGGTACTTGGGTCGAGGCTTAAATGACCTAAAAACAACTTTTGTAAAACCCATTGTGTTTTCAGACATTTAACAATTTTTGCCAACCTAGCAATATGATGTTGTAAAATTATTTAATACTTGTCACCTTCTTTCCCAAAGTTCAAAAACACCCTAAGAACCTAAAATAATGGTCAACATGACCTTATGATAGCACAACAAAATTAATAACTTCAAACAAAATTCCAACAATAGTCCTTTGCCAGGTGCTCCTACACCAGAAACTATATGTAGAGTTTGTTTTGGAGAAAAAGCCTAATTATTTTGATTTTAAATCATTTAAGGGTGTTGGTGGTAGCATTCCACAATATAGGTTAGGGGAAAGGGTTGATCCCCAATGCCTCGTGCATGTGCAACCCCTTGTTTCTCCTCTTGGTCTTGTCATTCCCGCACTTGTGCATCAACGTGTGGTGATATCCACATTAGGATCCTTGAGTATGCTCGTGGGAGACCTTGATCAACATGCTTATGTGATAGCGGCTAGGGAGCCTAAAGATCACGATGATGGAGGAGCCTTCTATGGA
>VDFB02075321.1:346397304-346535505 GCA_007258455.2 Sequoia sempervirens
CAAAGTGGTGGTGAGTTAGTGGGGACCTACTAACAATGACTAGAGAATATTTTGGTAGAATATTCCTCCTAAAAAACACAAGGGACCAAAATATGATGCCACGTACTTGAAAAAAAAATATAGCCATAATTTTCAAAATTCACTACTATTCTTTTGATTTCATCAGTTTTCTACATAATATTGCCAAAAATGATGCAAGTACATGATTTTTCTATACAATCATGTTGTCTTAGGGTACATCCATGTAAAAAAATATATAATCTATACAAATAGATCTGCTTGTATGGATTTTGTATAGTTGTACAAAAAAATTATCCTTAAAAAACATGCCCCTAAAATTAATCACCCAAATTTTCCTTGCTCAAATCTTGATAATTTGATAGTCAATATTAGGGTTTTTGGGTATTTCAAATGCAATGGAAAGTTCCATTTTACTCTAGGATACATCTATTTTATATCATCAAATTTCTCAAAATTTGAATAGGAAGTCATAGGTCTATTGTTCCATGTTGGATTTGATAGTGAACTCCACATCTCCCAAAAATTAGTTGCAACCCAAACTCATTTGACAAAAGAGAGAAAAAAATAAATATATCTTCTATGTAACTTGATAATTGTATTAATGCAATAATCTTCCTAAATGGATAATTACAATGAATGAATACTTATGAAAAAGAAAAAAGAAAATCTTATATCAAACCCTAGGTGAGGATTAAATTAAATCATGGCATGTGTCCTCATCCTATGCTATGAGATAAAAATAACATACCTAATAATAAAAAATACTCTCAAGTTTAGCTTAAGTGTAATATAAAGTAAAAGGGGGCCTAATTAATTAATTAGGTGGTTTCCTATTTACTCTAATAGAGGTTTAGATGTAGTTAGAGGAAATAAATCTTAATACTACCAGTCACTAGAAATATCGCTTAGTACTACCTTAAGCACTTAGCTTAGTTCTTGGGCATTAGTGTTGGAATTGGGTGCTTAAACACAGGCACTAGCACTAGGTGCTAGATATTGGGTTCTTAGCACCAAAAAAATATAACTATGTTGACCTACCACATAGGCTGACACTTGCAGGCATGCACTTACTAGATCATTAGGCTATAGGGGTCTATGGACCCCATTACTAATATTTGAAAAAAATAAGTTAAAAACCTTCAAAACTAATTATTATGAGGATTTTTATTACCTACTTCAAAAAAGGATTTCAAAAAAGATGAAATCAATAAATTGATAATTCTTTGACAAGATATATGAACGCCATATAGCTAAGGTAAGGGTATAAAAAAAGTTAGATTTGACTATAAGTAAAGAATATCATGTTTACAATTGATCCTAATAGATTTTACCTTTCTAGAACCAACCATTGGATGAAATCTAGACCCACATGTACCCACAAAATTGATAACGTAATCTCTCCAAAATAAAGAAGGGGCTTGCAAGATTCAAAGCTTTGATATCATGTTGAAGTCACCACAAGGACTTATAAGAGCACCAATATTTTGCAATACCAAATAACCTTCCACACACAATAGAGAAGCAATAATGAGTATGGTTACCAAATACTAATACAAGCATACAAAAAGGATTTAAGATCCAAGATGTGTAATGTACAAATAATTATTTTTACAAAGGCAAAGTGAGAGATAGGGCAACATAGGATTTTGAAAAGTTCCATAATCATATGATATGAGACACAAAAAGATAGCTATGCTAAATGTTCCCTAAATTTTTCCTAACAAAATTGAACAACCTATGCATGAATAGGTCTTAGAAAGGAATTAGTTAGGGAATAACCTTATTAGCACCAATAATTAGAAAAAGATAAGGTTACTTACCTAAACTTTGATGAAAGAAAATATGAATCTTTTCCTACATGTAATGAGAATCATACTTAAGAAAACCTTACTCTTTTAAGCCACAAATCTCTTATATTGAACATTTGTTTTAATTTAATTAAAAACCTTACTCTATATGTGAAATATTTTAAAATAAGCGTTCTCAATCGTCCATTCATGATTTGATAGGTCACACAAGTAAATAAAATTGTAAAAGCCTAATCATTCAAATATCTCTCTCTCATTCACTCCCTCACTCACTCATCCATGCATTCATAAAATTTGTTCATTATATGACAAGAAAAATGTGATTAAGCAATCAAACAACCCATAACCTTTTGCAATTTTGTGGATTAATGGTACATTAAATCTTGAAAAGGTAATGTTAGGAAGGTGACCACAAATTTAAATAATGTTCACTTTTATTTTTGTGCTCCTTCATCTTACCTACACTAAAAATCCTAATAGAGGTCCTCACAACCCTTATCTTCTTATAATTGCTTCTCAAAACTATAAACCTATTTAACCCTTGATTATAATTGCTAGTAAATATATTACTTAACTTTTATTAATAATAATAAAAAGATTCGTTATAATCTACAATAATATATCTACACGCAACTTATAACATGTGGGACTACATTGTACTCCCACTATATAAGAAGCATTCAATTTTACTTCAGATATAAGACATACATACCATATCTTTGGATTATTCAAATTTGGACATCTTTCAAAAGAATACAAATTTTCACCCCAAAATACAATTTCTTCACCATTAAATCCACTGAAGAAACATAATATGTCAAAATAGTACAAATTATTCACCATTAAATCAATGAAGAAACATAATATGTCAAAATAGTACAAATTATTCACCATCAAATCAACTTAAGAAAACAACAGATCTTAAAAGGGATGCAAGTTGTGTTGACATGTTAACACCACTTATTTAGTACCAGCAGAGCAAGCGCCTTATCATCGGGTACATGAATGAAGAGTCCTTATGCTAGACCACTTTGCTTGTAGGCAGCATGATCATGTGCAATAAAATGTACTCTAGTGCAAAGTCCTTGTCCACTCAGCGAGGCCACCAAAGAAAAGCTTGTGATGGCCATTGAACGTGTCGTTCCAATTCGGGACAGCTAATCCTCCCATTGTCATTCTTCTTGCTTAATATCAATTATTGCATGGAGTAGTTGATATAAACTCCAGATAAAATATATTTATCATTATTAAGTTGTTTGGAACGTTAGGAACAATAGTCATGAATAGTGTGGGGTTTAGAACGTTGGGAAAACATTCATTTATGTGGGCATGTTTTGGACTTTTGTTTTCAATGGGACCCTTGAAACAAAAACAAAAACTTTTTTCATAGGGGACTTTGGTTGAGGTGATTTAAAAAAAGCAGGTTTCTTGCTCAATGGCTTCATTGGTTAATCCTCCTGGAAAGTTTTTGATTATTTTATCCTTAAAAACAATGAGTATAAAGCATCTAACATGGTGATAAAGCATCTAACGGGTATGAAAGGGAACAAGTAAGGTTGAAAAAAGTTATTACCTATTTCTTAGAGGACTAAGAATCATAGCAGCCCCACCATGTTCTCGGCCAGATCATCTTAGCTGAGTTTTCGTCCTTTACTTTGTACAGTGTATTTTATGCTCCTTGGAAGGCTGTGCAATAAAATAAAGCATGGAAAGTATTGAAGTTACAGCCAGCGTGGAGCTTGTCTGGATTTGTCTGTCACCATCGCTGTCTCCAGGCCTACAATCAACCTTCTCTTCGTTTTAAGTTTGCCCTTTCTTAAGTTTTTAAGAACATAACAGCAGGTGAGTACATTCATGCATTCATGAATTGCAGAGAGTTCAGATAATAGTGTTAAGGAAAAGCTCTCATATATATTAGGTGAATTGCTGTTGTTTGCTATTTAGGAAGAGTTTCAAACATGACTTACTGGAAAGCAAAGCTGTTGCCAAGGATCAAGAAGTATTTTGGCAAAGGACCCAAGAAAGGAGCAGTTGAAGCTGCCAAGTCCTTTGAACAATCCAAGGCAATTTAACTTTGATTGATTCTTCTTTTTTGGTGAAACCATGTTTTGGTTCTGAATCCATCTGTGTCAATCATGGGGATTGGATTGATCGTTGTGTGATTGCTAATAGCTTGATTTATAATGCAGGAGTCTATTGAAAATGAGATCCAAGAGAAGAAGGCTGAGTTGGAGCCAAAGGTCGTGGAGATATACAAGGATTCCAAGCCTGAAACCAAGGTGAGCTGAACCATAGTGGATACAACTTTCTGTGATTATATTTCTTTTGTTATCCTTTAAACTCTTGAGATTTATAGGACTTTATATGATGTATCTTTGTAACACTTGTTCTCAATGCTCCTAACAACCTATACACCTATGATTTGGGATTTCTTTTCAAGAAATGTTATCTGTGCTTTTTTGGTTCTTGAATTACTCTGTGATCTATCTAACCACAGATCTTAATATATATATATATGATCTATCTTATCTAGGCACAGATCTTCCTGTTTTATAGCAATTAATCACTTATGATTTTATTTATCTAGCCACCATCTTCCATATGTGATCATATTATCAGCTCAATAATTTAGTTACGATTCTCTTCTCTGATTCTAACTCATCCTGATGATGGATCATGGATTATGATCCGAAACGCTAATGTGAAAATTATCAGACTGAAAATTTCAAAGTTTCAAAGTTATCCTGTCTCATTTATGTCATAACACATGGTTTATCATGTATGGCAATTGTTATAGATGCTGTTGAAGGAGCCCAGTGAAGAAAGAGTGAAGAAGCAGGGTCAGGCTGTTGTGGATCTCTTGCAGCGCCTTGTAGAAATAGGTGAACAGCAAATCATAAAAGTGAATTCCAATATTACTTAGAATGAATGGGTTTTCCTTTGTGGATACCCAATATCGTCTGTTGCAATTCTAGATTTTCTTATGCATTTGGTTTGTGGGTTGTAGGCTGCCCGGGAGCACAAGTCCTCAAGGAGGCAGGAGACAAATACGGGGCTGCTTCCATGTCTGTGCAGATTGCATTTTTGTTGGAGAAGATCTCTCCCTTTGTCAGCAATGAAGAGGCTCCCTCGGTGGTTGTTGAAGAAGAGACTGTCACTGCTAAAGAGGTCGCAGTAGAAGAGACAGTGACAGTAATTGAAGACAAAGATACCCAAGTGGTCACTGAAACAATCAAAGCTTTTGCTGAGGAAACAGAAGTAACTGAGACTGTTGAAAAGAGGAAGGAACCGGCTACAGCTTCTGTTTCATAATTCATGAAAAAGTTCCATTTATTTAGTCATGTTATGGTGTTTGCTATTATCAAGAGCCACTGGTTTTTCTTTTGGCCATGTACACTACGTGGTTAAGTGGTTGTAGTTTACAAGATAAGATTTTATGTCGTGACGACGTATAGCTTAGATCTTCATTTCTCTTTTCAGCTGTGAGTCCTCCTCTGTCCTTCAGAATCGATTTTGACACACCCATATTATATTGAATGTTTGTCTATGTAGAATTTATGAACAATAAAAGGAATAACGTTTCAGAGTTTATTTACCAAGAATAAATGATGTTTTTTCTTCAGATTGTCCATTCCCTTGACGTGTGTAATCAAAGAAAAGACATGCTGTAAATCATCTTTGTACCTAATCATTAGGTATTATGGAAAACACCTGGCTGATTATGGTCTAAGGTAGCAGGTTTACATACCTGTAAAAGTTCTGTGTAATAAAAGGACTAGTGGTTGGCAGTTACAAAATGTTTTCTTGCTAGCTAACTAAGATGTAATCCATTGGACATAATACGGTATAAGGATATTTCTTTTCACTCGAAGCAATTCTAAACGAATGACGTACGTTTTTAGTCTTATCATTCGAAAGAGAGGTAGAACAAGGGTTTCGAACTTGTGATCAGGGTGGCTTCCTTCAGATGCTTAAATTTAACCATTGATCTCTCTATTAGCTCTTCAAATTTTATCTCCCCTTTCTTAGAGTTTATTATTGACACCAATGTAATAGTGAATAATATAGGCAGAGAGAACAAATTAATATTTAGAAAGTGGATAATTTTGGATTAATTGATAAGAGAGGTCATAATCTTAATTTACTTTAGGTTCTATTGAATCTGGGATGGTATTTCTTGAGACAGTATTCTTTGAGACACTAATAAGATAAAGGAAATTCTACAAGTAAGATCTTGTCAAATCACGTTCTTATGGCAGTCACAAACAAATTTATAAGACCGCATATAAAGTAGATAGACAGTAAGATAGCATATGTCTCAAAAGATACAAAATAGATGATATTGTGAAAGATGAAATCCCTCATGATATGTATATGCATATGCTATTTGTGTTCCCACAAGCACACATCTCTAATGATAAAACAAGCATTAACTCTCACAAGATTCAACATAGGTTGTAATGTTGATTTGTACAAATGCATGGAACCTGGGTATGTGTATAATCTTCAAAAGGTGATTCAAATTTGATATTGCTTAAGGATTGGCAATGACTATAATAATAGATCATATATATAGGAAAAGTAGGTAACTCCAAGACTACACTATAATAGATATAGAGATTATCATTTAATGAAATGGTTGATGGTAAGAGGGGCCTTGATCCTTGGCAATTGAATCAATTAAAATGAAGTAAACAAAAACACAATTGCAAATTTAAGCACAAGAACCAAGCACCCATTTGAGATCCATGAACATCACTTTGTAGTAAACAAGTTCATAATTATAGATTAGAACCTTCACAACTAGGCATACTTTAACAATCCTTAACTAAAAAAGAAGAATTCATGTCATATATGATATGTTGGTGTAAACAAGGGCATTGTCAAACTAATTAGCTTTTAACCTTTTCAAGGAAAAGTCATTCACACCACCTAAGTCATAAGTTAGGAGATTTTTTTCCTTTTTGTCCTATCTCATGTGCATGACACATGTACTCACTTTTTGAGACACCTAACTCATGTGCACATGAAACCATAGACAAACTTGTTCTATGCACATGACACATTAGGCACGCATGTTCTATACACATGCAAAGTGGATAGAATCCACAAAAACCTTTTTATCTCACCCCTTTCTATAAAAGTAAGGGGTTCATATGTAATTGTGATATTTTAAAAGTTTGCACATATAGTATAAATAGTATCATTGCATTTTGGCTTGTTTTATATCATGTGTAGAAGGCATATCATTATTTTGCAAAATCTAATGGGCTTTGAGGGTCAAATAGGTGAATCCATCATGGTATCAAAGCACTAAATCTACTAGAACCTTTTTAAATATGAGGTTTTTGACCAAGTGATTTTAGATGACACATACTAGAGCTAAACTAGCCTTGCCATTACACTCAAAATACCTAAAAATTAAATTTTAATTATATATAAAATTATATTTCAAAGTTCAAAAACATTTCCAGTGTTTATCAGTTGGGCACAAAATTTAAGGTGACAAAATCCCTATAGTCATATAGAACGCATGGTTATACAATTAGCCACCACTGCCTACTTGTATGAGAATATTCTCTATAAAAAATGAATCTTCTTCTAGACATGTATTAGTAATAATAGATTTGTTTTTATTTTTTGGATTTTAGAAAATTTTGAAAAGGGGGCACAATGTTGTATGATGCCTACATAGGCACTAAAACCAAAAGTATAAAATCCTATTAGAACATGTTCATCATATCTTATTATCCTCTACTCTATCATCATTGATAGATATTCATGTTGTCGTGTCACCACTAGCACCCCACCACAACCCATTTGTCACCCATCTTGGCAACACCACCAACTACTGTCATCTACAAGTTGCTCATCCTAGCAACACTACCTAGGGGCCATCCCCCATTTCATTTGCACTTTTAAAAGAGCATTTTTCTAAAAATACCATAAATTAGGCCTAGGATATTAGATTTTCAACTTTGAATAGGCATCAAAAAGCTAGTTCCAAGCACCACGATATGGTGCAAGTTTGGATTTCCAATTTTCTATTTTAAATTAATGTTTCTAGTTTAAAGTGCACCCTTATTATTTCTCTTTGTAAGGGCGTAACTTGTCAGGTATGTCAAAATTATGTATATTTTTTAAAATTCATCAAAAAAGACAAGGAACCTAGTTATACCATAAAAACTTAATCAATTCAAGCCTAGTTTTCTCTAATTTTTAAAATTCACTATGAGTTATAAATGGATGTTTTAGGCTTGAAACTTGTAAAAATCATAAAAAATATATCCTTGTAACATGTTGGAGAATATTTTAATAGTATCAAGGGGTGGTATTATAATTTTATTACTATTACTTCTGCAAAATGGATTTAATCTTAACTCCATAATATAATCACTATGATTGGAATTATAAAATTGAAATTCACCTCAAGAAACTAGCATTATATTAGGTCACAATGGGTTTGGAACCAAAACCAACTTTAGCTACTGAAAAAGGAAATGATATAATAGAAATGATGAAGCCTATGATACCTTGTGTATGCCAATTTCTCCTTATCTTCTCTTTCACATTGAATCTACTATTTAACACCTAATAAAGTATAAAGAACATTAGAAAATATATTTGGCAAGAAGGATGTAATGAGAGGACATTAATTGGAGAATGATCTAATTGATCTCAATCCAAGAGAATTGAGGTCCAATCTAGGATTTCTTCACTATACTAAATTTACTAAGGTTCTAACTCAAATAATATGGAATAGAAAATAAAAATGAAAAATTGGTCTTAAGCATTTTATCAAAACTATTCCCAAATTATTCAATGTTTATTTCTAATTTCCATGCTACAAAGAATGTTCTTGGTAGAAATTCACTATTCCATCACTTGCTATTTTTTGTATTTCTCTCACAAAAGGAGCAAGACAAGTTGTTGCTACTAATAAAAAAGCTTCATATAATAAGGAGAATAAACAAAATATGGATCTAGATAAAGGACCAACATCACAAGATCCATATGGTACATCCTCCTTATAAAAGGGAAAAATTCTAAGGAGAGGCCCATATTTTTCATTGCAAGAAATTTGGGCATGAAGAACACCAAATTATAAAAGGAAAACTCATTAATTAAGTAATCTTCTCCAAAAGAACCATATCAAATTTCCTATAGCATGGATCAATGGTGACTCTTCTTCTTATCTTTCACCATCACCATCACAATCAAATACATATAATAAAAGTGGATGGCACTCATTGCTTCTACAAATCTTGCAACACAAAAGTGGCTTCTTGATTCAAGAGCTTTCCATCACATGGTTGCATCAAGAGCACTATTTTTTTCATTTGATCCTTGTTCATTCCCACCAATCATCATGGATAGTAACTCCTACATGATAGCTTATGGAAAAGGTACTATTGATATTAGTAAAGTTACATTTAATAAATTACTTTATGTTATATGTATGTCAAGAAATCTCTTTTCCATTTATCAAATCACATAGTGTGATAGGAAAAATAATTGAGTTCAAATAAAATTTAATGATTATAATAGATTTACAAAATAGAGATATCATTATTATTGGAGAGGATGATCTTGATTCTAGACTATATTCATTTTCCTTCTTTGCTTCTACCAATTTAGATTAATTTCTTGAGTGATGATGACATTAATACATTAAACATACATCAAGAAATAAAGTTTGGTCGTTTTAACCTTGAAGTTCTTTCCTTTAATTTAATTCCAAAATCTTGTTCTACTTCATAATCAAGTTTTACTACATATATAATTTCCAATGATTCAAAATAATAGGAGGGTAAGTACAAAAAGATGGGGGACCAAAAAGTGGCCACAACCACTTTTTGGCTCATCTAGGAAAAAATGTAGGCATGTTATAACACACTCACATTATAACATGCTTGCACATTATGGATTGATAGTGATTGAGCCTGTGATTGATCACTACCAAACTATAACATGAGTGCACTATAATGTACTATGTGTTTTTTAGAAGCAAAAATATAAGTCTCCCTCTCCCTCCTCTACATAGTCATTATTATGTTTTATAATGAAATTTTAAAAAAAAGCCTCTTGGACCCTCCAACGATAATAGTGGGTAGGGAAATCCCCCCCACACCCCCCACTAAGAACCAGGATCCAAACATAGCTAAAGAAAACCTCTAAATCAGGAAGATAATCAAGCTCCATTATCAATAGGGAGAGATATAGAGAAGAAGATATTAATAGAGATTGAGATAGATATGGATATGGAGATGGATATGGAGATAGAGGGAGAGAGGGAGAGGGGGACCAAGGTAAAGAGAGAGAGGATAGAGGGATAGAGAGATGGAAGAGATAAGTATATAGAGAGGGAGAGAATGAGAGATGGATAGATGGGGAGATGGAGACATATCTAGAGATGTATAAAGAGAAAGGAAGATACAGGTAGATATGATAATAGAGGGGGGGGAGATAAATAGATATAGACAGTGGTAGAGGGAGATATAAAAATAGAGAGATAGGGAGGTAGGAATAGAAAGAGAGGGAGAGGGAGAGGGAGAGGGAGAGGGAGAGGGAGAGGGAGAGGGAGAGGGAGAGATAAGGAGATAAAGATGTTGAGATAGAGTGATAGAGAGATAAAGAGATAAGGGGATATAGAGATAGGGGGAGAGGGAGGTAGGGAGATGGAGGGAGGGAGAGATAGAGAGGAGGTAGATAAAGAGATATAGGTAGAGAAAGAGAGATATAGGGAGAGAAGGAAAGAGAGAGGGAGAGAGCTAGACAGAGATATGGGTAGAAAGCGATAGAGAGGGATATGGAGATAGAGGTAGAGAGATATATAGGTAAAGATAATAAGATAAGAGAGAGATATAATGATATATAGAAAGAAAGGGGGGAGATAGGGAGATAGAGAGAGAAGGGAAAGGGAAAGAGAGAAAGGAGACCTGTGATAGATAAGTAATAGAGAGATAGATATAGGGAGGTAGAAATAGGTTGTGTGTGTACATGAAAGAGAGATATGGTGATAGAGATAAAGAATATATATATAAATATATATAGGGAGTGAGAGGGAGGGAGAGTCTAAACAAAAGAAATAGAAGTAGAAAGATATACAAAGAGGATTTATAAGGAGAGAGGGAGAGAGAGGGAAAAATAGGAATATAAAGAGGGGGAGATAGTTGGAGATATATAACTTGGGAAAGATGTAGAGGGGAAGAGAAAGGGAGAGAGAGAGAGATACATATAGCTAAATAGATAGAGAGGGATAGAGGGAGAGGGAGAGATGAGAAGAAATTGAGAGAAATAAATAGGAAGTGTGTCTGCATATATGAGTGAGAGATATGTAAATAGATAGAGCTAAATTGAGAGAAATTTAGAGAAATTGAGACAAATAAATAGGAAGTGTGTCTGCATATATGAGTGAGAGTTATGTAAATAGATAGAATGAGGGAGAGGGAGGGAGAGAAATAGAGAGATGAAAGAGGATAACTAGAGAGATAGAAAGTGTGAGCAATAGGGAGAGAGGTAGAGGGGTAGATATAGGGATAGAAAGAGGGAGAGATATCTAGAGATCGATATAAATTTAGAAAGGTAGAGGAGAGAAGATAAAGGAAAAGAGATAGGTAGAGAGGGAGATGGAGGAGAGGGAAAGGGGAGAGAGGTGGAGAGAGGTATAGAGAGAGGGAAAGAGAGATGGGAAGAGAGAGAGAGAGAGAGAGAGAGAGAGATAAATAAATAGGGAGTGTGTTTTTGTATATAATTGAGAGAGATAGATAGGGAGAGATATGTAAAAAGATAGAGGGAGGGAGAGAGGGGGAGAGAAATAGAGAGATGAGAGATAAGTAGAGAGATAGAAATCATGAGTAATAGGGAGGGAGAGGGAAATATATGGATATAAAGAGGGAGAGATATCTAGAGATAGATATAACTAGGCAAAAATAGATGGGAAAGAGAAATGGATGGAGAGAAGGAGAAAGATAGAGGTAGATTAAGGGAAAGGGGGAGAGATAGGTAGAAATTAAGAGAGATAGAGGGAGAAATAGAGATAGAAAGAGGGAGAGAGACAAAGAGAGAGATCCTGGAGATATGGAGAGATAGCAAGATAAAGATAAAGATGGGATGTGATATATAGAGGGAGATAGAGAGAGGGAAATATATATGGATAGACAAACATGGAGAGATAAGAAATTAGAGATAAAGAGAGGGGGATATAGAGATAGGGGGAGAGAGATAAGGAGTCAAATATATATAAAAAGGTCTAGAAAAAGAGAGAGGGAAAGGTATCTAGAGATAGATATGAAGAGTGGAATATAGAGGTAGAGATTAATATAGAAGGATAGGGAGAGATAGATAGAGAGGTAGAGATATAAAGATAGAGAGAGATAGGAAAGTAGTGTTGGTAATGGAGCCTAATTATCTTCTTGATTTAGAGACTTTATTTCAATTGTGTTTGGATCCTAGTTCTTAATAGGGGGTGTGAGGGCTTCCCCCCCCCCCCATTATAATCGGGGGGTCTAAGGGGAATGAAATTTTGTGTAGCCCTCTTGGAGGGGGTTCGGGGGTAGCAGCCCCAAAGATATTATTTTTTAAATTCCATTGTAATTTAGTATAATAATAACTATGTAAAGGAGGGAGAGGGAGACTTTGTTAAAAATTAAGGTGTTTTCTTAGCTTAATACTTTGTAAAAATTTAATATTGTTGATCTAAATATGCTTTTCCTTTGTTAAAAATTCTTTGTGGGTGATTATCTAATTAATCAATTTTACTGTTTGTAGAATGTAGACAAAAGTTGATAGAAGAAGTAGATAGGATATTAGAAAGATTACACAAGCATATACCATGGAGAAACCCTTTCAAGAAAAAACTCCACCAAGAATTAATCTATTATTCAATCTCTGAAGTAGATTACAATAGCTCCAATTCTTGCTTGAGAATGCCTCTTTTTCCTTCACCAAAACTTCTTCACACCTGCAATAAAAACTGATACCAAATCTCTTCAAATTTCTTGAGATAAATAGGCTTTGATTAACTTTGTAAACTCCATCTGAGTTAAAATTACAATGCTCAAGCCCTATCCCTAAAAGGTACGCCTATCTTATGCAAATAGAGTTATGTCGTGAAGAACAATATCAAATCCTCATATTCATGCATTTGGGAATTCCACTTAACTGAGCCTTCTGAAATATCTCAACATGCAAAGGAGTTAATACCAAGAAGCCAACTTGGGCGCCCAAGTTGGGTCCAAGTCATTTCTTGTTAACTGAAACATTTCTCAACACCATTCATGCAAGAATGGTCATCCCCTATTAACTGAAGGTAGTCCATGTTATCTATCATGCAACTCAAGCCATTAGCCATGCATTCCAAGTTAACTGAAGTTAACTAGCATTCAACTAAAACTAACTGAAGATAACTGAACCATAACTAAACTAAACTAAACTAAACTGATTATGAATTGAACTAAACTAATCTAATCTGAACTAAACTAAACTAAACTTCATGCATGCAAACATCAAACCCTAACTCCTAGGATCTTTACATGCATTCAGAAGTGTTATCTCTTACTCTGAATAGTCAATTGAACTCAAGGTGAGTGTCACCTACCATGTGGGTGCCCCATGTGCCCCTATTATTTAGGAACTCATAATGGACGCCCTCACATGCTCCTAACATTTAGAATCAATTACAAATTTTAATTAACATGATTATTTCATCAAATATTAATCTCTTCCTAGTCCTAGTGTTTTTGAACACATTCCAAGGACTTAGGAGATACATGAAATAAATAATGTTTAGGATTGCAATTAAATGGCATCCTATTTCCAACATACTCCCACTTTCCATTATACATTGCAATTATTCTAAACAAGGAATAATAATTTTAAATCAAGTACAGGACTCAAGGTGAATGGTCTTCCTGCACCAACTAATCAATCTATGCTAACTTCAAATGCAACCTGCATAATCATGAAGCTTCCAAGCAAATGATTAAAACCAAGAGAACTTATCTGGTTTCATAAGATAATCTATAACATTAATTAAAGTGTCAACTTTCTCAATTAATACCTTCCCATTATCAACCAAACCCATACCTTTCCCAATCCTTTGTATCCAAACTACCTCTTTGGAGGCATGTTAAACCACCAAGTCTGTTGAACTCACATTCAACCAAGGTGTAGGCTCCTCGGTCTTTTCTGTTGAAAAAAATTTTCTTACAAGTAACCATTCCAACAAATATCTCTTACCATAAGAGAACTCCAGCCTCACCTATTTCTCCAAGTATCCATGAGGACCTGTAACCAACCAATCCATGCCAAACTACAAATGCAACACAACACTTTCATGAAGTAATCAAGCAAATGATTAATGTACCCAATACTTAAGAGAACTACACAAGATCAATTTCAAAGCTCCAATCATGAATCAAGAACATAAACATGACATCCATGATCTAACCATCTCCTCTTAGGAGATCACATGCACCATAACATACATCCTGGTCTCAAGAGAACATGTAATATGCCAAACTCTAAATGCATATCAAGAGTAAACCATGACATAATAGCAACCACTCTAAACCAATAAAAAACCATATCCCCAATGACATGAAGATAACCTTACCAATGATGCATCCATGTCACTTCCAACAACTCCCATGGAACCGTGGTACCGAGTTACGCATGGCATCGTGACTACCAGATCCTCTCCATGAAGATTACTCTAAAACATGAAGTAAAGAGTTATCACAAACAATATTAGCTGAAATAACCAATGCATCATTACTATCATCCGAGGACTCCTCTGTAGAAGAATCAGAACTTTCCTTCTTGTTCTTACAATCCTTCATCACATGTCTTGGTTTCCCACAATTCCAACAAATTGCCTTACTCTTACTAAGGGTTTTAGACCGTCCTTTAGACTTACCCTTTCCTTCCTTGTCTCCCTTAGGTCTATTTTTCTCATGCCTACCTTTTACAAACAAGGCATCTTGGATTTCCTCTTTAGACTTCCTCCTCATCTCCTCTGATAGGAGAGTAGGAATTATATTGTCCATCTTAGGATCTGCACCATTACCACTAATTGCAACAATTAGATTTTCCCAAGAATCTAGTAAAGAACAAAGTAGTAAAATGCATTTATCCTCATCTTCTAGCTTTACATCTACAAATGCTAACTGACTAAGAATTAAATTGAAAGTGCATTTAAATGTTGTGCAGTAGATTCACCATCTTTCATTTTTAATGAATACAACTTCCTTTTCAGATACAACTTATTTTGTGAGACTCTTAGTTTGATAAATAACCCCTATACTCTTCCACAATTTATATGCATTATTTTCATCTAAAACATTCAAGAGAACAGCATCAGCAAGACATAATCTAATTGTTCATCTTGCCTTCTTATCTAACTTAGCCCAATCCTCATCTGAAATAGTTGTAGGTGTCTTTGTCTCATTATTAACCGCTAACCACTAATCTCTCTCTTCAAGAAGATCTTCCATTTTTAGTTTCCACATTTCATAGTTAGATCCATTAAGCCTTTCAATATCTAAACAAGAATTTATCGTAACAAACTTATTTCCAAAATCAGCAAATAACAAAAATAATAAAAGCTCCCACTAAGCCAAAAAACCTCCAGTCTTCTAAGAGAAAGGCATCCCAATACTCTACCCAACCTCAACTCTGATACCAAATTTTGAAAATTGAGGTGTTTTCTTAGCTTAATACTTTGTAAAACTTTAATATTGTTGATCTAAGTATGTTTTTCCTTTGTTACAGATTCTTTGTGGGTGATTATTTGATTAATCCATTTTACTGTTTGTAGAATGTAGACAGAAGTTGATAGAAGAAGTAGACAAGATATTAGAAAGATTACACAAGCATATACCGTGGAGAAACCCTTTCGGGAAAAAACTCCACCAAGAATTAATCTATTATTCAATCTCTGAAGTAGATTACAATAGCTCCAATTCTTGCTTGAGAATGCCTCTTTTTCCTTCACCAAAACTTCTTCACACCTACAATAAAAAATTATACCAACTCTCTTCAACTTACTTGAGATAAATAGGCTTTGATTAACTTTGTAAACTCCAACTAAATTACAATTACAATGCTCAAGCCCTATCCCTAAAAGGTGCACCTATCTCATGCAAATAGAGTTATGTCGTGAAGAACAATATCAAATCCTCATCTTCATGCATTTGGGAATCCCAAACTAAAGTAGCAACTCAACCTCTATTCTGTAAATATCTTCAACGCTTCATCCTCAAAGTAGGCACCCAAAAGAGGTCCCACTTAACTGAGCCTTCTAAAATATCTCAACATGCAAAGGAGTTAATACCAAGAAGCCAACTTGGGCACCCAAGTTGGGTCCAAGTCATTTCTTGTTAACTGAAACATTTCTCAACACCATTCATGCAAGAATGGTCATCCCCTATTAACTGAAGGTAGTCCCATTTAGTTGTCATGCAACTCAAGTCATTAGCCATGCATTCCAAGTTAACTAAGGTTAACTAGCATTCAACTAAAACTAATTGAAGATAATTGAACCATAACTGAACTGAACTAAATTGAACTTTAAACTAATTCTGAATTGAACTAAATTGAACTTAAATGAATTGAATTGATCTGAACTGAATTGAACTGAACTTCATGCATGCAAACATCAAACCCTAACTCCTAGGATCTTTACATGCATTCAGAAGTGTTATCTCTTACTCTGAATAGTTAACTGAACTCAAGGTGAGTGTCACCTACCATGTGGGTGCCCCATGTGCCCCTATTATTTAGGAACTCATAATAGATACCCTCACATGCTCCTAACATTTAGAATTAATTACAAATGTCAATTAACATGATTATTTCATCAAATATCAATCTCTTCCTAATCCTAGTGTTGTTGAACACATTCCAAGGACCTGGAAGATACATGAAATAAATAATGTTTAGGATTGCAATTAAATGGCATCCTATTTCCAACAGACTTGCATTTTTCTTCTTAGAAATAGAAGCACATTATAGTGCACTCATGTTATAATGCACTCACATTTTTATTTTCCTTGGGTATTTCCAACCCTTAGGGCTAGATTTGCCTTGGGCGTTGGATGTACATATTTGTTGGTTGTTCCAACTAATGCCTATGATGCTCTATAGAATAGTCATCTCTAGTGCTCAAGAATTGTAGTAAGCTAGCCAATGAACAAGGATTTTAATATCCTTCTACACTTTAGGCTTTGCAAAACCAACGTGGGTTTACCTTCTAAAAATATCTAGAAATAACTGGTAATCCACATAGGATATTAGGACAATAGATAAATTTTTATACATTTAGACAAGGATATGTAAAAATGATACATTAATTAGCTAAATTCCTTGTAAACATTAAAATCCCAGACATGAGAACATCAAAATATTAAGATAACCTAAAAATGCATTGATATTTTTTTATTTTTAAATTATCCTAGACCTAGGATAAACCCAATTGCTCAAATTGGTTCTTTAAATCATTGGTTTAACCGAGTCATAAAATACTAAAAAATATATTTTGAATAAAAAATTAAAACATAATTAATGGATATTTTTTGTTGTTGCCTTACAATAAAATATCCTATGTTAGGATTCAATTACAATTCTACTTAACAATCCCTAAATAATTTAACACTCTCAACATTCTAGTTACAACAAATTAATTAATTACTTTAATATAAGTTATAAATGAAACATTCATTACACAAAATTACAAAGATGAATTCAAATATCTTTGATCATTTTATTCATAAGAGGAGTCAAATTATACATTCGATACAACTACCATTAAACCATATATTTAAGTATCTATATATTTTAGATGTGTATTGGTGTATAGAAGATTACATTTATAGACATTCTTCCATATAACCTAGAATAAGACTTAGCTTCTCTAAACAAAGACTTTCCTAATTAAAATGTCCATAATAAAAAAATAAGGCTCGAAATTCCATTTTATAGAACAAGGGAGACAACAATCTTAGAGCCTTGTGACAAATGTCACATTTTTATTTGACAATATCTTCATGTGAACAAACAAATACAGGTAAAACTACCTCACAAAAGACAAAAAAAAACTTTATGATTAGAGGTAGAACCATTGTTGAAGCCATTGTAGAAGATACTCCCAAGTATGCAAATGAAGACAAAATTTGAGCAACCAAATGCAATTTCATTTGTACTTTTCAACCCATGTTGCAAATGTTTCATCTAAAGGCCAAGAGTAAGCAAGAATTTGGTTAGCACTATTCAAATGAGTTGAATATTCCTCATTTGACCAATCCTTGGATTCTTGAGAGAATTTAACCAATCCTATTTTCATCTTTATTAATTTATCCACTTTAACATTGCATAAGTCCATGTCCACTTTATTGATGGAACAAATGGAACTAAGAGGAGAAAAAATATTGTTGAAATCTAACCTCCAAGATTTTTATGCCTTTATTTCTCCTTAATTTGTTAAGATATTTGGTATTAAATCTCCCTCCATTTCTTCAAAATAATTCAAAACTTTCTACAAAACAGTTTATACAACACAATATTTCCCCCTCTTCATGTGTGTAGGATAGGTTAGAAATTTTCATCAGCAATACGTCATATGAAACAAAAAGTAGACTATAACATACCATTTGAAGTTTACAAATCCTAAAAAAGCAACCTTTTTTGGTCTAGGGTGGTACCGCCCTTGACTAACAAACTTAGGCCCAATTTTTAGTCATAGGTTCCTCTATGTATCCTCTTTCTAGATCTATGTTTCTCCTAAAAGTTTTCATTTTTGTTTGTGCTATAAATTACATTTCCAGATCTATGGTTTATGTCTAATAGGCTTGTTAAAGCACACATCAAAATTCTCCTCTTTATGACTCAAAAGGACCAAACCCTAGGAGATTGGATCTCCATTATAGAAACTACCCATTAATAAAAACCTTAGTTGGTTTTTGTTTGAATGTGGAATCAAAGTGAAAAGAAGTTGATCCTATTTAATCTACTTGTTGGATCTAGGATCTATTTTCTACTTCACACTTACATAACTTACTACAAGAATCAATATATAGAGAATACAAGTATGAAGGTAAATTCTAGAGGAAGCTATGAGATGGGCATCCAAATCCACTTGGAAAAAATTTCCACCACCTCCAAGCATGCAAATAATACTTGTACAAGATTCTTTGACTCCTCATTCAAACCTCCAAACTTGGGCGCCCCATTTTTACTCAAAATAGGTATGACAAATGCTCTTACACACCTTACAACTATCATAGAATCTGTCATAACTGACAACACTTACAACTCTAAGAGAATCTATCATAACTAACTAATAATATATGATTCTCTTATAGTTTTTCATAAGTCAACTTGGGTACCTAAATTCCCCATGCAAAGATGCCTTCCAACACTTATCCAACATGTCATAGATTCTAGTTCTTATGCATCATAACTTGTCATAGGAAATTTTCATATAATAATTACAAGATGTTGGCACTTGGAAAGTATTCTCTACCACAAAATGGGATGCATGCCTTCCCATGTGGTGACATAAACATCCTTGTCACCTCCCATGCCACTTATGTAACATACCCGATGTTTACCCAATAGTTTTCACCTAAGTTTTAACTCAGAAAGGGAATAACACAAGTTTCCAAAAGCGGAGAAATGAAATTTTTCCTTTTCAATAACATAATTGCACATTGCGTAAATAATATTGACATATCATTACATAATTCCAAGTACAAATGAAACTCATCTTTTCAAATACATATTACAATTGATTCATAGGATCATATCCATATACACATTCATAACTCACAAAAGTTCAATGGTCAAGGTGTCCTCATCTAGATCACACTTCTTCTTTTTCACAAGCCTTGGTTGTCGTCTGCAAGAGGGAGAGCATCACCCAAGCATGTTTCCTCCAACCATAGAATTAGTAGTCCCCTGCACATCTTCTTAACTGGAAAATGACCCTACCCTTCAACGAAGATTTTGGTATGGAAAGCTCTATTGATGCACATCTGAGTATCTAGCATTGTGTCCTACATATCTAGTATGGCCATACAACTATGGATACCCTCCAACCATGCATGACTCTCCTGACTAGCTATGTAAACCTAGATCACAATGAACTAAAAAAGTGTAACCAACGACTTCTACACCTACTTTGGCCAAATTTTTGATATATAAAATCAATCCACTTCCTATGAAGCAGTGTCATATGTTCACCCACCCTTACTCGACTTGGAAACTCTATTGACCTAAGGATAATTTCTCTCTTGGTTTTCCCCAATGTTATCATTCATAAACAAGATGTCATTAAAAAAGTGATGAAACACTAATATTGATTTCATAGACCAAAAAATTTGACACAATCTCTTGAATACCCTGTTACATACATGTAACATTCGGGATCCAAAAATTTCCTCTTATTCGAGTTTTTACCCTAACCCTAGGGAATAACCTATCCTTTTGATATAAGGGATATAAAATCCTAAGAACGTAAGTTCTCTACTCATGGTCAAACTACCATACACATAAGCATTCATAACATAATATCATTTAGTAGATAATAGAGACAACATACTTCTATTATGACTTCCAATCCCTATGTTGAAAAGTAACATAACTCATTTAATACAACACATTACAATACTATATTATTATGATATTATCCTATAACTTTATTTTAGCTTCTATTTTCCATATATTACTCAAACAATATGATCAAGATAACTACTTATCATGCACAAGATAACTACTTACTCATGTTTCATGATTCCATAATCAGCTTATCTCTTGTATTTCTAGTATAGCTATATGCAATGTGCATAGACAATATAGCTACTTGCACATGCAATCCCATTGTTCCCAATAGCATAAATAATCACACAATAATAGCACAATCATATTCAAATAATAATAAAACTTAGAATTTGAATTAAAAACAAGAAAGAGAAAGAGATATCTTAATCATGCTTGGATTAAAATAGCTCCTACAACTCCTTGCTCCAAAAATCAATAGCTTAGACTATTGCCTTCTCTAATATCATTTCTCTCAAATGAAAAAATGAATGCACAAAATTAATTGATAAAGGACTACAAATGAACCACGAATGAACAGCCTTTCCACTCTCTCTTGATAATTGAAAATTTAGATTTCTAAATATACTTGCTCACAATACTCTATTTCCTCAAAATCTCATGCCTATCTAATGCTTATAATAATAATACGAATGCACCAAAGATGAACAACAAAACTATGGGTAATCCCACAATAGTGGTTTACACTTTTTGGCCAAACTTGACATTGAAATGAACATTTTGAACTTTTTCTTCACTTTCAAACACCTATAGCTACTAAATTGTGAGGAATTTGAAGATGATGTAAACTAGTGATTTGTGACATTTTTTGTAGATTCTAAATACATTTAAAAAAAAAATGGAATCAACTTGCATTTCTTTTTCCATCTCCTTCGATAACTAGTTTTTAACAGTAAACACCATTTTTAGAGAGTGATGTGTATTTGCTAACACGTAACTTTTTTCTATGAAGGATAAAATTCAATTTTTTTTGAATTTAGAATTGTAACTATGATATCTAGTGCATGCATTTGGTTTCATAGTTTTTAATTGAATATTTATTTCTTAAATAAGTTTTGAAAGTCAAACCAATTACAATTTAGGCATAGTTTTACTTGCTAACACATAACTTTTTTTGTATGAATCAAAATTAAATTTTATTTTTTTTGTTGGATCAAGGACATCAATATCAAGTGCATAGATTTTTTCAGAAAATTTTTTGGTAATCTTCTATTTTTCCACATGTGTAGAACAAAGAGCTTGATTTTCAATGAAAAACCTACATTCACGAGAAATAAAAAATAAATATATTTAAAATTATACTTTTTGGGAAGCTTATAATAAGGACTACATACTTACAAAAATTAATTTTTAAATGAATTCATTTGATCCCCCAAAGGTAAATCAAATGTGGTTTTTGATTAGCATTTTGATAGGTGTAAAGGAGACTCTGTTATAGGTATGGTTTAAAACTAGCAAGGTTTTATCCAAGGGGGTTTGATCTAAGGTGATTTGATCAAACCCTCTTTAATTGGAATTCTCTAAATGGAACTTTTCAAGGCTTAAATCATTATATTTTCTAAAAATATGTGATTTCAACAAAAATCAGGATGTCCCAAAAAGAGTAAACCACTATTGTGGGATCACCCCTATGAGCAGCTGCATCCTTTTATAATGCAATAGAGAAGTGGTCGATCCCTTCTATGCCTTGCTTATTTTCTGCCACCTCTAAAACATTTTTGCTAGTTGTAGCAACTAGCTATGTAATTTTCAATTGCAAGCGTGAATCAAAAACCAACTCTATAACCTTCCAAATCGACTTGGTTTGTTGGTGCAACCTTCTTACTTACTGGAAATTTTTAACACAGCATAAAAGTATTGCAAATGACACATATAAGTCCCAATCAAATGCAATTTTTACCTCTTAGCCAGTCGCCCCTAGTCATGGGCTCCAAACAGATATATCAATATGCCTTTTACTTGGTCAAAGCACTCATTTTACATCCTACACAATAGTGTTTGAAACTCTATTTAAACTTTTCCCTATTGTGGCACTTTTGTCATATTTTCTCTTGCAAGATACAATGCCAATGTTGATGGCCTTTATCATTTTAAATAGCCATTACAAATAGTTTCCACTCTTGCCTTTGTGTTGCATCTATACTACCATATTATGTGGCTTACTTGTCATTTAATATGGCTTCCATCATATTTTTAGAATAACAATAATATATACATATATAATATTATTTATGTATATATATTTATATATGTATATTATAATATGTTCTCTATTATAATATATATATCAATATATAGTATACATATATTTATATATCTATATCAATCAATTAAATATACATGTATAATGTATATATGTATATACATATATATATATATATATATATATATATATATATTAGTCGCTTAATTATACAAGTATATATATATATATATTACCATCATTTAAACATAATAATATTTATAGTGATATGTATATATATATGTGAATATTCGCATATGTATTAATATGTATTTATGTATGAGTATACGTAGACATTATTATCTATGTGATGTAGGAGCATCCAGTGGTGTAAGGGAAATCTTGCATCACCCAAAAATATTGTATTTTCATTTTGTTTGTAGTTTCAAATAGCCAAAAATAGTCACTTTCTATTTTTAGTAAGTCAACCTATTCGAGTTTCTATGGACACAAAAATTGGCCCAAGGAGTGAAATTGGAATATACGATTTTCGGTGAAAGAATCATCTCAAAATCCTATACCGTTTGGAAGATATTAAATTTTCATCCCGAGGAATTTCTCCAATGAAGTTTAAAACTAAAAATTGAGGCCCTTTGAATCCCTAGAACAAGGTGCAAAATCTCGCATCTTTTAGATTTCACAAAATATGGTTATAGATCTCTTCACAAGATTTCCAACGATATATTACAATTGAAAATTTGACAATTGAATCGAAAGTTATGACCCCGAGAAGTTGTAAATATATAAATATAATATAATATATATATATATAAATCTTCTAGAGCGGGAAATAGATGATGGAAGTTTTGGTGCCAAAATTTGGTTACACCTTCTAGAATATTCTAAGGCAGTTACACTTCTTGGATAAAGTGGGAGAACAAGGGTTATAGAAGGGAGCTCTGATAGTGCAAATCATGGTTTTTGGCTTATAGATTTTTGTAATGAGAAGGCCCATGTGGCTATAGTATGTTATTTTCTAAGTATTGTAATTTAACTTCATCAAGATAATAGAGTGTTGGTGCAGGAGCACCTGGCAAAGGACTATTGTTGGAATTTTGTTTGAAGTTCTTAATTTTGTTGTGCTATCATAAGGTAATGTTGACCATTATTTTAGGTTCTTAGGGTGTTTTTGAACTTTTGGAAAGAAGGTGACAAGTATTAAATAATTTTACAACATCATATTGCTAGGTTGGCAAAAATTGTTAAATGTCTGAAAACACAGCGGGTTTTACAAAAGTTGTTTTTAGGTCATTTAAGCCTCGACCCAAGTACCTAAATTGTTTTGGAGGAATATTTAAGGCTTACCACAACCTTTTTGGTTGGTTATAAGTTTTTTTTATGGACTGTTTTTCCAAAAATTGAAGAAAACAGTGTTCTTGTCTTATTTTCTATTTTTTTCTATTCTTGTTTGCATAACAACAGCTAAATGAATTAAAAGAGGCATTTTGTAGGTTTTTTTAGCATGTAGAGAGGCCTCTGGAATTTTTTTTTTGGCACATTTGATAGCTGTTCCATCGTTTCATCCATTCTTGTAAATTCTGTGTTTTATTTCCTTATTTATGTTTTGACTGGAATTGTGTAAAAATGGAGTTCTAGGTTGCATTTCCTCCGTACCAGGAAGTATGGAATTTTTGGGAATGTGGTCAAGCTCCATCTCTATACATATTTTAGTGGTAGGTGTTAGGTTTTATTTGGTTGCAGGAGCTATGAGAAAAGCCTTGCCCTAGGCGAGCCAGTGAGGACCCGGCTAGGAAAGGCTGCAGAATAGCATTGATAACTTGCAAGGGAGAAAAGATTTTTGAAAAATTATTTTTGGAGAATTTAGTGGAAGGTCTTGGCCACATATGGTACCAAGGAGGAGAGCCCAGCAATCCATTTAGGAGGATAAATTTTCACCAGTCCTAAAATTGGTTTTGAGCAGTTAGAAACCCTAGTTTTCTGGGCAGAGTTTGCATGAGGGCAGAGTACGGCCTAGACAGAGCCAAGACCCTAAAAATCTTGAAGGTGTAGGTAGGGGAAACACATTTCCTAAGCCAAGAACCATGTTTCTTTGGTGGGTTTAGGAAGGAAAATCAATTTACCCCTGTTCAGAGACCAAATAGGGGCTCAAGGCTAAACCTATGGAATAGGCTTCATGCAAGTGTTGGTAAGTTGGAGTCTAAGTGAAGTTTCAGGAACCATAGGAGGTTGTTTTGGAGCTTTGGAAAACATTCCCTCACCCCTGCAAGATCCATTCATGTATTGAGGGAGGATTAGTCTTTTGGATGCATAAAAGGCTAAGGAAGAAAGGAGTCATGGCACGAAGATTTGGCTTGGTAGTTGCAAACTTGACAAGATAGTGAGGTTGGCAGGAGAACTAGGGGAAATTAGACAAGGTAGAGTTCCTATAGGTTGGGGTGGAATAGAAATTTCACCAAGGAGGTCTATGACAAGGCCTAGCGCAGGAATCTGTGATTGCTTCCTGCAACCTCTCATAATAGAGGGTTTGATTCCTGCAGCCTCCAGGAATCTGTGATTGCTTCATGCAGCCTCCCTATCAGTTTCCTCATAAAATATAATGGGACCTCCAAATTTTTGCATGGTGGATTGTCAAATACCATCCACCATTGATCCCAAAAATGTGCACTAATCTGTGGATGTATATGTACCACCTCATGGATATTCTAGATTTAGTGGTAGGAATGGGATGGTGAGTATTACGGTCAATAAACTAAGGTGCTAGATGGGATTTTTTTATTTTTAGGTCTAAATTTTGTTTATATGAGAGACCATTTGCATAAAATTGTCTCATCTCCTCTTTATCTCGTCGATGCCCATCTAAGTAAGAATCAATAGACCTATTGGCATCGACAATGTTTTGCATCACAAATGCAAAATGTCTCACATGTGGTGCAATCAATGCTTCATTTTGCATAACATTGATTTGGTTTTTAATGGATGCCACATTTTCATTGATATGTGCTCGTAAGCGAGCCTCATCTGATCCAACAAGTGGTGGAGGTGGGATATGAGGTGGAGGGGGTCTAGGTGGATGTTGCTGAGGTGGTGGATTAATGATATCATCAATGTCAAGTTGATCCATGATATATATATATGTGTTCACCTACATTAAATTATACAAAATTACAAGAAATAGTTAAATTTTAAATGTAAATGCAAATTTGTTTAAATAAGATGTGCATACATATAAATACACATACATACATTGATTCAACTTGAGCATGGGCATACAAATTTTAAAATTTAAGATGTACATACATTTAAAATAAATAATACGATGCATAATGCATGCATACATCATTCAACTAAACTATGTGTACATACAAATTTCAAAATTTAAGATCTAGAACTATGTAATTTTAATACATGTATATACTAAAAAATAAACTTGAAACATTCACAAAAAGCTCATTTATGTCTAACGCATATAAATTACATTTTTCCAACAGGAGAAATTATGGTAGTCTAATCATAAAATATACTATTATAAATTCATCATTATAAGTTATTATATTCATAAATTCAACACTAAAAAATATTCATCCAACCAAATTCATAAATTCATCACTAAAAATATCCATCCAACCAAATTCATAAATTCATCACTAAAAATATCCATCCAACCAAATTCACAAATTCATCACAAAAAATATCCATCCAACCAAATTTGTAAATTCATAACTATAAGATCATTGTCTTAATTTATAAAGTGTTGCAGCCCTCTATTGTATCTCTTCATTTCTTTCTGTTTTCCTTTTCGGAATCAGACTTTCTATTCTCCTCTAGCCATTTTCGATACTCATATAAGACCCCATCCATAGACCTAATAGCATCAACAACATTTTGTATCGTAGATGAAAAATGCCTCAAAGGTGGTGCGATACATTCTTCATTCTAAATAACATTGATTTGATCCTAAATGGATCTAACATTGGCATCGATCAATGCTTGCAAGCGAGCACCATCGGTTTCAGGTGGTGGTGGGGGGTTATGAGGTGGAGTGGGTGGAGGTGGAGATGAAGGTGGTGGAGATGGAGGTTGTGGAGATGGATTACAGATATTATTGAATTGATCCATGATCTCTAAGATAGAATTGAACCTACATTAGATTTGTAATTTCAAAATGTAAGATACACATTTAGGAAATACCCTTAAACCATTCAATATAAATGGACTAATTGAATATAAATGATAAAATGTGTAAGCCTCATTTATTTCTAAGGCATGTTACTTGAATGAAAAAAACAATTAACTATTAAGATAGGATGGCTTAAGGGAATGAAATGTTAGAAACCAAGATCATATTTGCAAACCAGAATAGACCTTCCACAGAAGAGAAAAACAAAAAAGCAAGAGATTTGCAAAAGATGTGCAAATAATAATATTCGAAGTACAAATTAATTACAAGAGATAATTTTATTTATAAAAGCAAAGATGCCTAAACCTAATCTTATCTTGAGCAACAAGATAGCTCAATAAGATAAGGATAAAACCTATAACTTAGGAATTAAATAATTACCTAAGTAAACTTATGCAAAGTGTAATTAATAACTAATTACACCAACACCCCCCATAAGTGCAACTTAGGGAGAAGCAAATTATTATGCAAATATGAGTCCCAAAAACAAGGCCTGATCAGGTACTCATGTACAAATGTAAAGAGAGAGAAAACCTAGTGGGAAAAACCCCCCCTTCAGTGAGATGAATTGCTACGAAGAAGCACTGGAAGAACTCTGAAGAAGCAACACTGGAACCCCAAATCAAGACAAACGAGGAAAGATGGTTTTTGTTTGTAAGATGCCAATCGAATCACAAATGCAACAACAGACCCAATGCCGAACAGGCTTCCTACTGGAACGTCAATCTGGAATCTATGTAAGCAATAGTAGATGAAGGATGAAAGGACCCATAATGACAAATGCGATTGTCTCTCAAAGCAATACTAAAAATAAAAACTAAACTTTATACAGGACGTACCATCGAATCTTCGGAACATTAACAATAAAAACATGGCCCTCAAACTGAGAAAGATCTGAACCAATGTAGATCAAGAACCATAAAATCCTAATGTGAAGTGTGAAGAAAAGCAAACCAAAGATGTGTCCAACTAAGCAAGAAGAAAGCGAGAAGGAGACAACGGGAAACCAAAAAAACTCAAGCGAGTTGTCACCAACATGAAAGATGGATGCAAGAACTTGTAATGAACTTTATATCAGTGCGGTGCTGTCATAATAATAATTGGTTTACATTCTGAGAGGAACAAATTTTAGCACAATCACATATTTTTGAAAATATAATGATTTTAAGCCTTAAGAGAACCTCCATTTAAAGTTCAGTGAAGGGTTTGATCAAATCACCTTAGATCAAGAAATACCCCTTGAACTCAAGAACACTCACTAGTTTTTAAACCATACCTATAAATGGTCTCCTTTGCACTATCAAAACAACGATAAAAATCACTTTTGATTTGAATTTTGGGGATCAAGTGAATTCATTTAAAATTTATTTCAAATGATTATGGTATTCCTCGAGAACAAACTATCCGTAATATAATTTTTAATATGTTTTGGTTTGTTATGCTTGTATTTTTTTAAGTTTATTAAAACATGGTTTTTCGCCAATGAATTTTGTTCTTCATGTGGAAAAATGAAGATTATCAAAAAAAAAAAATTGAAAAATATGAGTGCAGAGATATTGAAGTCCTTGATCCCAGCAAAAAAAATTAGAGTAAATTTTGACATATACAAAAAAAAAATTTACGTTATACGATTAAGTGCTATGTCTGGTGTGGTGGTTGACTGAAACGATTAAGAAAAATATTCAATAAAAACATCTAACTAAGTGGAAAGCACTAGATATGAGTTACAAATCTAAATTTAAATAATTAAATTTTTATCCTTCATGGAAAAAAGAGTTATGTGTTGTTATACAATATTAGTCACTTTTAAAAAAATGTTGTTTCGAAAAAAAAATCTATTTTAGTGGAGATGGAAAAAAGAAGTACAATTTGATTCCAAAAATTTTGAAAAAATATTTTTAATCTATAGACAAGAACTGATGAGACTCTAGTTTGCACCATCTTCAAATTCCTCACAGTTTAGCCGCTATAGGTGCCCGAATGTGAAGATTTAGTTACAAATAATAATTTCAGTGTCCAGTTTGGCCAAAAATTGTAAACCACTATTATGGGATCACCCATTCGTTTATTATAATACCCAATGATTGCATAAGGAGATAATGCAAAAATACAGAAACATAGGCGAAAATGCAAACCTAAAACATGAAACAAAAATGAATGCATGCATAAAATAAGTTATACATTTTCTAGAAATGACCTTAGATCTATATAGAGGCTGAAACTAGCTTTCTGACGCCGTGAAAATCATGAAAAACGGATAAGCGAGTCAAAAGATATGCATCCTAGAGTGAAAACGGCAACATCTGACTTCTGAGGTAGAAAAATACATCAAAAAAGAAAACCCAAAAAATTAGACCTACAACATTACATAGACCTCGGAAACAGCTTTATGACGATATCTTGTTTGCAAAAAAATGATGCCGTATGTGAAAGTTATGATTGTTTATGTGAAACTGCTCTGAAAAGGTCTGATTTGGCCATGTGAAGTCCTCAGGGACTAAAACAAAAGAAGGCCCCTGGTCGCCTGGGCGGACCAGGGGCTGAAGGGAAGGGTACTGAGCGCGGCCCTTGGTCACCCACATGACCACCGTAGGGGTTGTAGGTCCGGCCGGGGGCTGGCGCGTGGGTGTTGGTCATCCATAAGACCCTACCGCTATGTGTTAAGCCCTCAAGGGCTGGCAGACCACTACGGTGGCGCTGTAAGGGGGAGCCACCGACGGCGGTGGTGCACCGGCGGCCGCCTAGTGGCTGCCCAGTGGCCACCCGGTGGTTGAACCCTTTTGAATGGGCGGTGCCAAAATCCTCCAATATTTTTGATTTTTTTAATACTTTTTTGAAATTTTCTCAATTTCTATGCATCAGAATGCGTGCCGGGGGCCATACGGCCCTTGGGTAATTTTTTTTTGCCTCTCCGGATGATTTTTCCCAAACTGGACAAATTTTATATGGAAATAGGGGTTTTTGGGCACTTCAAATCCAACGGCGAGGTCCGTTTGGGCCCAAAGTGCTTTGAAAATTAGGCAACCCCCAGATCTATCAGATAAATCATTGAGCTTGAAACCCTCGCAGATTTGGCAAACGGTGATGAAAATCAATGAAATAAAAGTCATTTCTGACTTTTTCTAGCGCTCTGAATCCAATGGAAAACCCTAATCCGATCCAAGACACTACATAAAGATTATCAAGAATTGAAACCCTTGAGGGACTCCGAACGAGCTCTGCAATGAAATCCTCAAAAAAAGTTGAGAAGGGGTTGCGAATCGAGGCTCTAATACCATGTTAGAAACCAAGATCTGATTGCAAACCAGAATAGACCTTCCATAGAAGAGAAGAACAAAAAAGTAGATATTTGCAAGAAGATGTGCAAATTGATATATTCGAAGTACAAATTAATTACAAGAGATAATTTTCTTTATAAAAGCAAAGATGCCTAAACCTAATCTTATCTTGAGCAACAAGATAGCTCAATAAGATAAGGATAAAACCTATAACTTAGGAATTAAATAATTACCTAAGTAAACTTATGCAAAGTGTAATTAATAATTAATTACACCAACATGAAATTTGGTGAAGTTTCCCAAGGCAACCAAATTTCATTAAGGTCCTAGGACAAAATGAATGCTTTAGGGTTTATGGTTTAGATTTTAGGGTTTAGGGTTTAGTGTAATAGGATGGCTTAAGGGGATCTATGTAGTAAGGTCCTAGGACAAAATGGCATGGCTTAAGTCAATAAAATTTGGTGAAGTTTCCCAAGGCAACCAAATTTCATTAAGGTCCTAGGAAAAAATGATGGCTTTAGGGTTTAGGGTTTAGAGTTTAGAGTTTAAGGTTTAGAGTAATAGGATGGCTTAAGGGGATCTATGTAGTAAGGTCCTAGGACAAAATGACATGGCTTAAGGGAATAAAATTTGGTGGATTTTCCCAAGGCAACCAAATTTCATTTTAAGGTCCCAGGACAAAATGAATGCTTTAGGGTTTATGGTTTAGAGTTTAGAGTTTAGAGTTTAGGGTTTAGGGTTTAGGGTGTATTTTGGGTGGCCATTGGAATAATGGACTTGTTGTTGGAATCAAGGAACACAGGGGGGGTGAATCAATGTTCAACAATATTTAACTTTAACAATCTAATCTTTAAACCATTTATAACATTCAACTAAGAGAAAGATGCAAACACATAAAGAAATTATCCAAAACACCATAACAAAAGAATTTTTACGTGGAAAACCTGTTAGGGGAAAAACCACAGTGGAGGTCAATCCATAATTTGAGTACTCAAATATAAGTGTTTTACAAAATGGGAATGCACTTGCATTCAGGCACACTTCCTACAACTCATTTCTCAAAATCAGGAAGGATCATTTCCTTACAAAAGATTTGGATTACACCAAAAGGTTGAATTGAGAAAGTAGCATCTACAAATGCCTAGTTACAGTTTTGGTTAGGCTCATAGATCAGATTCTGGACCTTCTGTCTAATTCTACACTTTTCCCTGTTCTGCCTTAATTCGCTTCACAAAATCCTCTTCTGCACAAGTGAAACTATGCATAATCATTCTGCAACCCTTCTGATATTCACAACATACATCAAAACATCTCAAACACACTCATACACACTTCAAAATGAATTAACTAATCTCTTATATATATTCGTTACCAAGGATTTAATCGCTTCATGTCAGCTTCAATAAAATAGAAAGTATTTTCCAACTGTCGGCTCAAATCATAAATGATTCTCAATGCGCACCATCCAAAGTCAGCCATAGCATAGTGAGGACCCAAAAAAAAATATCCAACACAAAAATACTCCAAACAATTTCGCCTTAATCATCTGCAACATGCTACATTTACTTAGTCGGCCTTCATACACCGATGAATAGAAAATTGAATAGTTGGATCTCCTAACTCGTACACCACTTGATGCGATAGCACAAAACTTGAGAATAAGAAATTTTATATACCCAATAACTTTTCCTGAGATCCACAACCAAAACTAATAAATTGGTAATGCATACTAATTGACAAGCTCAACTTCAGTCGGATACCCTATTCTTCACTCTGTCTTCTAGTATGGAAAAATACTGACATGTCGACTAGATCAATGACTTAGGTTGCCATCAATCACAACACGAGAAGCCATATGCCAACACTTGCAAGTTAGTGAGAAAAATTTTCTTGTGGAACAATTGATTGAGATAGCTCTTGTTTCGACTGACCAACCTGTCATGAAATCTCATTCATATTATAATCTTACACGATCTTATTATTGTTAAATTTGGTTTCCTTGGTCAACTTGACCAAATTTTGAGAAATTATTTGATCCCCTTAAGAAATGTCATATTAGGACCCCTTAAGACATCAATTTAGAGTTTATGGTAATAGGATGACAAGTAAGGGAGTTATGTAGTAAGGTCCTAGGACAAAATAACATGGCTTAAGGGAATAAAATTTGGCAGAGTTTCCCAAGGCAACAAATTTCATTTTCAGGTCCTAGGACAAAATGAATGCTTTAGGGTTTAGGGTGAAGTTTGGGTGGCCCTTGGAATAATGGACTTTCAAGTTAGTGAATAACATTTTCTCATGGAAAAGTTGATTGAGATAGCTCTTGTTTCAATTGATGAACCTATCATGAAATATCATTCATATTATAATCTTGCACGATCTTATTATTGTTAAATTTGGTTTCCTTGGGAAAATTGACCAAATTTTGAGAAATTATTTGATCCCCTTAAGAAATGTCATATTAGGACCCCTTAAGACATCGGTTTAGGGTTTAGGGTAATAGGATGACAAGTAAGGGGGCTATGCAGTAAGCTCCTAGGACAAAATGATATGGCTTAAGGGAATAAAAAATTGGTGGAGTTTCCCCAAGGCAACCAAATTTCATTTTAAGGTCCTAGGACAAAATGAATGCTTTAGGGTTTAGGGTTTAGGGTTTAGGGTGAAGTTTGGGTGGCCCTTAGAATAATGGACTTGCAAGTTAGTGAACAACATTTTCTTGTGGAACAGTTGATTGAGATAGATCTTGTTTCAACTGACCAAACTCTCATGAAATCTCATTCATATTATAATCTTGCACAATCTTATTATTGTTAAATTTGGTTGCCTTGGGAAACTTCACCAAATTTTGAGAACTTCTTTGATCCCCTTAAGAAATGTCATATTAGGACCCCTTAAGACATCGGTTTAGGCTTTAGGGTAATAGGATGACAAGTAAAGGGGTTAATATTTTTGATTCATCGCAAGAACATTAGTTTATGAATATTTTTTATTTTATGAATAGACTAACTATTTCCTTAGATTACTTCTATGATGGAGGTATTTTCCCATATAATTATTGACCAAGTTTTATAATGCTCTAGAGCTAGATACCCTGCAAACATGGGTTTGATTCTAGGCTTCACACACATGTTTACTCATTGAAGATCCATAAAAATAGAATATATATTTAACTACCATATAAGTATATAAATGGTCATAAAATTATGTTGAGGTCTCTACTCTTCTAGTGAGGAAATTTAACTATCTACTCAATTTTTAACAATCATGGTTTAAATTATAACATATTATGGATAGTATCATGTTGTAAGATAGTATGAATCATAATATATGCATAAGGACCATATTATTAACTCAATTAAGCATAATTTGTAATAGAAACACATAATTCAACATAATTCGTAATAGAAACACATAATTTATATCAATTCTAACGATCCACTAGTCCCACAAGTAAAGTTAAACCTATTGTTTTCTAATCTAATTATATCTATGTTCATAACATTTAATTGATTATGTCTCTTGACACATATCTCTAACTTAATGAATACACATTTAGATGTATAATATTTATCAAATCCTATTTCATTGTCAATATCAAGGACCCTAATAAATACTATGTATCAACCTAAATCTATCAAATAATTTCTTCCATAGGAATTCCTATATACTTGTCTCCATACAATGCAAATGAAATTTAAAATATTTAAGCGATGCAAATGAATTTAAATTCCATTATCAGATATTCTTGAGCTTGAAATCAACGTTTTCAAATGGATTTTTTTTTGTTTGATTTCAATTTAGGGTTTTCAAATGCAAACTTTTTGTTTCAATTCAATTTAGGGTTTCAAGAAGCAATTGGGTTTTCTATGCAACTTTTTGTTTCATTTCAATTTAGGGTTTCAAAAACAATTAGGGTTTTGAAATGATTTTTTTATTTCATTTCAATTTAGGGTTTTCAAATGCAATTTTTTGTTTTCGTTCAATTTAGGGTTTTGAAATGCAATTTTTTTTGTTTTATTGAACAATTAGGTTTCAAAAGCTATTTTTTTTCTTAGGATATGATTTAAGGTTGATTTTTTTGTTTCTATTCAATATCTTGAGGGTTTCATTTCATTTTTTCTTTTTCTTCTACAAATCAACATTTCTTCTTTTACAGGTAAATAAAAATACATAAAACACTAAATAAATTGAAAAAAAATAAAAAAATCTATCATTGTGTTGAAAATTTTAAAAAAACATGAAAAAAATGGGGGTGGAGGCTTACCTAGAGTTCGTTGTTTGTTGTGCAAAATCGGGATCTCGTGCGCTAAAGAAATGACTGAGTTTTGTTTATTTTTAAAAATAAATACCACTTAAAAATGAGATCCTGTTTTGTAAAGATCGGGATCTCGTTTCTTGAATGTCGGTTCAGGAACCATTAATAAACGGGATCCCGATTTTTAAAAAGTGGGATCCCATTTAGAATTTAGGCTTGGGATCCTGAAGCTAAATGCGATCTCATTTTTTTAAAATAGGATCCCGTTTATTAAAAAGCAAGGTCCCATTTTTTGCAAGTCATTTTCCTTTTTTTTCCTAGGGAAAAAACTTCCACATTTCCTGGACTTATCTTCTTGCTCTTACCCCCATTTTCCACTAGGAAAATGATTCCCAAGATAGCTTCCAAAAATGGTGTTTTGTGCAAGGTACACAACATTTTATATTCCCAAATTTGCTCGAAGCTTTAATGTTTCTGTTAGTATTATGTTTAATCTATCAGATCCAATCTTTACATATCATGAATGAATGCATTTGGTATTTTTTATCTTTCTCCCAAAACCCCTATTCATTCATTTTTGTCAAAAAGTTATCTCAGAACACTTTGCGACTATTTTTGAGATTAGTTTTAAGTGTCCTCCACTCATCTGATTTGTGTGAAATAAATTGTGTCTATTAGCTCTATGTTTAATCTAATCAGATCTGATCTTTCATTTCAATTTTGAGTTGATTTACTATTTTTAGTGTGTCTCCCAAAAGCGTTGTTTAGTCCATTCACACACATAAAGGAAATTGTAAGATTCCTCAAAGAATTCACTCATCTAAGGGTTGAAAGTGGATTTTAACTTGATGGATCTCATTTCCTGAATGAAATAGAAGAATAGGTAGGTTCATTCACCTCATTTTTCCCTTTCTATTTATATTAATTTTGTTGAAACATTCCAAATTTACTATAAAACCTTGTGTTTGAACCTACCCCATTTTTCTATGTTTCATTTTGGTGAACCTGAGCTTTGAACATTCTAATTTTAGTTTGGAGTGCATTCAAACCTTATATCTAGGATTGGAATTAATTCATAGCATTTAAGGTTTCTAAATTTGGCATAAAGTTGCATTGTATTTTAGGTGTAAATTTGTATTTTGCATTCAATTTAAATCTGGAAATTCAACAAAAAATGCATATTGTTAGATTGATTTTCCATAATATTTACATAATAGCATACTTTTAGTCATTTAAATTAGAAAATTGAGTTCAAATTGCATTTTAAAAAGTTTCATATAGTTCATCATTTGTCATTAATTTCACTTACATTTAGACATCAAATACTAGAAAATTTTGTTACAGAAGTTACAATCCAAGACTTGGAATAGCGAACACATATAATCACTCATAAATTGCATTCTTTATTTTTAAAAACCTTATACAGGTATCCATTCACCCATGGACGAATGAGTCCTTTAGGGCATCTTAAAACCATCTTTTTTGAGCTTTTATGTGGTTTTCTGCACTTCCCAGATCTCCTAGTAACCCACTGAATCAATCTGGAAATTTTCAAGAATTTTTGTTTTATGCATGTAGGTCTAATCATCCATTTAGTATAGTCATTTTGAATCATTCCAAAATTATTTCAGTAGTGAAAATCATCAGATCTGAAAATGTTTACAAATTCCTAAAACTTTGCATAATATGGATAAAAGTATTGATACACAATGTTTACATTCTTGACGCTTTATATAAGTTGGATAAAATTACTTTTCACTTTTGTATATACAATATTTACATTTTTGAAGCTTTGTATAAGTTGCATAAAAGTACTTTTCATTTTTGGATACACAATGTTTACATTCTCGTCTCTTTGCATAAGTTGGATAAAAGTAATTTTCATTTTTGGGCACATAATTTTAGTACCTTACCTTTCTAAGCATGCCAAGAAAAACTCGTCTCTCCCACTTATGAGAATTTTTTAGTGAAAGAGAATACAATGGTGGATAATCATGACAATCAAACTTGGTCTTCTCCAAATATCTCTCCTATTTGTGAAGAAGATATTTTGGTTTTATAAGATCTAACCAATGAGAGTTATGAGATTCATGTTTGTTTCTCTTCTACTACCCCTACAACTTGGGAAAATATTGTTAAACAAGAGTATTCCATCATTGATAAGCAATAAAATCCAACAATTAATAATTCCGCTACTTGTGATGAATTCATTTTAGAAGAAACAACCATTGAATGTCATGGACATCTAGTTTGTTGCTCTCCTAAAAGGCCCCCTACTAAGGAAGATATCATGGTGCAAGAAAATGATAGAATTGATACATATCTTTCAAAAAATAGCAATGTGGCTTCATTAAATAAAGATGATGAGCATAAGGATAAGTCTTTTGAGGTTATGAACATTAGATCTCCCTCAAGTCCTCTAATTCTTAAACCTCCTACAAGTCTCTTAATTATTGGACCTCTTAAGCCTCAACTTATCCTCTACCCACCCTCACACCAACACCAAGTTCAAAACAAACCTATGGTTATCCTAAGACCACATCAACACAATATTTTTTAGCAACTAGGTTATAATATTGTTGCTCATACATATAACACTACAAATAATCAGCAACCACAAACCATTCCTACTTCATTACCATTGCCTCAACCCATATTGGCTAGTGCTCCTCATTTTCCTTTAGATGGTGGAAAGGAGTATGATCTTGTTGAACAACTTAAAAACACTCCTACTAAGATATCCTTATGGGATCTTATTCAAGCCTCACCTAGTTATCATAAAATGCTTCAAAGTTCTTTACAACAAGTTACTATCCCTCCTAATGTGCAACCAAATGATATAGCAACCCTAGTTCAAGGAATGAATCCAGACATTGTTTTCCACCAAAGTGAGCTCCCTCCTTTGGAAATGTAAAAACAAAATGAAGCTTAAAAACAAAATGAAGCTTTCATGATAATAGCTATTATTAATAGGAAAGGGATAAAGAGAACCCTTGTTGACAATGGCTCAACCCTTAATGTGTGTAGTATAAAAATTTCGGATAAGATTGGAGTAGACAAAAACCAAATTCAACCTAATTCTTTATCTATTTGTGGGTTTGATAACATAGGGAAACAACCGCTTGGTGTGATCACATTACCTATTACAGTTGGAAAGGTTACATTACAAAATCTTGTCCATGTCATGCCTCAAGAACTTTTATACAACCTTCTTTTAGGTAGACCATGAATTCATGAAATGCAAGCAGTGCATTCAAATCTTCATCATATAATGAAGTATGTCTACAAGAACAAAGTATATACAATAAATTTGACCTTGAGCCTTATTGTGTTTTACAACTTGAAAAAGACAAGGAAAATCCTTTGAAAAAATTGACACCAACTACACAAGTGGAACCCATACAAGAGAAAGAAAAATAAAAGAATATTGAGGAATTCACAAAGCTATTGCAAAATGATTGTGGTTCCTTAGATTTCACACCTACATTCATTGGAGAATACAAGATCATAACAAAAGAGTCTGAAAAGAGAAAATAACCAACAGTAATGTCAACAAAAAATTTAAAATAGCCTTCGACTGAATCCACTTCAACCACTTTAGAAGAAGAAACAAATTACAGAACAAACTTTGATGAAATTGATCATGAACAACCACCAAATCCAAAAGAAACGGAAAAATATTTATGGAAGAGGTTATGAACTTATGAAACAACTTGGTTATACTGGAAAAGGATGTAGTGCTATAGAACAAGGTATTTGTGTCCCTATAGAGCCTAACACACAAGAAATGACTAATGGTCTTGGTTATTGTCCCTTGAAAGAGACAAAAGCATCAAAAATTAATCCTTCACTCAATATCAACAATGTTACAAAAGATTCTTCTAAGACAACTTTAACCTTGGTGCATCTTGAACTGATAGAAACAACTAATGGTATTGGTTATTTTCCTCGAGATAAATGAAAGAATCAAAAAAATATTCATTTAATATAAATATCATCATGAAAAACACTCCTAGGAAATCTTCAAACACATGTATTAGTAATGATTGGGGTTCATTAGTGTTATATACTTTTTGGACCCTCTCCAAAAACTAGGCTTATCCCCTTCAAATTTTGGCTAAGTTATGCACTAGCGGTGTTTTGGCTATATGTTATATCTCAGACGATGATTTACTAAGTTAATCTAACTCACCCTTTACTCACTTATTAAATATTTTTGTGTGTTTGGAGCTATTGGTGGCATTTTATTTGGCTACTTGAACTGTTCGCTCGATTCACTTTCAAGTTTATCTATGATGGCGATGTGTTGGGAAGTTTGTTTAACTCCCCACTTATTGCCCAGAAGAAAATTTAATCTCATTCAAATACTTTTAGTGTTTTGTGACCCAAATCAAATCCCGATGGTGATTTATAAAGTTATATGAACTTCCCATTTTCCCACTTGTATGACCTTTCCTTTTTAAATTTTTGAAAAAGTCGTTATATTAAACAATGACATGAGAGTTGACACTTGCTAATGCAAAGTAAGGGATGCATTTAATGTCTATCTACTAGCACACTTCTCACAAGAATTAAAGGAGGAAAATCATGCCAAAGATAATCATTCTTCAACCACGACATTAACTTTGGGAAACACGAAGAAAAATGAGCATACCAATGAAGACCTCCATCATCAGAACTTAGGCTCATTCTAAGGTATTTTTATTCTTATCTTTTCCTTATGAACACATAGTTTCCAAGTTTATCCTCCCCTATATTGTGAATTATCTTGTAAAAATATGTTCAAACCCTCGTAGATCAAAATTGGCTAGAATTAAGTGTCACCTTGGGTATGAATATGTCGCTAGATTAACATGTGAAATGCCAGAAATTGGAGATACTAAGTTGGGATCAGTGAATTTAGCTGAGCTCAAAGAAAATTTCAATACTCCCAACCCACCACCTATCACTCAGAGGGTAATTGGATTTGGTTAATAGAAGCAACCATTTTTCCCATAGTCTTCTAGTGTCCAGAATTGGTTCTGGAATGCATAAGGCATTCTGATGTCTAGGCTCGAGAAGTAAGAACGGAGGACAACCGGTTGGTGGATAAAATCCAAAGAGCCACCTTTGCATCATGTTAAAGATTCTTGGAAAGGAACCCTACTCACACATGGATTTTACCAATTCTCAGGCTAAGTTTTCTTTTAAGAAGGGGCACTACCGAAACATTATGGCAAGAAACTAGTTGGAAAAACCAAGAGGGGGAAAATCCCAATTACCCTAGAATTTGCATAGGAATCATTTTGCAGATGAGATATTCAATATTATTTTATTGATTCACAGAGTTCATGGAAATGAAGACAATTTTGGTTTCCAAGAGTGGATGTATTTCTTCATACAAATTATACTGGAGGGGACAAAATTTTTAGACTAGGTGACACTTATCAGTGACATGGTACATAGTCAACTCACTCATTTCCAAGTCAACAGGGAATTCTTCATGTCTTCCAATTTGATCTATGTTATTTCAAGTACCAGACCTTGGCCAGGCTTGAGGCCAAGTAATCTTCCTCATGACCAAGTACCTATTTTTGAGTATCTTGATAAACTATAGTTGCATAAAAGTTTCATTCATCACAAAAGGGTATCAGACACATTCACTATGAGGATCACAAGAGACCTACAAGGGAAAATGGAAATGCAGATTTCACCTGAAGCTATGTAGTTTGTTAGTTATTATGGTAGTCATTTTATCTAGTTTCAAAGATTCTCCTACATCAGGGTGGGCGGTTTCACTAGTTTTCCAATTAAACTTCTGATGCATCTTGAAGATAAATTCATCATGATTGAAGTTTGTAGACAATTGGATGATGTCAAAAAAAGATGCCAGGAGTGAAGGAGAGTGACTATGCAATTCCTAGTTGGATTTGGCCCCTATACATGTGAATCCATGTTAGATGCCCTTAAATTGAAAAAGAGATCTTTAGGTATAATATGTAGACCTATGATGAATGCTTTCCTTTTGATCTCAAGGCTTTTTTCAAGGATAATTTAAAGTTAGGATCAGGTTTCTTTCATTTACCTGCTCTAGAGGATTATTGGGCGGATTGCTTTAATGGATTTGAGGTAAGGAAAAGAAGTTGGATGAGACTATCTTTGAGGTAGATCATTTCCTTTAATTTAAGTTTTGATGTGCAAGGGATTGAGGATGACGAATCAGATTTAGTAGACCTGATTTTCATAGAATTAATATCCAACCACCCTATTCCTACTATGGACTAGAGTAGTAAAGAAAATGAGACCATTGAGGCTAGAACTGTTGATGTCTTGGAAAGAACTCAAGAATGGGTCACCAAGAAAAAGACAGAAATCTTGCCCCAATACCAGATCACAAAACACACAACCAGGGGGAAGCAACAACCAATCTTTTGTAATTGTAGGAACTTTTGGAGCTTCTCCACAACCATTAGAATCTAGGGCTCAAGGCGATGGTGATGAAGAACCCCCTAACAAAGATGTGCTTTAGTCAACTTGCGGGGAATACCTCCCCAATTTACCTATTCTAGAACATGAAAAAGGGGATGATGAAGAATTAGATATATTAAAAAGGATTGACATCAACTCTACTTCCCTGTCGCCTCGGTCATCACATGATAGGGGAGTTGATGAGTCTTTAAAACAAAAACCTTCACCATGCCCATCTCAAGATGCTCAAACTGATACTTCTCCCACCAATAGAGTCCTTTTTGGCTCTTCCAGTTCCAAAGAAGCCAATGTTCCCAACACTCTTATGTGGTTGGAAGACACTCTTTCTAGGAAAAGAAAAGTGGTGGAGTTGGATCTTCCAAAGAAGGACATGGTAGGGAAACTACTCCAAAGAACCCCAAAGCCGAAGAAGTTAAAAACTGCTACCTGGTTAATCGATGACTCTAGATCAGGAAACCTATGTCTAGAAGCAACACATCCTATCACATAGAAAGAGGTCAATCAAGCCACGACTATTGATATTGATATTAATAGGACTAATCTAGGACCACCTACTAGAGATGGTGATGTATAGATTTTTTAAGTTTCTATAGCATGGATGGTAGAAATATTGAAGAAAGACAAGGAAAGTAAAGATGAATTGAAAATACAAATTCAAGTCCTAACTGATTTCCTGAGATCAGTCTTTGACATTCCACCTTAACCAATATCTCAAATAGAGTCATGCTCTGATCCTTTGGCTTTAATGGGTAAAGAGGCAGTGAGTAGAATGCAAAGTTACAATAATTTTGGCAAGGTTGTAGAAGAGTGCAACATTGGATTAGTTGAAAGAGGTGACTATATCATCTCTGAATCTCTCATTTGTTTGAAAAGGGTGAATACTTCAAGGTTAGAGATTCAGGAAGAGATCACTATTGTTGGGAAGGAATAAATAACATGGAATCAATACATGAATGAAATCAAGGCTATGATAAGCTTTGGGATGGAGAAGTTAGTCACTGAGCAGATTATACCCAATGTTGTTGATGGTTGTTTCTTGATTTGGAGAAAAAGTGTGGATTGGAAACTACAGGTAGTAAAACAGGGTTCACAAAAGCTTTAGGAAGTATGAGCCGAATGTGATGCAATCTTGGAAGAGATTCATGTGAACCTTGTCACTCTCAAATTGTAGTCTAATAAGGAAGGATATGGAGGTATTGAGAGTGTTGAACCCTTGAAGGATAGTAGAAACTAATTGATGGAATTTTCAACTCACAATCTTTCAACGCAAAACATTTGAGAAGGTTCAGTGAGATAGACCTTGTCTTGACACAAGCTATAGGTCTCATGAAGTTCTATGATCGGATAAGCGAAGCTGTTAAAGACTTCCAGTTGTCATGGAATTTACAAATGGGGAATGTCACCATTCCACACCACAAGTAACTCCCACATGTCATCAAGGCCTTCCAAAGCTTGTGGAAATGGCTTGCCACAACCCCAGAGCCAGGAAGTGAAGCGCCATCAACTTAGTTCAATTATTTGTATTTCTTGAAATACTTTTTATTTAAAAATTAGTTTTGGGAAAGAGACGGTTACTCTAGCCACCTTGTATATGTAATTATTTTTAACTATTTCTCTCTCTGGATATCTTTTGAAAGACTTGGTATTACTACATTGAATACAATTTTTTTGTGAATTGAAATCTCTATCTGTTTGTGTGCACTTAGTTTACAAAGATAAAAAATAATCTTAAATCTGTGTGTTTGAGGTGATTTCAAATTTTTATGCTTTCTTGTGAGTTGGTATATACATTGTCTTTGTATTTGATTTCAGTTTAAAAGTAATATTGGGCCTGAGTTTCTACTATTACATTTTATACAATTGGTCTTTGTGCCAGTAATTATATGCAATTTGTTCTATCAGTACTGGTCTTTGTACTAGTATTTTTATGGTTTGTTAAGCATACAGTAGTCTTTGAGCCAACCCTATTAGTGTTCTTTCCTTTGCACTTAATATTAGGAATGTTCCATTATTAGGTTTTCCTTTCCTACTTTTGGGTTAAAATCATACCCATGTTTAGTTAGGACATACAAATTCATTGCATATCATATGAGGGAGATGTACCCCCAAAATTCAGAGGAAATTCACAAATGAAATTATGAACTTTCCAGAGCTGTTGGAAACAATTGCACCTTTTGAAGTTAGGAAATTTTCCATTTCTCAAGGTTCCCAATCTGTTAGCCCACAACTAGATTTTACACCCTCCTTTAAGGGAGAGTACAAAATCTCACAATCTAAAGAGTCTTGTGTATGTATGACACCTTACACTAAGCAAGATATATCTTTGTCGCAAAAGAAAGGAACATCTTCTACTATTGATCAAGAGAGTATCTTGTTGAGACTTATCCAAGATCATTTGACATATCTCCCTCCAAGAACACGAAAGAAATTTTACAACAAAATTTCATATTATGCATATCATAGAGGTCATGGTCATTTAAATAATGAATGTAAGGCTTTGGGTAATAAAACTCAATATCTTAAGCATTATGGTGCTCTTCCTTGTGTTCAAGCACCTATTTCCTCTAATTGACATTGATTTTCATTCTATAATGTTGTTCATCACTTACCTTGGCTCATCCTTGTCTTGCACTAAGTTAGGGCAAGGGGTTAGGTAGCCTTTTCCTAGAATGGCACATGTCGTTGTTGTTGGAAACACAAGGGAAGACAACTGAGACAGGGGGTGAATCAGTTGTCACAAAATTTCAAACTTATTCAACTTATTAATCTTATTCTTAGATCTGATCATTAATCATGAAAGAATAAATGAACAACACATCAAAAACACACATAACACCAATATTTTGATGTGGAAACCTTGTTAGGGGAAAAACCACGGTGGAGGTCAGTCCACAAGATTATACCCTATTAATAGTATAAGGAAATATGAATGGGGAATGCACATGCATTCAGGAACACTGCCTAGAGCTCACTACTCAATTACAAAAGGAAGACACACTATCTTATAGAAATATTCTGATTATATCCATCAGATTTGAATTGAGAAAAATAACATCTGCTAATGCCTAATTACAGTTCTGGTTAAGCTCATGAACACTTCTTCACTCTTCTTTACTATTCTTCACACTCTGCTCTGCCTTCGTATGATCTAAAAAATATTCACACATAGGACTCACACACTTCACACTTGCACACTTTCAAATGATAAAACAATCACTTATATATATCCGCAACAAGGAATTACATCGCTACAAGTCGGCTTCAACAAAAGAATAAAAATAATATAAACAGTCAGCTCAAATCAATAAAGATTATTCATGCGAATCAACCAAGGTTGGACATAACATAGTTAATACCCAAACTAACATCCTCAAACATGAAAAAATTCAATTAATTACTCCTCGAAGATCCACAATATGCTACAAACACCTTGTCGGCTAAGAACATGAAAAACATGAACATGCAAGAGAAAATCTCAGATCGCGAGCACAACGATCAATGTGAATGTGCAACACAGATAAAAAATGATCTAGAAACATCCACAAACATCATGAATCACTTGAGAAGCATCTACAGCAATTGAACTTACTGAAATCACATAATCTTCATTTAGGAACACAAACTGAAGTAACAAAAAAACTTGTCATAATACAAATCTTCATAACTTGATCAAATATTCATATGGATCTCTGAAACTCGACATGGATAGACTAGATATACTAAAAAAGAAACCCTTTAGTCCACAACCTCTGAAAACCAACGTAATGAAATCACCGATAGAATGAACTGAACTTCACCACGGACAACTTGCAACTCTCTTTATTACAATTTTCTCAATATCCTCGACATATACAACTTCTAATGCATTAATGCTAATAGTGTTGACATCAATGACAACCACATATCAACAACACAACCAAAACATCCAACAATCGCCCCCTTTGGCATTGATGGCAACACACGATGTGAAAAACACCATCAATGCAACAACACTTACTCTAGCTTAGGTTCTGACTCTTCTCCTCAACTCATCCACACAATGATTTTTCACATTACTCTTCTCCCACTTTGACATGAATGGAAAAGATATACATTACAAGCTTTGAACCAGATATTTCAACATCTGAACATCTAACTACTCCCCCTAAGTAGTAGCCACCACAACATCAATCTAGATCAAAATATGACCATGAAATGAACGGATTGATGCAAGTCAATGCATCTTCGTTATGATTAGGAGGGGTAATCACCCCTAACTTCCCTATGATATACTCAAAAGTATCCTTAGGGAATGGCTTGGTAAAGATGTCTGCAATTTGCTCCTTAGTAGGAAAATACTCCAATCTGACTTCCTTTTCACTTACCTTCTCTCTCAAAAATTAAAAATTAATAGATATATTCTTGGTCTTTGAATGCAACGCTGGATTTTTATAAAAAAAAATTATTAAGGAACAAACAGGTTTTGAAGGGAACCTAAATCCCTTAGCAGTAAGAAAGCGAAAGATATAACATTAAAAGAGCCTAGACAAAAAACAAAACGCTATCCACAAAGAAGAAGACAATGGAACCCAAGGCAACACAACAAAAAATTGACAAAAAGCCACAAAAAATTGAGCCACTAGGCCAAATTCCTGAGGATCTCTGCCGCCTCCTACTCTAGTTTGTTCATATTAAGAGCAGACTTCTTGATTTCCTAGATATTCACAAGATCCTGGTCTTCCTTCCTTTTCAAGTTTGCTCTAGTCCTATTGCTCGCCCCCCACCTTCCAGTTGGCTTTCCTCTTTGTCCACATCAATGTACACAACTGTCCTTACTTGATAAGCATTTTCCAGATTTTCCACCATGGTATTCATGGTCTTTGTAGTAGATTTTAAAATAATATGGCTCATAACCAACACTTTGTGGAGAGAATCTTTGATATTACTCAGCTACTCCTCCATCTCAGACTGCTTACCTTCATGGTTTCTTTTTAAATGCTATAAATCTTCTAGAGTTTTCTTGAGACACTCAACCATATATTTATTTTCTTCCTTTGTCTATAAATCAGATGCCTTAACACTATCTTTGTTATTATTGTATTGCTCATAGCTCTTTGGTTTAGCTTAATCTCCTTAATCTCAAAGAACACCCATCTAATTAACCTAAAAAAATCCATAGACCCATTGTGGGAAATAGCAAGAACATCACTAGGGAATTCTTGTTCAGCCTAAAAGTAGTGGTCCTCCACCTCAAGATCCCTAGGAAAATGGGCCATCACATCTCTATTGGTAGAAGGGTAGTTGGAGTACTCAGACGGTAGGGTCAACTGTGAGTCCTCATCATTAACATCATAGGATGGGTCCTCTGAAACCTTTCTCTTACCCTTCTTCTGGGGAGAGTCACTAATTTTTTTTTTTCCCTTAACAGCAACCCTATCCTTAGAAGAGGGAGTTTGGTGGGACAGAGTTGGCATTGCTTTAAAATGATCATGAATTAAAACAAGCAATCCTTCGTGGAGAATGGAATACCTAATTGGGTTCTATCTATGGTTTTGCAAACTAGCATTCAAAGCAGAGCTGAGATAGAATGGGAATGAAACCCTAACCTGATTCTTGAAGTGGTTGAGGAGAACTAAATGATACCCGAAGACTCTTGTGTAACGGCCATCCAAAGTGATGTAATCCATTAGCACATTCAACACCTTCCTCCAATGCGAAACAATCCTCCCTGAATCATAATAGCTTTTAGTCATCCTTCGTAGGTCCTCCCTCTTTGCCTCTGACTTTGGGAATTTTTGGACTGCCTGGTCAGAAAGTTTTCTATCCTTATAGAACTTAATATCCTCCATAGAAAGTCATGTTACCTCAATAACTAACTACTCATTAACAACCACTTGTCTGCAAAAGAAATTGATCTCACCATCCTTCCAACCCTTAGCAAAGACCCTGGTAATATTCAGATCCCAACCATGGAGTTTCTCAATGAAGATAGAAATACCGCCCTTCTCTAGCATCTCCTAGAGCCTCAAATTGTTCCTTAATGCTTCATAGTCCGTTGGCTCCACCTTGCAACTCTCACCACCCATGTTGGTAGTCTTGCAGGTAAGAACAAAAAACTCAAGAAACCAAAATAAGCAAGCGTTCAAAATTCCCATAAAGTATGCAAAGCTCACATCACTCCAACGAGAAATATGACAATTACACTTTGGCCAATGATGAGCGATGATTAAACCACAGTCCCAAGATTGCAAGAAAGGACACTTAGCCATCATTCGTTGGAATGGATAATTGCACCTTCCTGCGAATACAGTCATACATGATTAAGGCTGTGACATTAGCCTCCAACTCATCACCCCTCTGCCAACTCATCTTTTCCTTTGCTTTAACTCCCTTATTGGAAAAAAAGTTTGCCACCATATTTATTTCCCTAAAAGCATGTGAGATATAACTTTTCTCAAAATTATTAATAATTCCCTTTGAAAGGTCTATGCAATTCTCTATAGACCATGAGGGTTTTTGAAGGCCTTTTAAACATTGGATTATATTATTCGAATCCCCTTCAATCCAAACATTTTTGAAACTAGCTAGCCAGCTTCAAGACCTGAAACACTCCAATAGCTTCAGCCATGAGGTTGGTCTGAGTGCCTAAGGGGAGCACCACCATCGTGATGAAGCAACTATTCCCATCCCTTATCACACCTCCACACCTGGCCGGCCCAGGGTTTCCCTTTGTTGCCCCATCAAAACTGATTTTTACCCAACTAGGAGGTGGGAGGCTCTAATAGATACCATCTCTAGGTCCCTTAGTAATCTTGGGGTGATTGGACATGTCCACATTAACCTTCTAGGCTTCAACCACTCTGATCTCATACTCTTGAAAGATAATCTTACCTTTACCTTTGCTCTTGTTATTGAGAAAATTAAAGTTTTCTCTCACTACTCTAATAATCTTGCCAAAAACCACTTCCTTTGAGAGAGCAACATCCCTAAAAATTCTATTATTACATTATTTCCAAACACCCCAGGCAAGGTGAGGGAAGATATAGTTCCAAAGTAGATTCAACACCTGATTGTTTAAAGGGGCCTTCCACTGGTTGTAAAAATCTAAGATAGTTTCGAGAAAAACCTAGCTAAGATCCCACAATTGCAAAATCTTGCACCAAATAGCATAAGCAAAAGGATAGAGAAGAAAAAGATGTGAGGAATGTTGAAGGTGTGAAAGCCAACCTCACAGACCCCAAAGATCACTTGCATGCAAATAACCTGTCATAGAAAGAAGACATTCTAGACAAAAGGCAAAGGTGCTATGAAAGCTAAAAATGTATTAATCAGAGAGTGATAAAATACAATGATCAATCCTTATAAAAGGAGATTGTGCAACCCTAAAGAAACCCTAATAGGTAGACATTTAATAATTAATATAATTATTAAATGTCACAATATGCAAACTAAAGTGAAATCTTAAGAGAGGAATAAAGGTAACTTAATTAACATAATTAAGTTAAAACCTTTACTCTAACACCCCCCTAAAGATGAACAAGAGTGCAGCTAAACATTTGTGAAAGAAAAAAGGTAACTACAATGCATGAAAGCAAAAAGGGTAAACTAGGCCGATTAGGTAATACAACCAAATCTGTAAAGTGGAGAAAGGGAGAAAACCTCATGGGAACAAAACTCCCCCCCAAAAGAGAAGAAAAGAAAAGAATGAAATGCACTAATGAAAGAAGGATAGGAGGTGGATTACATGATACCCCCCATAGACAACTTCTATCATATAAGTACATATACAATGGTCTCCATAGGAGAGATATATATAGACAAGAAGCCCCCCCCACAATGAAGAAACTCCTGTCGCAATGGGGGATGCCTGATGTAGAATCCAAAAAGAGATCCTGAAGCAGAAAATAACATTCCTCCCCTTGGGAAGAAACGGATCCAAAGGATGATGTTGATGAAACCTTGTGAAGAGTGATGAACCAATATGTCTCAAGATGTGTGCCATGATAGGATGTTGAAGAATCTTTGTGTCTGAACTAAAACAAATGATGCCAAATCCAAACTGATGAGAAGACTCCTGAAATGCAACCTTTGAATGCACTGATAATGGTGGATGGACAGTGATAACATGAATATCATGGTAGATGAGATGAATATCCTCAAATTAATCCTCCAGATCTGCAATATAGGACTCTACAAACAAGGATGATATGTCTACAAGATATTAATCCCAAGTAGCTATGTCTGGAAGATGGATGATACCTTGCTGTACTGAATCAATAGGGGCCAAAGATGTGGTGATGTCAAACTGATTAGGAATAATAAGAGATGTTGATGTAGTATCGATCTCAAGAGTGGGAACATGAATACAATTCTCTAAACCATCATCACATGCAAGACCTATGATATACTCAAGCTCCTCTAGAGTACGGTTATCATAGGGTATGAAATCTATATCTGCAAGAGGGATGAGACAATCTGCAGCGGGATCCTCTAGGAATGGAGAGATATTAGAATCTCCATAAATCTCCCAAAGACGGTGCCAAAGTGTGCGAGGACAATGAATGTTAGGTAAAGCACACAAAGTGTCAAAATCAACACTACAACCAATAACCCCTACAATATGATCTCGAATAGTAACCCATGTTGATAAACTCCTTGATGTGTCTGGTGTAGGTATGAGTCCATACAAATGAGGAAAAATATTAAGCCACCTACAATGTGTAAGTATGCCCTTTGCCCATGGCTCATAATTATCCTTATCCAAGTTGATCACAAAAGGATGAATAGAAAAACCCATGATACTCACTCAAATGAAAAAATAAGAGACTAATGACCTTAGTACATATAAAGTAGATCAAAATATGCCATCTCATGTAAACAGATCCTTTCCAGGTGCCAAAACGTCCAAGTCATTGACAAAATTGTGAAAACACAAAATACTGAATAAAATGCATCTGAAGAAGATTCTAGAAAAATATGACAAATCTAGAAAGATCACAAAACCACCTTTCCAGCGCCTATTCATTTGTGAAAAAAGGAGTTCGTACACAAAAGTTACGCCTCTGGGAGTGCAAAAAATATATTCTAACTTTGACTAAGAAAAAAAGTATCAAAATGAAAAAATCTAGAAACCACACCTACTCCATCAGATTGGCGTCAGAATCAGCTTTCCAACAGTATCTTATTTTCAAAAAAAGGAGACCATAAGCTCAAAATATGACCATTTTACTAAATATACTCATTTAGGCTTTAAACCAAACATTTTATTAATTTAAAGATTAAAAAATTAATAAAATATTCAGTTGTACCTTCATGGCACAAAAATTGATGCATAATGGCATTAAAATTGAGACAACTCAAAATTAATGCAGCCACCAAAAACTATGACACAAAAATTGAGGCGTCTATATGGATCAGTACAATCGTATGGATTTTTCTGGCAACTGTTTTGAGATTCCCCAAAAACACTCAAAAATCAATTTTCAGTAAACCCTATCATGTTTTCTATGAAAATAGGGGTTTTTGGGCCTTTTGAGCGCACCCATGAGGTTTTTTTTGCACCAGCATGCATTGTTTGAGAGACCAAGGTCAAAAATTTTCAAAAAATGATGGAAAACCCCTCTGATCTGGCAAAAAAACCTGGAATGAAACCCTTCCACAGAAGAAAACTCTGTAAGCTGATATCTTCAAAAAAAGAATAGGCAGTCAAAAATATGGAGCTCTGATACCATGTTGAAGTTGTGAAAGCCAACTTCACAAACCCCGAAAATCACTTGCATGCAAATAACCTGTCACAGAAAGAAGACATTCCAGACAAAAGGAAAAGGTGCTCTGAAAGCTAAAAATGTATTAATCAGAGAGTGATAAAATACAATGATCAATCCTTATAAAAGGAGATTGTGTAACCCTAAAGAAAACCTAATAGGTAGACATTTAATAATTAATATAATTATTAAATGTCACAATATGCAAACTAAAGTGAAATCTTAAGAGAGGAATAAAGGTAACTTAATTAACATAGTTAAGTTAAAACCTTTACTCTAACAAGGAAGTCTCTGCCTCTGTACAACACAGGTAACACCTATTAGGAAAGGAGAAACCATGCTTATGAAGATTATCATTAGTCAACAGTTTGTTCTGAAGGAGAATACAAGAAAAAATATTGACTTTCAAAATAAGGTTGTGCACCCACACCTTCGCGTAGATAGGGTAATGGAAGCAAGAGTAACAAGAGGCCACCGCTGAAGAATAGGCTCACAAAATATAACAATAGGCTCATCATACACAACTCTGATATCCTTCAACATCTGCTTCATCCATAATACTTGAGTACAATTAATAGCAGCAGCAATGTATTATGCCTTTGTAGTAGATAAATAAATAGCATTTTGCTTCTTGCTTAACCATGAAATCAACTTATTACCCAAGAAAAATGATCCACCACTAGTAGTTTTCCTGTCATTCACATCTCCTGCTCAATCAACATAAGTAAAGGAACTCAAAGTAAGATCATCATCTTTATAATACCATAGGCCAAAGTCAATTGTCCCCTTCAAGTATATGAAAATCCTCTTCACAACAGTCACATGAGATTCTTTAGGATCAACTTGAAATCTTGCAACAATACACACAAGATTCATGATATCAAACCTAGTTTGAGTCAAATAAAACAATCTACCAATCATTGATCTGTATCTAGTCTAATTTTCCTTTGGAGAATCATCATCTGTTGTCAGCTTGCATCCGGTCACCATGGGTGTACCAACTGGCTTTGATTCTTTCATACCAAATTTCTTCAACAATTCTTTCACATACTTGGACTGGGATATAAAGATCCCTTTGTCTAACTGACTAATTTGCAATCCCAAAAATAACTTCATCTCTCCAATCATTGACATCAAAAACTCACTTTGCATATCATCAACAAACTTCATGCACAATCTATCGTCTCCTCCAAAAATGATATCATCAACAAAAACTTCCACAATCAAATCTTTATTATGATCAATCTTGAAATATAGATTACTATCAGCAATACCTTTGTTAAATCCAAGCTTTAGCAAATACTTATCCAATCTGGCATACCATGCTCTAAGGGATTGCTTGAGTCCATACAATGATTTCTTCAACCGACAAACCATATCTCCCTAATCAGTCAACTGAAAACCATCCAGTTGCTCGACATACACCTCTTCTTCCAACTCACCATTTAGAAAAGTTGACTTGACATCCATCTAATAAACTTTGTAGTTTTTGTAACTAGCATAAGCAAGAAACAATCTCACAACTTCAATTATAGCAATAGGGGAAAATGTTTCTTAAAAATCAATACCTTCCATTTGTGAGGATCCTTACACACTAGTCTTGCTTTGTTTCTAACTACCTCACCTTGCTCATTCAGTTTGTTTCTAAAGACCCATTTAGTTTCAATTGTATTCTTATCCTTAGGTTTTGGAACAAGAATCCATGTATCATTCTTTTCAATTTGTTGTAGTTCCTCTTTCATTGCTTCAACCCAATGTTCATCTTTGCATGCTTCATTCACATTTTTAGGCCCAATCTTTGAAAAAAATAGTATTCTTCTGCAATTCTTCTCCTAGTTTGGAAACCTTTGTTCTTATCACCTATGATCTAATCTTTTGAATGATTCAATATTGCATACCTCAGAGTCTTCTTAGGTTATTCTTCAACTTCAAGCTCTTGTGTTCTCTCTTCTGCAACTTCACCATTTTCTCCTTCCTCTTGATCTTCTTGATTCACCAGAATGATTTGAACTTGATTATGAGTTTGAACTATACTGACATTCCCATCATCTGAATCATATCCACAGGTTTTGGATGGTGCAACTATGTCTTCATCAACCTTGACATTTTCACTTTCAACCATTTTCTTCAATCTCTTATTGTAACATCGGTAGGCCTTGCTATTAGTAGAATATACCAAAAAGATACCTTCATCACTCCTATAATCAAACTTTCCTATATCTTCATCTCTTTTGATATAGCATTTGCTTCCAAAGATCTTGAAATATCTAACAGTAGGCTTATAACTAGTCCATAGCTCAAAAGAGGTCTTACCAGTATCACCTTTGATTTGTACCTGGTTAAGTGTGTACACAACAGTACTCATAGCTTCTCTATAGTAGATATGATGCACATTTCCTTCCAACATCATAGTTCTGGAAACATCTAGAATTGTTTTGTTCTTCCTTTCCATAACTCCATTTTGTTGAGGGGTCCACGGTGTAGAGAACTGTCTCTTTCTCCCATGTTCTTCACAAAAAGAATTAAACTCACTGGAAGTGAATTCACCACCTCTATCTGATCTCAGACATTTAACCTTCAGACTTGTCTCTATCTCAACTCTAGCCTTAAACATCTTAAACTTTCCTAGAGCTTCAAATTTATCCCTTAAGAAAGTAACCCACATTATTCTTGAATAATCATCAATAAGCAACATGAAGTACTTGTATCCTTGTAAACTTTTGACTCTAGAAGGACCACACAAATCAATATGCACAAGCTCCAACAATCCATTTGAATTTTGTTGTTTTCTTCGAAATAAAATTCTAGTTTGCTTTCCTAACTGACATTCTTTGCATATAGCATTAGTAGGGTTCATCAACTTAGGAAGATATCTCACAACCTTAGTAGAACTTATCTTGACAATATTATCAAAGTTAACATGACACATTCTCCTATGCCACAACCAACTTTCATCAACTTGAGAAATCAAGCAACTTTTACTAGTAGCACTCAGGTGAAAGATATTACCTCTTGTTTTTGTACCTGATGCAATCATATTTCTAGAATTTCCCAATATTTTTTACTTTCCATCCTTGAACTGAAGATTGTAACCCTTATCAACCATCTATCCAACAATTAAAATATTATGCTTCAAACCTTCAACATAGAAGACATCATCAGTATTATGCTTACCATCAAGAGAAATGCATAATCTTCCATGGATCACACCAGCTTTGTCATCACCAAATCTCACCAAAACACCATCATACTTTTTCAAGCTCACAAACTTACTTTTATCTCCTATCATATGATGTGAACATCCACTGTCAGTTACCCATTCATCTTTCTCTTCAACTCGAGCAGCTAGGTCTTTCTCCAAATTTGTACAACTAGAAGATCCAATAGAAACATGATTATTTTCCTTGATAGCAATAAATACAAATTCATCTTTACTTGCATTCCCTTTATTAGATTCATCATCTGTCACACCTTCATAGGCAACATAATAACACTATTTTTGAAATTTAGGCTTGTTATGTCTTGGCTTAGGAACTCTCTCAAGACATCTTGATGCAAAATGACCTATCTTATTGCAAGAGAAACATTTAATAGACAACTTCCCTTTATACTTACCTTGTCCTCTGGCTTCTCTTTTCACAATCAGTGCTTCAAGTTCTTCTAGCTCTCTTTCTTCTTCATCGAGTTGTTTCATTTCATCCTCATACTTGAATGTCTTTCTTGATGAAATTTCACCCATATCATATCTCTGTTTATCTCTTCCAGAAGTAGTGGCCTTGAATGCAGATTCTAACTTAGGAAGGGCATCACCAAATTCACTCAACTCAAAAGCAGTAAGCTTACCAATCAACATGTCTGGTAACATTTTTCATAGTTCAGATTTCTTCAATAGCACTAGCTTTTAGTTTGTAGGAAGTAGGAAAGGATCTAAGTACTTTAGCAACAATCTTTGATTCATCCAACTATCCACCAGCACATATGATACCACACACAAGTTCATTCACTCTTTGCATGAAAGTAGTGATGTTCTCATCATCACCCATTCTTGACAATTCATATTTCCCTTTCAGACTTTGTAGCTTAGCAATCTTCACATTAGCATCACCTTCATACAAAGTTTCCAACATTTTCTAGATCTCATAGGTAGTCTTCAGATCCATCACATTTGTCATATCATTATCATTCAAAGCACTCAACAATGCCTCCTTAGCATGGATATTATACTCAGCATCCCTAATCTTAGTAGTAGTAGGACCATTATGAGGAATAACATACCTATGACTTGTAATAAACCAATAGGCTTCACCAATGCATCTCAGATGGAACTCCATTTGAGTCTTCCACAAGGAATAATTTGTTCCATCAAATCTCAGACTATCCTTCTTATAAGATGTCATCCCGGATCACCTCAAGTTATTAAACTTCTTCCAAGGAACTTGCTTTGATACCAATTGTTGACAACACAAGGGCAGACAACTGAGAGGGGGGGTGAATCAGTTGTCACAAAATTTCAAACTTATTCAACTTATTAATCTTATTCTCAAATATTATCATTAATCATGAAATCATAAATGAACAACACATTAGAAACACACATAACACCAATATTTTTACGTGGAAAGCCTGTTAGGGGAAAAACCATGGTGGAGATAAGTCCACAAGATTATACCCTATTAAAATTATAAGGAAATATGAATGAGGAATGCACATGCATTCATGCACACTACCTAGAGCTCACTACTCAATTAAAAAAGGAAGACACACTGACTTACAGAAAGATTCTGATTATATCCATCAAGTTTGAATTGAGAAAAATAGCATCTGCTAATGCCTGATTACAGTTCTGGTTAAGTCCATGAACACTTCTTCACTCTTCTTTACTCTTCACACTCTGCTCTGCCTTCGTATGATCTGAAAAATATTCGCACATAGGACTCGCACACTTCACACTTGCACACTTTCAAATGATAAAAAAATTGCTTATATATATCTGTAACAAGGAATTACATCACTAGAAGTCGGCTTCAACAAAAGAATAAAAAGAATATAAACAATCGGATCAAATCAATAAAGATCATTCATGCAAATCAACCAAGGTCAGCCATAACATAGTTAAGACCCAAAATAACATCCTTAAACATGAAAAACTTCAATTAATTACTCCTCAAAGATCCACAACATGCTACAAACACTTTGTCAACCAAGAACATGAAAAACATGAACACACAAGAGAAAATCTTGGATCGCAAGCACAACAATCAATGCGGATGTGCAACATAGATAGAGAACAATCTAGAAACATTCACAAACATCATGAATCACTAGAGAAGCATCCACAACAACTGAGCTTATTGAAATCACATAATCTTCATTCAGAGACACAAATTGAAGTGACAGAAAAACTTGTCAGAATAGAAATCTTCATAACTTGATCAAATCTTCACGTGGATCTCTGAAACTCGACATGGATAGACTAGATATACTCAATAGGAATCCCTTTAGTCCACAACCTTTGAACACCAATGTATTGAACTCACTGATAGAATGAACTTCACTTCACCTTTGACAAATTGCAACTCTCTTTATTACAATTTTCTCGATATCCTCGACATATACAACTTCCAATGCATTAATGCTAATAGTGTTGACATCAATGACAACCACATATCAACAACACAACCACAACATCCAATAGTTGTCTCTTTTGGCTAGCTGGTCACCTTTCATGTATATTTAAGAGAAAGCTTGGGATGTGGATGGCATGCCTTAAGTTGGCTTGTGTGAGACATACTTTCTTTCTATGTTATCTGTAGCATTGCATTTTGGGGCAACCCCTTCCTTTCTTTTTCATGATGTAGCTTCATTTGGAAACATATGACTTGGAATAGGGCTTTCTGAATAAGCTGTTGTAGTGTCAAAAAATATTGTGTGTGACATTTTCACACTTGTTTGGGCCCTTCTTATAAACTTTGAGCTTGATGTTGCCTTGATTTAGTGTTGTAATGTGTTTAAAACATTCACATTAGGTCTTGGGATTTTTTGAACTAAATGAACCTAGTTGTGCCTTATTTAGGGTTTTGTACAGTGTTGTTCCACACTTTCACACTTATCTAGGTTTCTCATTAATTAATGGGGCTTCTTTATGCCTTATTTGGCCTTATTTTGCATCCACAAGCCTTAATTTATGCATCTTTCCAAGGATAATCCTTACATAAAACAACATCCTATCATAATTCATGTTTTTTAAGGTTGTGTGGCCTAGATTTAGTGATATGAGACTCATACGCCACTTTGGGCATATGGGTACCTCCTATGTTTCGGGGCCCCAATCCTGATTCCACATGAATCTAAGCATTTTTTAAAAATGTGTCCCATAGTTAAGCCTAATGGGACTCATATGCCACTTTTGGTGTATGAGTCCCGTGTGGCCCAAAATCAAATTTAATTCAAATTCTTGGCGGGATTTTATCCTCCTAGATATGATGTTCGCTTGTAGTGTTGTAATTTCCGGAAATTTGGCATAAACAAGTATAAATACAAGGTTATTTCATTCACTTTTATCCTAACAAACAGTCAAGAGATCTAGCAAGTTGAATTTGAGTTTAAAACAACATTCAAGTGTTTTCAAGAGAATTCAAGGGCTGATTATCAAGTGTTTTGGAGCATTATTCAAGCATCAAACATCATTTCAAAGTCATCATGCATCATATTTGTTTTTCAGCTAACAATTGTGATGTAGGGTTTCATGATTCAAGCTAGCATTCAAGTCAAGATCCATATCCATTGGAGCCATTTCATACATGTTTGCAACACTTTATTGCTAGGGTTTGGTGAGTTGTAACATTACATTTTGTTCATTCATCATTCCTTTATCTTATTTGATTTCATTACAAGGTTTCATTACTAGATGTGGTTTGACCAAGGCAAACCCCTTTCCATTAACAAAACAACATTTTCCCCTCTCTTTAGTGTGTGATTTGTAGATCTAGGTTGAAGACCTTCTAAGGAGCAAGAGTGGAAAGAATTTGTTAAAGTTGCAAAGCCTTTCAAGTTGTCACATTGCTTTGAATATCATTAAAAGACATCTACAGGTTCCAAATCAAATTTTTTGACCTAGAAACCAAGTCAAGAAGGTAGAGCGGGGATTGAAGAGTAGATTTAGGTCCTGATTTTTTGGAAAATCCAAAATAGACTGATATTCCACTTCTAGCATATGAGTCCTAGTATACTCAGATTTACAAATTTTAGGAGATCCAGACATATCTCTACCAGATTTTTGTTCCTACCCAGAAACCCTAATCTAGGACTAAATCATCTAGATTGGTGTATAAGTCCCAGTAGACATTAATTTCAGCATTTTAGATCTTATTTCAAGCCTTTACATATTTCCAAGTACACACCTCTGATCTCTCATATTTCTATTCTGATTTACATGCATTTTTAGGTCATTTAGTGAAGTATTGCATTGCACTAGGTTTAAACATTAGGTCTTGCATTTCATTAGTCTTTCCAAGCCCTAGCTTGGTGGTGAACCCCTCTTTGATCATTAATCATACCCTAGGACACCCTATTGCAAAATATCTTTCTCCTACTTCATCCTTGGATTGAGATCTCTAGGGTTTCCTTGAATGAGAGTGAAGAAGATTGTTGTTCTATGTCCTAAACCATAAGCAATGACATTTTTTCCCCCTTCTAGCTATCATGTGTCCTTTATTGTTAGCAATGATTATTTGCTACATTAAATTAAATTGCTCACAAAAATGGTGTCAACAATTTCTTTAAAGTGGGGGCATACATTGGCATTATTATTTTTGAAATTTTTGACATATGTTTCATTGTGCGATTTTATTTCTTCTTGTAATGTGTCCTTTTCTTGGTGGTGTCATTGGGTTTGATGTCCTCAGATAGCATGATATTTCTTGGCATATGAATTTCCTCTTAGTGGTGATGTTATGTGTTGTGTTCCCTAAGTTTCTAATCTTTTATCCTTGAATTTTGCTCTCTTGGAGACATTAGGCACGGTGTTCCCTAAGAGAAGACCTTACACAAAATAAGTAAAATCCCTTTGATTTTTTTTTTTATATATTGTTGATAAGTTTTTAGCATAACAGAGCTTGTTAACCTTATGATGCTTGAATTTTATTATTTTGTGGTTCCTTATTAGAGTTATTAGAGAAATTGCTTTGGTATGGTTAGTATGATGAGAGCTTGTAGACCTAGCATGAATTTCTCATTGTACGGTGAGAGCTTGTAGACTTGGTATGAATTTCTCGCTTAGCCACTTTTTAGGGGCTCACCTAGTGGACAACCTGAGGTTCCATTAGCTCATGTGAGTGTGTATTGTTGTTTGCATAGTGGAAATCGTGTTCCCTCTCATGAAAATATTTGGACAAATGGTCGAGACGTGTTCCACATCGCGTTGGATAGTTGAGGCTTGATCTGCCCTTTTCTTTTGGAAAAAAAACTGAGGCATGTTCCACATCACATTGGACAGTTGAAGCTTGATCTACCTTTTCTTCTTTTACTTTTCTTTTTAGTCTTTGATGTTGTATTATTGAATAATCTTGTTGTTGTTGCATACATATGTTTTGAATATCTACTTTAGTGTGAGTTTGATGCAAGGTCATCCTCTTACTAAAGTGGGGGATAAATGTATTATAGAAAAATGTATCCCCTTACATTTTCTCACTTGTTTGGGTCTTCCTAATTAAAATGAACTTAATAATGACTTAATTTAGTGTTGTAAAATGCATCTCTTTACATTTTCTCACTTATTTGGGACCTATTAATTAAATTGGACTTAATTATGCCTTAATTTAGTGTTGTAAAATGTATTTATTTACACTTTCACACTTATTTAGGGATTGTTTAATTAATTGAGCTTAATTATGCCTGAATAATCCCTTTAATTCATTTACAAGCCTAATAAATTACATTTTTCAAAGGGTAAACCTGACATTAATTAATGCCAATACATAACACTTCACATTAAGCAATGTGTGTTCCAAGATTTGGGGCTTGGGACCCATTCACCCATGCTCCCTATTGACGCCAAAATTTGATGAGGTAACAGTGCCTTATGGAAGACTTAGTTTAAGGGGGGCCTTTTGCGCTAAACTGAGTAACCTCCATATTTTTAGAGAAGCTAACTTCTTCTATATTGGGGGTTTGGAAAGGGAAAAGGAAGCATATATAATAAAATCAAGTCTAATCTAAGGCGATGCACCAAGACTTAATGATAAGCCTAATAAATCATAGATCTAAGGGCCTGAATGGTGTTGTAGTGTTCCAGAACATCAGAGACTTAAGGTTATAGCATAGACAATTCATTCATTGACATAAACTATCATTGCATACATTCCTACTGCCAAGAAGAGTCATTAGACATGATCTAGGTAAGAAAAATTGCATTCAACATATATAGAAGTTCTTAAATGAAGTGTCCAGACAATAAAAAGCACAGTTTACAGTTTGATCAAATAGCATGAAAAATAGAAAGGCCGAACAATTGGCACAATCTGAGAGTTTTTGCAATCAAATAAAATATCAATAAAGGCCTGGTGTCTTTTACTAAAACTAGCATTTTCCACAAATTCTGGACCCTTTTCTCATAACAGAGAAAGTATATATAGCAGGAAAACCTCCCACCTCTTCAAAGAGCAATAACAGAAAATATTTCGCAATCCCTGACAATGATGCCTGAATCAGAATATTCCCAAGGCCATTACAACAGAATCAATCTGGAACAAAGCATCCATTCATTCCAGGCACAGGTGCATCTTCTAAAAATGATGGTCGTGGTCCCGGCAAGGCCCAATCAGACAAGTCTCACCCCTTTGTGTGAATGATTATGACATGCAGTGACCAATAGCATTATTCGGTTCATCTGGCCCATCGCCCAAAAATGAGATCTATTGGTTAGGCACATGGCAACCTTTTACTGCCTGTATGAACCTCTCTCCCCTTGCCACAGAGGACTTGTGTTAATGCTACACGTGTAAAATGGGTGGAGCCTTCATCAATAATGGAGGGAACGATCACCAGCTGGGCGCAAAAAAGAGATGCATGGCAGCATTTTGCTGCCCGCGGTTGCTAATTCATCTCTGCAATGAAAGATTTGTGAATGGAAGAAAAGTAGCAAGTATACACCCTAGACAGTAATCGTGGGACCTGCCAAAAACTTTTGGGAATGAGGGCTTCATGGTAGCCTTTTAGAGCCTGATGAGGCATGAAGAAAATATGAACAAAAGTATCCTGCAACTGCAACACATGAAAGCATAGAAGAGTTTCCTAGGATGCAAAAGGAATGTTGAGACTTGGAGTTGTGAGGAGTAGACACGTGGAGCGATAGAGAAAAACTTAGATAAAAGGTCGAGCTGACGTTGCGATGCATGGGCCGACACATAGAGAAAAATACACCCGAAGGGAGCTAGTTAAATATTTGTTAACAACTTTTGGCGAATATCAGGGGCGTTTTGACTAAGGAACGAAGAACCCAAAATTTCTTTAGTTTTTAGGCCAAAGTGCCTTATCCATTGGGACAATGGAGTCATAGATTGGAAAGAGCCACCTACAGAGGTGACCATTCATCCTCAGATGGCTTCACCATGCAGCGCAAATTCTCCTGTGCTCCACTTAGATCAATAGTTTCTTTGTGAGGCAGCGCATTGGGTAAACTGACTCTTACTTCACAATGAAATAGCAGCTATGCCAATGGATGAATCACTCCCTCAATGTCGATCATCATGGGAGGATCATTGAAATCCCTGAAAGCCTCCGGATCATCTTCCTTCTCTTCTATCTTTTCCGTAATTTGCTCGGCTGTGGCAATAGAGCCATCTTCAAGGAATGGGGATGGCAAACCCATCCTATTTAACTCGGAGAAACTTCCTCGTATGTTGTCAGTGTCTTACTCAGAATAGTCATGGCTACTTTAGTGTGCTAGAAGGTGGAGTGGCAATGGATGAACTTATTTGTCGTTTGAGCAACAACATCCCGATCTCCAATATCCGCTCTGGCAAGGCACTCATTAGAGACTGAGTATAGCTTGGTGAGTAGATATTTTGCTTTAGGAACCTTCTCTAAGATGAACTGTGGGAACTACTCAATCGTATCATGGGCCTCCTAGCTCAGCTTTGATGCCTTGGCGATGAATCGGAGGGTAGGCTGTAGTGTTAGGAAAAAGACTTTAATTTTTTCCTAGTGGGAGATGTATAATTGCCTAATCAACGGAATGATGTCTGAATGTGTAGGGGGAGGCACGAGAGAGATTTTAAGAGAAGAAATCTCCATGTCTCTTGAAATAATGGCTTCATCCAATTCTACTCTTTTCTTTTTCTCGGACGCTAGCTGTTCCGCAGAGCTGCTCATTTCTTTATTCCAATTCTCCTCGGCTCGGGAGTGATTTTCTAAGTGCCCGTCCAAAGAAGACTTTGTCTCTCAGAGTTCTTCCTAGTTGAGCTTTTAGGCCTTTAAATTCATCCTCTTTTTCTTGTATTTTTTTCTCATATTGAGCCTATTGGTGCTCTGACGCTTCATTTCTCTACACCATTCCTTGACTATACTCAATGCGAAGCCGCTCCAGTTCTTCATTCTTCAATTGCAGATTCTATTCCACCTCTTGATTCTTAGAGCGTAGCTCTTTTATCATGGCAAGGTCGGAAACTTGAGTCATCATAAGTTCACCCTAAAGTCTATTCCTCTCGTCCTCCACTGCCAATGCCCTTTCCGTCATACGGGCAACATCCGCCTCAAGGTATTTCTCCTTTTTCTCCAAAAAACTAACCATTTCCTTTGCCGCTTTAAGCTGCTTATCCTTCTTCTTTAGCTGACAACCAATTTTGAAGAAGTTGGAAGTGACTACCCGTTGTGTTTCCTCCATGATTTCAACCTTATCCTGTGGTCAGGCCACTTTCATGTTGATTCCTACTGCATATATTTCATAATCTTTTGGGTGCATTTCCTGCTGAGGCTTGCTTACCCCTGGGTACATGGTCACAAACTTCAATTCTTGTAGGGCCTCATCATAAAGAGTCTTTATTTTTGTCTTGGAAGAAGCACTGTCATCTTTTGCCCTGCACTTTCGCATTCTACTTGTGTGTGCCTCCCTTTTGCAATCAATTTGTGCTATAAATTTGGTTGGTGATGAAACTAGTCCACTTGCGAAAGGAGCACTAGAGGGCAGGGCATAGGGATAGGTAACCTTCATAAGTGTGGGTATTTGTTTCTTTTGGAGAGTGATAGTTTGTGGGGAGAAAGTGGGGCACGTTCCATAGTTTGGTTTGAGGCCCAATAGCAGGGCTAGTCATTTGTAATGACTGAATTGGGGAATCAATCATAAGACTCATAGGCTAGAATGGTGGAGGAGTTGTCAATGTGGTGTCGGCCTGTTGCAATGGAAGAGGATCTGCAGTAATAGCAGAAAAAGAAGGGGCACTCACAGGGGGTATGTTTTTTGAAAGTGAGACAAGGAGATTCTAAGCGGCAGCAGTGAGTGTAAGGGTCCACGGAGGAGTAAGGACAAGTGGAGTGGTTTGTGAAAATTAGGCGAAACCTCCTAAATATGTTGGATTAAAAGTGGGAGGTAGAGGGCCAACACTCATGGTAGGGATTTCCAATGATGTAGGGGCAGATACCAAGGAATGAGAAGCAAGGGAAGAAGGAGCGCATTTTACCTATTGACTGGTCGATGGCAGCTCCAGAATCATCAGCGACTCCTCAGCCTCAAGCTCCTGGCTAGCTGCAAGCACTTTTCTTCTGACAGGTTCTTGCAAACCTTCTCCGATAATGTTCTCCGTGCGTTGTCATTTCACAGGTGGGGTCTCTCGAGCTTCAGCAGTCACTGTCATTTGCTGCAGCGATAACTTGCCTAGTTTAGTAGCCCAAGTGAGTGTATGCGATCCCGTTGATATATTAAAGCACACGTTTGTGGCCACATAGGCAGGTTGTCTGGGGCCTTTCTCCTTCGACGCAAAGGAGGTCGATGTCACTGCTTACTCTTCCTGCTCTTTAGACTCTTCTTCGGAGTCTCCGCTCTTATTAATACTAGAGCTCAGACTGGGGTGGCCTTCCTTCCACCATATTTCAAATTCTTGGTCATCCTTCAGATCGTTGTAAGGGGTATCCAATTGTGTTGTTTCTTGGCGATACTTCCAGAAAGCCTCTATTTTTTCAGTACTCCATTCCTCATCCTTCTTCAAACTATTGTACATGTCGCTCTCCATGTGGACATTATCTTGGGCCACCGCCACAGTAAAGTAGAACTTGTGAAATGGCCCTCTAGTATCTTGTGTAGGAATACACACCAATTCAACAAAATTTCATCTTTGTCTGCCCGCAGGTTACGTTGCTTCTCCCAATAAGGTTGGGGAACATGTGTAACTCTCATGTGCGGCTTCGGAAAGTCGTCGAAAGGGTTGTATTCCCACTTATCATTTACCAGCACCAACCCTAGATAAGCCAGCTTATCCTCCAAAAACTGGTTCGATTGTTTCTTTATCAGAGTTACCGACCTGAAATTCTTCAGATAGGAGAAGAATCCCTTCTTCTTGACACTTTTGTTGTTGCAGAAGGTAAAATCAATGATACACACCTGCCGAAACATTTCTAGTGAGAACACCCTATCTATGACACAGGATGGGAGTAGGAAAGGTTTACCAGTAAAGCCCCGCATTCGGAGAATCATGAAATCCTTGCCTAAGAACCAGTCACAGGCGGGAGTGAAACTCTGCATATATCCGGTCTACTCCTTATCGAGCCAAATTATGTCACCCTTTCTGATTAAATCATGCAAGACTAGAGCTATGAAATAGTCTAAAAATGCATAATAATCATATGATGCAGAAAGAAAAGGTGTCCACGTGGACACTGGCCTCCTCTTACCCTACTCATCAAAAAATTCTAATGGAAAATATCGGGTGAAGAAATTAGGGTTTTGATGCAAAAACATATGAACCAGGAAAGACAGAAATCTAAACTTCTCCTCCGCCAGGTAATTCTTTATTTGTCATATCATCTCCTCTACCATAAACTCAACAAAATCATACCAGAAGGTATCATGTTGCTTGCGAAATTGGAAGGCCAATCCCAGTTGAAAAGTTTCCACCCTCTCATCGGAGTCTCAGCCACACACGAAAGCTAGCATGGACATGGAATCCTGTAGATCTACGTGTAATGTGCCACATGGAAATGAAATACTTGGCAGTTTAGTGGCTGGGATGCCTTTCCTACCAGTCTCCTCCAACAAGAACTTTGAGTTCTTTTTCATCGCCCTCCATGTTTTCTCTCCTTTGCCAGGGTAGATTGACTCAATTTTCTCTCTTCTCTTGCTTGGGTTTGGGATGCATAGCATATGCCAGATGGCCTACGGGGTGATGTGAACCCTTAAGTTTCAGCCTTTGATGTAGTGGGTGTTTGGGTTATACCGCTAGATGGCAGCGTCAACAATCTTCGAGCAGTAGTGCACCAGTGGGACCATGTATTAAGGGAGACCACTGTACCAAATTTTCTTTGTTGTAGGTTTGTTTGCCTTAGGCACCATCAACCTTGCACAAGATGCTTCTCTTAAGGACTTAGGGTTCTTCATGAGCCGTGGATCGTAGATATTATCCCATTTCTCTTCAACCCTTTTCTTTTTTTTGCAATTTTTGGGCCTTTTCAGCTCTTCTGTATAGGCCCTCTTTGGCCTACTAGGTATACCAGGCGTAGCATATGCCACATCCTCATAGGAATATACATCCTCTGAAGAATGTATAGCTGTAAAAAACTCCTGGTGAATTTCTTCTTGCATTGGCTGAAATGAAGTCTCCGGTCCATTTTTCTTTGGGCGAAGACCTCTGCAAGTTCTTGGCTCTGCAATTTTCCTCGACTCTGGATACACAAAAGAAGAACAACTCTGCACTTTTAGCTTTGGTGTTTGTGAAAAGACTTTGAAATATTAAGCCTTTTCATGCAATATTTGGCAATCTTTCCTCAAGGTGGTAGACGAAATCATGCCTTTTGCATTTAATTCGACATGTACCGTTAATTTTGCAATTCGTGCAAAATAAACTGCTTGCCATTTTGAGGCGGCGGGAGTTTATTATTGCGTTTGGCAACCGTGTGATATGCTGTGATTCCCTTGGAACTTGAGAAGGAAATTTGCTTTCTAACCTTGCGTTAGAATGCATTGGTAATTAATATCCTGGTCAGAATGATTATTCCAAAGCAAACGATCATGGCCTGAAAAGATATGAATATTGCCTTGGGATTTGGGAAATGCTTGTGAGATGACACAATAGCCTATGGCTATGCATCTTACTATCAATGAGCGCCACCTTTTTAAATCTAATTAATTAGCTCTTATTAATCTAGCACGCATTGAGCCTTACCCTTGTAGATGCAACTGGCCTGAAAATGTAAGCAAACGCAGGCACGCCTTTCATGTTGGAAACTAGCTATTATCGCATTTTCTCAAAATAGATTAGCATGTGTCTTGTCATTTTTTCTATAAATAGGACAGTAAGTAGTGAGGAAATCATACTTAGCATTTGAGTAGTGATAGGTTGGTAGCAGAGTTTTAAGCAAGTCTTCTCATAGGTTAGGTATTAGGTAAATTTCAACATTGGCTCAAAAGCAAAGGAATAGTGTCAGAATCATGGACACTCTAGTTCGTTTCACCTCATATAAGTCACATACGACATTTCTAGGGGAGTTTTCTATTAGGAGGCTGAAACAGATGACCAAGAATAAGCATTCCTTGGTCCTGATAGCCATAAAGTGTGTTATGGGTAAAGATTGCATAGAAAATGAGGACAAGTATCAGGCGAACACTGATATATGTTCTCACTTTGTGGTGTCCATGCTAGACATCAATGTCCCCCAGCCTCTTATCCTAAAACTTGTTAAAGAAATGTTTCCCAAAAAGTACCTGAATGGCCTTGGCGAGGTTGTTGCTCATGCCGCCTATGGAGTAGGTCCATTGTCAGCCAGCGACCTCCGTTGCTTTATCAAGGAAGAAGCTGTAGTCGTTTGGCTGTTGTTTCTCAGCAGATTCCACCTTTAGACACGTGATGAGCATCAATAGAGGGTTACCCAGGCCTTACATTTCCTATTTCACAGCTAAAACGTAATACCTTTCTACGATGTAGATTGGTATACTAATTTCAGGAACCCGGTATTTCCCCTGCCAATGGCGGTTGTGCCGAATGATGCTGCCAGTGCTGTTGAAGAATCTGCCGACGAGGAAGAGGTGGACGCTGCTGTTGATGCATCAATTGCTGCCTCTCGTTCCATTGGATGAAAAACTCCTTAGCTCCTAAAAAATGTCTCCCTGTTTCCTCTATTTCCCACTGCTACCTAGACTACCTTCCTAATAGTTTGTATTTAAGCCTGGAAAAAGGCTATCATATTGCATATATAATAGCTCGAATACTTTGGTGACTTTCTCCTTAGAGGAATTTTATGCCAAACTTGATTGAGGCATGCTTTCAACAGGATTCCTTGTGACTTAGCATCAGATGTATGATTTAATCCTGCACAACAATGTCCCCATTTGGCCTTTATGAACACTTGAAACATAGATTTCCCAACTGATTTAGCCCGTAGGTGAAAATTGGGCAACACTACCATTGTACTTATGCGGGTTGATTAGTGGATTACTATTACCTGACTGGAGTGAGTGCTTCTACAGCCTAAGCTACATGGAGGTGATACGACACATTGTCAAGGGGAGAGAAGGGCAGTTTGCATGGGGTGCATGCGTCTTGGCATAGTTGTGTAGAGACATGCACATGGTGTGCTACCGAGACACTTAGCGTGACACAAGTGATGTTGCTATAGATATGGGCCTGGGAGCACGTTAGTGTGGCCAGGCTGAGAGTGGTGAGAGTAGGATTGGAGGATGTGACAACACTAGTAGCATGGTGGTATGGGGCAGAGGATGGTTGGGTGTGACATTATGAGGGTTTCAGGGATCTAGATAGATGGAGGACACTAGATGACCTTCAGGAGGAGCATATAGTGTGGAGTCCATACATGACATGACAGTTTTTTGGATGGAGGAGGGATGAGAATAGAGACAAAAGCTACTTCTACACTAGATGCTTCATAGTCGGGAGGGAGCCACAGATAGTGGAGGCACATAAACTAGACAGGGTGACCAGACAGTTCGGGATTACACATAACATTTCGTGTGGACTAGATATATTCCAATGGATCTCATGAGAGTGGCCATGGGGAGAGCCAATTTCATTGAGGTTTGTGAGAGAGCACTGGGAGATATTGCAACCGATACCTACCTAGGTAGGACTGGGGGGGAAGTAGAGGTAGGAGTGATAGTTTGATACTCTACGTGGTATCTCCATCATCAACCTAGACACTATAGAGGCACTAGGTTTTGGGACAAAGGATGAGCTATGATTAGCAGGCTAGAGGAGAGGGGGCAGGAGAGGATAATAGAGGAGAGGAAAGGAGGTAGTTAGAGTAGTAAGGTAGTAGGAGGGAGGATAGGAGGTAGCTAGAGTAGCAGGAGAGGGTGGGGAGGAGGAGACAGCGGAGGAGAGCCCGGGTGGAGATTGGGGCAGAGTAGGAGAGAGATAAGGCAGAGGTTGAGAGGATGGATGAGAGAGAGGAGGTAGGGGTGGAGGTTGGTGCCATAGCTCAGTAGGAGAGGGTGAGGGGGAGGAGGAGACAATGGAGGAGAGCTCGAGTGGAGCTCAAAGAAAAGTAGGAGAGAGATGAGGAAGAGGTAGAGATGATGGATGAGAGAGATGAGGTGGAGGTGGAGGCGATGGATATGGATATTCATGATATTCGCCCATTGGCCATGGTACCACTGGTAATAGAGGATCTTGTTTTACTGTTAAGGGGTCTTTGGTGAGGTTACAAATTTTTGAGTAGAGATTGAGAGATGCAAGCTAGAGGCAGAGGTGAGCTCACTATAAGCAGAGGTGGCTAGAGCATGGGTAGAGGGTGAGAGGGATTTCAGGTCTATGGTAGATGCAACGTTGTAGTATGAGGAGGAACTATGGGTAGATAGGGTTGGTCTATGAGCGGAGGTGAGCCGGTTTTGAGCAGAGGTGATTCGGCTAGAGGTAGAGGTGACTCAGCTAGAGGGAGAGGTATCCAAAGAGAATGAGGAGGGGGCGGCAGTGAGATGGGAGCGAGATAGGCTAGAGGCCGCGGTGACTATACTGCAGGTGAGAGGGTAGCAAGAGGCTAGAGGAGTGATAGAGCAGGTATTAGCAGAGACCATGGTGCAGGCGGAGAGGGACCTAGATGATTTGAGGAGACAAGTGGAGGGACTACTGAGAGAGAGGACTGAGCTGAGATGGGAGTGAGATAAGCTTTGTGATAGAATCGAGGTAGCAAACCAGATAGTTGGAGAGATGGGAAATATGTAGGAGAGAGAGGAGACCATGAGGGTCCATATACAAACCTTGTAGACAAAGAGGGATGTTGGCAGACACAGGTGCAAACTCTGTAGAGTGAGATGGACGCAACACAGATATAGGTGTAGACCCTGTATAGTGAGAGTGATACGGCAGTGGTACAGGCACAGGTTGTAGAGAGAGAGAGAGACAACACAGGCTCAGGCATAAGCAGTGTAGGGCGAGGGTGGTGATACGGGAGTGAAGGTATAGAGATTATAGGCAGAGGTACAAGCTATGCAGGATGAGAGGGGTAGGGCTACAAAGTAGGTGTCACAGATGGGAGCAAAGATTGACCAGTTGTTGTTAGCATAGGATGCATGGGCTCAGGAGAGGAGTTTCATATGTGGATTCTGGGACAGGTATAGGGTGGAGTGGGATTCAACCATATATCAAGCTACAAAGTTGGATGAGTACATGCAAGAGGCTAGCTACTACATGGCGACCTACTTCATGGTAGTTCCATATCAGACACAACGGGTGCCTGTCTACATTAGAGTGGTGCCACAAATGTTGACACCATCTCGGTCAGTAGGGACACATACCTAGGGGTACAATGGCTATAGAGGAACCCCTCCACATAGAGGGGTGGTACCAGACTCACCTCAGAGGTCAAATGTGGGTAGCTCACAGTAGAGATGGTAGATGACAGGTGATAGGATACCAATTTTCGACAGATGTAGGATGGGGGTGTGGTACAGAGTAGCATAGATCAGAGTTGATCTAGAGCCTTATATTTGTACTTTATTTGATGATATATGCGGTGGATATGTATTTTGATTATATGGTGGAAATTATCATGGACTATGGGATGGATATTGTATTTTGATTTTTATATGATATGAGATAGCCTTATTGACACTATGTTATGTATATGTGATGGACGATTTTATTTATGCATGTGTGTATGTTTATGATTTTGTTATATATGACAACTAATGTGTATGATGTAGGATGTGATGATTGATTTATGACATTATATGCAATAGATGTGATTCTAACGATTTGTAATGCAGGTGGCGATGATATATATGATGACTAATGTTCATGATGTAGGATGTGATGATTGATTTATGACAGTATATGCGATGGATGTGATTCTAATGATTTGTAATGCAAGTGGCGATGTATGTAATGTGGTAATGATATGGATTAATGTAGAAATGAATGGATAATGAAATGAATTTAAGATGCTTAGAATAACCAAATATGATTAATCGAAACAACTTAAAATAAATATGAGATGACAATGCACATGGGATGAAATGCAATGAATTGAGAATGCAAGATGGGATGCAATTAAATTCCTTACAAACACTAAGAGATAAATGAAATGCAACATAGACATGAATGTAAATAAGGGCCTGCATAATGATGTAAGCTTGTGATAGGATGATGTTATTTGCAGATCATGCTTGCTTTAGTTTATAAAAGAGATGATGGGCATGAAACTGCACCTATCAAGAACCATAGGTATCCTGAGAAGAAAGGGGTATGGAAGGTGAATGTTTGCGCAACCATAATCATAGGTCATAGATTGGGGATAAATGCAATGCAACGAAATAGATCATAAAATGCAAGCCTAATGCAATTTTCCATTTTTGGAGAACTGATTTTTGCTATAGCATAAGACACCAAGCGCCAGGTAACCAAGGCGTGCTAACATCAAATGCATAAAACAAACACAACAAACAAGAAGGCTATCCCAACACCCCAAAGTCATGATGACTTTGGTCGGGCCAAGTATTGGGATAAACACAAGCACAAAAGGATTCCCCAGCATAACACAAGACCACAGGAGTCTTGGTGGGTACTACATGGGACAACCAGGAAGACAACAAAAAAGAAAAGATCAAGATATGTACCTATGTGAACCGATCAAAACACACCATAATATGATAGATCATGGTGACCTTGACAAGTTGTGATAGGGAGCTCAAATGATAAATAAAAGCCAAAAGTATCAAAAGATTGCAATCAATTTCAAAACGTCCTTTTCCATAGGATCAAGAGGGTGGATGGGGTTGATGAGGCTTGTTAGGAAGGATGCATCCTGTTGAGACCAAAGATGTATACTAAACTAAAAGATCGATTATGATGTAGGAGATTCCAAAACTATTTGAATCTCATGATACAAGTGGATCTCATTTGTGAAGAAACAACGAGATAAGGACATACTTGACGACACAACAGAAGACACGAGACACAAGACACAAGAATTACACACCGTAATGACCTAGGATCTCGGGGGCTGATTAGAGAATGGCCTTGCCTACATGAAAGTGCAGAGCCCTCATAGTTGAAGAAAATACCATGGATAAAAGAGGAAAGAGGACTAATGGAGATGAATGATGGAGGAAAATGAAAAAGAAAAATAAGAGAAATAAAATCAAAGCCCCGAGGGTGGATCAAAATATCAATTTTTACCTATGTGCAAGCGCAGGGGAAATGTAGTTCGAAAGGACTGAACAAGGATAAAAGTGTAAAGTGGATAATGGAGACCATGATGGATAGAAAAAATACCCAAGGGGTGGATCGAATGATCAGCCCTGCCTACGTGAAAGCGCAGGGGCAACGTAGTTCGATAGAGACCAAGAGGACCAACATGACAGGATGGGATCTAGATGGAGATTGACATGATGGAAGGATCCTAGATGGACACAAAAAACTGACAAGACGACAAGAAAAATGACACAACCTCGAGATGATGGATAGCAGATGAAGCTCATCTAATGGTCAACCAAAATATACCAAGTGGCTAGATGACGAATGTAGAAAGGAGGATAGGATCAATGGGATGATAAGAGATTAGGATAGATGGAATCATAAAGTAACTAGGAAGCAAGGTAGATAATGATTAATCCCTCTATCAATGGTGCATGTGACTAGTTTTTCACCAAACGTACTTATCCAAGGTGCCACCAAGGGTGGTTTTCACCATAGGATGAATTATTTCTCCTTACTATTTTTGAGTTTTTCTGATTTTTTGTATTTTTGATAATTTTTTTACTTTTTTTGTATTTTTTAGATTTTGCAGGATAGGATACCCCAACCGACTTAAGTGTAGAACCTTTTCAAGTGCATGATATTAATGGGATCCTCTAGGGGCTTTCCTTCAAGCGTAGCAAGTCTGTATGCCCCTGATCCATATTTTGTTGTGATGACTTAAGGACCTAGCCAATTTGCTTCAAATTTTCCTTTCTTATCTTGGTCCTGCTAAGTTTGTTGATTCTCCTTGAGGACTAGGTCACCAATGTTGAACTAGCGAGGATAGACCTTCTTGTTGTAACTTATTTTAAGGTGATTCTAGTAGGCCTGAAGATGGTCATACACTTTGATCTATCTTTCATCAAGGAGTTCTAGCTGGAAAAGTCTTGCAACTCGAGCATCTTCATCGCTGATAATATTCTTCAGGGAGATTCTCAGTGATGGGATTTCTACCTCAATCGACAAGATAGCCTCGACACCATAGATGAGAGAATATGGTGTGGAACCGATAGGGGTGCAGATGGAAGTATGGTAGGCCCAAAGGGCAAGATGGATGTGAAGGTGCCAATCTCGACTAGTATTATTGACCACCTTTTTAAGGATTTTGATGAGGGTTCTGTTGGTGGCTTCTGCCTGACCATTATCCTGGGGGTAATAAGGTGTAGACCAACGATGTTGGATATGGAAGGTGTCGCAAAGGTGTTTCATGGTTTGGTTCTTGAATGGCTTAATATTATCGAAAATGATGGTGGATGGTATTCCATATCTGTAGAGAATATGGAAGAGGATGAATTTGGAAATCTGAGTACCTGTGATTTATGAGAGTGGAATTTCTTCTACCCACTTGGTGAAGTACTCAGTTGCAGTGATGATAAAGGTATGGACATTGGTGGATGGGGATATATCTTTTTGATTAGGTTGAAACCCCATCGAGTGAAGGGCCACAATGCTACAAGAGGTTGTAGATCCTGTGTAGGAGCATGTATCAAATCCACATGCTATTGAGAGGGTGGGCACTTCTTGACAAACTCACAAGAATCATGTTCTGATGTAGGCTAGTAGTATCCTACTCTAAGAATTCTCTTAGCCAAGGCCATGCCATTTGAGTGGGCTCCACACACACCACTATGTACTTTCGTTAACGTAGTGTGGGCTTCAGTATTGTTCAGACACTAGAGGAGGGTTCCATCATACCCACGTCGATAAAGTGTATCACCTAAGATTATGTAACAAGATGTTCGTTGGATGAAAGATTTTCTTTGATTGCGTGTGAGATTGGGAGGTAGGGTATTGTCGTGAAGGTAGGTTTAAATATAATGGTACCATGGTGATGTGGGACCTACAATGTTGCACACCATCTCACTTTTAGGGATGTCATAGGATGGGATTCAGAGTTGTTCAATGAGGAACTCACACTCTGTTTTGTCTTTACACATGTTGATTAAGGAACCATTGGTATCCATTGCATCTGCTGCTTTGTTCTGGAGTCTTGGAATCTGATCAAACTGGATGGAAGTGAAATACCTTTTGGAGTTGTCTACCATGTGTTTGTAAGGAAGTAGTTTATCATCCTTTGTGAGAAACTCATCGTTGACCTGTTTGATGATTATTTGAGAATCATCGAAGAATCTTAGGTGAGTGATATGCCATTGGATTGCAATTCTAAGGCCAGTAAGAAGATTTTCATATTCAACTATATTATTTGTGCACATGAAGGGTAGTCTGAATGACTTCGGTATATAATCCCCCTAGGGGGTGATGAACAAGATTCCCGCCCCTGATCCATTGTGTCTGTATGACCCATCAAAGTATAGTGTCCATGTGGCTGTTTCTATTACTGTGAAGACCCTTTCATCAGGGAATTCTATTACCAAAGGATAGGCATCTATCAGGGGAGCATATTCCAGTTGATCTGCTATCACTTTTCCTTTAATAGCTTTCCAATCCACATATTCTATATCAAATTCACTTAATATCATGACCCACTTAGCCATGTGACCAGTCAGAGTTGTCTTGGATAACAGATATTTGAGTGGATCAACCTTGGAAATGAGCTTTACTGGGTGAATGAGCATGTAATGTCAGAGCTTTTGTGAACTGAAAACCATGGCTAGCAAAGCTTTCTCCATTGGGGAATAACTAAGCTCATAACCCACGATGGTTAGACTAATGTAGTATATTGCTCGTTCTTTTGAAGATTCATCATGATATGCCAGTAATGCCTCTAGTGCCATAGAAGTAGTAGAAATATATAGTAGGAGGGATTTACCCAGAATTGGTGGCATAAGGATAGGTGGGTGAGCCAAAGACTCTTTGATCTTGTCAAAGCCAAGTTGACACTATTGATTCCACTTAAAGGCATTATCCTTCTTCAGGAGATGAGTGAAGGACTGACACTTGTCTACTAATTGATTAATGCGCCGCCAGATGGATTACAGCTTACACCGAAGGCTTCTTAACTATTTGAGATTGCGTGGTGGAGGCATATCCATGATTTCCTTAACTTTTGTTGGATCGACTTTTATACCTCTTCGGGAGACAATAAAACCTAGTAGTTTTCCTGATGTGACCCCAAAGACACATTTCTTAGGATTTAGCCTTAGCTTATACTACTCTAGACGTTCAAAGATCTTCTTGAGGACCATAGGATGTTCTTCCCTTGTTCTGGATTTTCCTAATAGATCATCAACATAATATTCCATTATGATGTGGATGAGGTCATGGAAGATAACATTCATGGCTTGCTGATAGGTTTCTCTCATGTTTTTAAGGCCAAAGTGTATAACACTATAACAGAAGGTGCCCCATGGTGTGGTAAAAGTTGTTTTATGTTGATCTTCAAGTGCAATTTTGATTTGATTGTATCTAGAGAAGCCATCCATGAGGGAAAGCATCTCGTGTCTCGTAGTGAGGTCGACCAACATGTTGATGTTTGGCAAAGGAAAATCATCTTTGGGACAAGCCTTGTTGTGGTCATGGAAGTTTGTACACACTTTGATAGCATCATTTGCCTTGGTGACTAGTACTATGTTGGAGATCTAGTCAGAATAATCAATAGGCCGTATGAATCCAGCTTCTAACAGTTTCTCCAGCTCCTTGACAAGAAAAGCCACCTGAGGGTGCATCTTTCTTAGTTTTTGTTTGACAGGTTTGGCATCTGGATGCATGTCCAGATGATGTACCACTAGGATGGGATCAAGGCCTAGAGTGTCTAAATATGTCCATGCGAAATTGATTATTACTTCTTTGAGAAGCTTGGCCATGGTAGAATACTCTTCCTTTGATAGTGCTTTGGCTATGTATGTGATTTTGGGATCCTCTTCAATTCCCAAATTTATTTCCTATGTTTCTTCTATTAGGATGGATGGTCGTTCAAATAACTGAGTTCCTACAAGGGGAAGATGAACATCACCATCTTCAAGTGCCTCATCAAGGTTTTCGCTATCAAATACACCCTTTGTTTTTACTTTTTCTAGGTCAAGAAGTGCCTCAAGGAGGTTTTCACTAGGTGACCTTTTTTGATTTTTTCTTCTTTTTACTTTTGTAGTTAGGGTGTTCATCTTCCCCCAATCCCATAAGATGTACATACTGATCCATAGAAGAAAAGGTATCAATAGGTGCGCTACCATGTAGGTCCCAGTCTATAAGTTTAGGATGTTGAAGGGATAGGCTAATGGTGCAAATGTATAAGCAGTCAAATAGGGAAGAGAAGTCAGTGTGATCTACATCATCGTATGCATGTATGATGGATTCCTCTTCTGGTATGTCTTCAAGGGGAGCGTTGCTTTCATTGACATTATTAGAGGCACTAGATGATGCTATAGGTCCCTTTTATTTTGTGTCATGGCCCAAGCCTGAGTATTTTAAACTCATTGTAGCCTTAATATGGTGTTTCCTTCCTTGCTCTTCGGTGCAAAGGCCTCCCCCCTGATAATTGTACTCCTACACAAACTTAGAGGGCCAAGGATAGTTTTCCTGGAAATATTCTTTCAAAGGAGGAGAGGGGTCAGGTTCTTCATGGTAGACCCATTGGCTTATGTCATCTTCTAGTGCATCTTTTCTTAACCCAAGAGAGTGGTAAGTACTGGTTCCCACATTCTTGGAGCTCAAAGTGATAGTCTTGTCTTTTGATTTTGGTGTAGACTAAGAAGGTTGGCCATATGTGTGTGGCGAGGGTGGCATGGTTGCCATGTTCAAAGTGGTATACATTTCATATTCGCACATCCTTTGTCAATGATCTAAACTTTGGTAAGGGTGAAATCATATGTGGATGGTGGAGTTGACGAAGTGGTAGCTAGTGCGGTGGTAGATGTGTGGGATGATGATGTCTGTGGTGGTCTCATTTCCACTCCAGGACAATAATGAGAGTGGGGGAAGGAAGCTTCTAATGCGCGAAAATATTCAAATGGTTGAGGATCTGCATGATTGGTGACTTCCATTCCATTAAATGGGAATTTTAGACATTGGTGGTATGTGGATGGAATGGCTTGCATGGCATGGATCCATGGATGGCCAAGGAGAAGATTATAGGGTAGTTCCAGATCAAGGACGTGACATGTAGTGTATTGTACAATTGGCCCAACCTGGATTGGAAGACATATTGTTCCTTCAGAATCACAATCTATATTATCATACGCCTTGATTGTGATGACTTGATTATTTAAATCAACATGGGTGTATCCCACCTATTTTATGAATTTCAATGTACAAAGGTTTAGGGCAGAACCATTATCTACCAAGACCCTATTTACTTTATGATGATTTAACAGGACCTCTACATGGAGGTGATGGTTATGATTAGAGTCAATGCAGGGCATGTCATTTTGGCTAAAACCTAGTTGATAGGTGGCAGAGAGGTGCCCTACCAATGCTTGAAATTGTGTAGGGTCTATGTCATTAGGAACTTGGGTTTCTCAAAAGGCCTTATTTAGGATTTCTTGGTGTGCAGGAGAAGACTTAAGCAAATCAAGAATGGATATCTGTGCTGAAGTCTTTCCCAGATGGTCAAGAATGTTGTATTGAGAATTCACAGGTTCTGGCTAGGTGGATACGGAGGCTCTAGGGACTGTGATGCAAGTTTGATGGGTGGTAGCAACACATTCTGGATCCTTACCTTTCATGCATATCATAGACACACATGGTTCTACTTGTTCAATGTACATAATGAGGCCCTCATAATTGAGTGACACATTCTTGTAACTAATGTTGTTGGTGCTATTATTCTGATTATTATTGTTGCTATTCCCTGGGTTGGTGTTTGACGTGCTAGGACCTTGTTTATGGTTGGGGAATACATTTTGGTATATTTGTAATTTAGCATTGGATGAAGGTGTCACCTTTGCATCCACGTGTATATCACCTCGATCTATGAGATCCTAGATATATGTCTTCAAGCCTTGACACTTGTTTAATGTATTCCCTTTAATCTTATGGAATTCACAATACTCGTTTTCTTTTTACCATGTTGTTTTAGGCTTGGATTCGTCAATAGGCTTGGTCACAGGATATGTGATTGGGTAATTAGCTTGAAGGAGCCTATTAAACACAATAGTTAGGGGTTCTCCTAGTTGAGTGAATTGACGTTTTCCATTCCCTTGGTTATTATGATTGGATTGTTGGTTAGGATGAGGTGCCCCTTAAGGAACTGATATAGCATGAGGATTTGACTGCTGAGGAAGAGCGTATTGTGGCTTATGTGAAGCATTAGCTACTTGGACATGTTTAGTGTCAGTGACACCATCATTGAAAGTGTTTTTTTTTTGTTCCAATAACACAACTTATCCCCAAATGACTTCTCCTTATCAGAGTTAAAGATTTTGACTAGCCCTTTGGTGATAAGGGCCCTCTCAAGAATAGGACCTTTATCCACTATTGCTGTGAAGGTTGTGACACAATGGAGTCTGTAGTTGTGAGCCATATCTGGATGAGAGTTTTCAATGAAAAAGTGACCATATCCTTATCCCTTAGCAAGGATTTCATGTGACTAGCTAGAGCTCACCATCTTTGAAGATAGCTCGCAAATGTTTCTCCCTCATGCTGATTTTCCTTCAGGAGATCTAATGTGTCGATATCATTCTCTAGATTAAAGGAGAAGTGGGAAAAATTCTTCTGAAAGTTGTGTAAAGCTCTTGATAGATCCCTTCTTGAGAACCCATGAACTAGTCAAGATCTATTTTCTGTAAACTCCTAGGAAACAATCTCATGAGGTCATTGTCATTATGCATGACTTCTTGACAGTGGGCATAAAAATCTTGAAGGTGAGCCTTGGGGTCTTTGGTTCCTTTATACTTATTGAATTTTGGCATTTCAAAATACTTCTAGAAAGGAACCAATGAGATTGAAGGATCAAACGGGTAGCGACAAATATCTTCAAACTTGAATGATTTTTTTCTAGTCCTTGATTGTAAATCCTTTAACACAACTTTGACTTCCAGATCTTTATTGATAGGTGTTGCGAGAGTCATATTGGATGTATTACGATGATTGTATGGAGAATACTACTAATATGATGAGGATGGTGTTGAAGCAGTTGAATCATAAGTGGGTTGAGGTGTATATGGAGGTGTTTTCTAGAATTGATTGGTGTAAGCAGATTGTGGATTGACGTAAGGTAGATATGACAGATTTTGATGGTAAGAGGTTGAGGCTGCTTGTTGGTATGGTGGTTTTTGTTGATAGTATTAAGTGGATGGAGTACCCTACTAGTATTGTGTAGCAGCTTGATAATATGATGATGTGGAAGCCCCTTGCTGGTAAGGCAACGATTGCTAATAGTAGGAGGTAGATTGAGTACCCTGTTGATAAGGTGGTTGTTGTTGCGTGTAGGATGTGGATGAAACACCTTGTCGGTATGAAGGCTACTACTGAGTGTAGTATGAATTGGATTTGTAATTGTACGCAACATTGGGTTGTAGTGTGATGTATGGTTGTGGATAACATGACGGTTGGTATGGATTCGTGTGTGATTGAGGGGGATTGGTGTAAAGTGGCGTTTGAGTCTGCGGTGGACTCTGGGAGGCCACATGGATATTTGGATTAGGATTGGATGTGGCAACATAAGCGGTGTACGTGCTAGATGGATGGTAGAGATATTATGTTAGAGGATTGTGTTGTGTTTGCATAGGAATGTGTGTATGTTGGGGAAGTTGTTTTTGTGGTGGTTCTTGATAAAGTGGGCGTATGGGATGTGATGTTGTGGGACTGCTGTAGAAGCTCCATGGGGTAGTTTCCATGGTTGCGATGCAGTTTATGTCACTTGATGTGTAGGAATGGTATTGTGTTGATGAGGAATCAAAATGTTTTGTTGTAGAATTATGAAATTTTGTTGAGGAGGTTGTTGATGGGGTGTCTGAGATGAGGTAGTAGCAACAACAACATGTTGTGGTGGTGTGTGTGAGGGAATAGCAGTTTGTTGCGGCGGTGCTTGCAACGCAGTGGAGTGATGAGGATTAATGGGAGGTTGCTGAAATGTTGGGATGTTATCTTGAGATGGTGGTGGTAGATTTCTAGTAGGTGTAGGTGCTGGAGGTGGCATCAATGCAAGAATATGAGTGCCCAAAGTTTTGAGGGGTGGTTAACCAAGATGTTGAGGTGGGAGTGGTGGAGCAGACGAAATGTTTTGCGGTATTCCATAGGAAAAGGGGTCATTTGGATCAGGTTGTGTTGTAGAGGCTATGGATGGGAGGCGAGGATAACTGGCAACTTAATGTATCACAACATTTTTGAACTCAGGATGATACCAATTCTCTATAGGTGCACCTTCGGGGACATAGGAATTTCTTGGAACATTTTGTGAGGTCTACGGATCTTAAGACGCATGAAGAGACTAGGTACCGGTATACTGTGACATATTGAAATCGGGTGGTAGTTTGACTCCTTTTATGATCAGAGTAGCGAGAATTTTATCCCCATGCTCATTGAGGAGCTGATGCATCATCTAAAAATTTGTGGGATTTCTCAGGTACTCATCAACGGTGACTTCGGGCTGATTGACCATGTTCTCGTCTCTGGGCGGTGAGGCATTTTGGATGTCAGTATTAGACTGTGATGAAGCACTATTATTGGGATCTTGAGGGATATTTGCATCATTGTTGGGATCTTGCGGTATGTTTGTAGTGTTGTTGGGATCTTGATGGATATTCAGGTGGGAATCTTGGGCTTGTTGTTCGGCCATTTGTTTCTTGGATTTTGATTGAGTCTGAATGTGAATGAAAGTGAAAAGCTACTATATGAACTAGGATTAGGCTAGTCTCTATGATGCAATGTAGAGATGACCTAAGTGATTATTGAAGGATTGATTAGATTCGATAATGGATCAGTTGATTGGATGACTGGATAAGGATAAGATTGGATTAGGTTGATAGATTGGATAAGATTGATTGATGAAATGATTGATAAGATTGGATGATGGATGAGATAAGATGATAGAAATTATTCTAAACCAAGTTTAGAAATTACCTTAGGTGACTTAAGGTGCTAATTGATCGGATTAAGGATAAATAGATGATTACGAAACTGAATCCAACTTGAGATGGAAGTGGATTGATTGGGCCAAATGATGATGACTGACTAGGATAGATGATGATCCTAAGAAGATGTTGTATGATGATGATTGACTCAGACACCTAGGTCAATTTGGATAATAACTTCATGCGAAGTTTAGAAGATTTGGATTGAGAAAATGATGAGGGATATGTAACCTAAAGATGCTTTATGATGTACCTATACAATTCAGATGATGAACAGACGATCTTTGAAGAATGCAAATGCAAATTACAGGAGAACAAAGGATGCAAAATGGTTTGATAAAGATCATACTCGTCTAACCAATGTGCAAGACCGCCCAACTAGGGGGCAAGGTCATCCAACTGGAGATCAAGTTTTCCTATCTAGTTTGCCCAAATAAAGGTCAGGTTTGCCTATCTGGAGGTCAGGTTCGCCCAACTAGAGGTCAAGTTTTCCCAACTAGAGGTTAGGTTCGCCCAACTAAAGGTTAGGTTCGCCTATTTGGAGTTCAAGTTTTCCCAACTAGAGGTTAGGTTCGCCCAACTAGAGGTTAGGTTTTCCTAACTAGAGGTCAGGCTCACCTATCTAATTTCTAGACTTGTCTAACTCAGAAAAAGGGTTAAATGGACTAATGAAACACGTGAATGAACCTTCTAAACATGCAAACAGGGTATCAGAATGGGCAAACAGATACTTAGAATGAGGAAACAGATGCTTGAAATGGATAAACGAATGCACAAAACAAGGAACTAATGCTCAAAATAGATAAATGAATGCTCAGAAGGGGAAAATGGATACTGAGAATGGGAAAACGGGTGCACGAAATGAGGAATGAATGCTCGAAATAGGTAAATGAATACTTGGAACGTAGGAACGGATGCTTGGGATGGGAAAACAGATGCTCAGAATGAGGAATGGATGCTTGGAACGGGTAAACATATAATCATAATGGGGGAACAGATACTCAAAATGGGCAAATAGATGCACAAAATGAGGAACAAATGTTCGAAACGGGTAAATGAATACTCAGAACATGGGAACGGATGCTCAAAATGGGAAAATGGATGCACGAAATGAGGAACGGATGTTTAGAACGGGTAAACAAATACTCAGAATGGGGGAACGGATGCTCAAAATGGGAAAACAAAAGGTGGGACTGACTGTTTAGAGTGCAAAAATTGCCCAAGTATGGGGCAGGGTCACCCAAATTGGAGCATGTTCACCCCTTTTAGGGAAAGTTCACCCCTATTCAGGGCAGGTTAGCCTATTTAGTGAAAGATGGTCAATTCTGACAATAAACAAACTGGGAAAAATTAAGATAGAAGGGAAGGTCACCACTGTTGAGGGTAGGTTCACCCCTATTCACAGACCTGGACTTGACTTAGGCAAAAATGACTGGAAAAGGACCGAAAACATAACAAACAACAAGGAGATGGTAAGGCTGACTTGACTGAACATAAATTCACCGGTTTCACACAAAAAAGATAGTTCAAACAACACAATCCTAAGATTAGTATGAAGGATATGGCCAACATTGTCCTCTAACTAGATTGAACAGGGTAACTAGGGAGTCCTTGATATATGCATGGTATGTGAGGTAGAACTATGAACACCAACCCATCTACAAGCATGAGTCAAGAACTCTAGCGAGATATTGAAGGCTTGGACCAACTCTTCATGTCTTATCTAGGTATCACCCTAGCTTCAACGCTCCGCCATACACAACGTGAATAGATTGGGGTACAACTTTTCTCTCCCCCCTTTATATACCCTGCTCGTACACGTGGATGGGATCGTCCCTTGGGGTGATGAAATCCCCAAGTAGGTCCCACTAAAAGGAGAATACTAACTATTTTTGGCTACTTCCCAGGCTCACACGAAGTGCAAGGGGAAAACTTTAAACGATATAGTGTCCCTTGGGAAACATAAAGGACTAAGTAAGCTACCATTTCTCTTCACCCAAGATCACCAAATGGCACAAGGGGATTGGATACATCAATAGCTTACTTTGCAAACACAACACATAATATATTTGACTTCCCCTAGTTAAACTATGTGCCTAAGTAAAAAATGAAAAACAAACTATCTAACTAATAACTTCACTCGTTTGTCCTACAAAAAATACATTAGAAGTTTTATCCTCCAGTCTTCAACAAACGTGAAACAATCTACAAAAATGTTAGTAAAAACTAGCACAATCACCAACTGGATGAGTTAGGGGGTCAGTATTAACCAAAATAATAGAAAATAGAGTTTGGAAATAAATTTTCAACCACTGTTTTACCTCGCAAATGCCTTTGTTTAGGTCAGGTTCACCCCTGTTAGGGTAGGTTCACTCTTGTTAGGGTAGGTTTTCCCCTGTTTAGGGTAGGTTCACTCCTGTTCAAGGTAGATTCATCTTTGTGCAGAAAATAGTGAGTAAATTTTATTGTTGTCTTCCAGATGGGTGACTCTGCAAGGCAGGGTCACCTCTATTCAGGTTGGGGTCACCTGTCTTGTGGCAAGTTTGTATATCCTAGGGCAGGTTCACCCCTATTCAAGGCAGGTTCACCCTTGTTCAAGGTGGGTTCACCTCTGTTTAGGGCAGGTTCGCCTTTGTGTAACCTGAACTTGCAAAATATCAAAAAATAGCAAACGTAAAAGCAAAAAGAGCCATTTATGGGTCCCACCAGGTGTGCCAAAAATGTGATCAATGCAATTTACCTATCCTAAATGATGCAAAGTAGAAATCAAAAGAAGGAAAGAACACTTAAACACCTCAAGATTGGGCTATGTTAACTCAAACAAAATACAGATAAAGAAAAGAAAATGTATACCTTATATGAGTTGCTCTTTGGTTGGCCCTTTGATAGTTGATGTTTTGTATGGTCCCTTATGGAAAAATGTGATGAAAATGGATGCAAAATGTTCTAAATGAGATGAGGAATGCAATGATCTATGTGAGTAGTTGGATTGATGAATACAAGTGCAAGTGATAAAAGCTTGAAAACATGCAACAATGGAGGTTTTGTGAGTGCAAAATGCAAGTGTGAGAGCTAGAGCTTGAATGTGATGAATGCCTAATGTCTAAATTGAAAAGAAAATCTTCCATTTTAAGGGAGATTTCTCTAGAGAATTGAACGGTTGAGATTTTTTCAACATGGGAAAAATGAAAGGTTGTCGTGAGTTGAGGACTCACAAGCCCTCACATCTTTCCATGTGGAAGATGAAGTGTCACAAGGACAAATGAGTTGGAAAAGGGACATGTGAGGTGGAGGTACTTGCAAGTACCTTGGGATGGGGAAAAGATTTATTCAAAAATGAATTTCTTGTTCCCATATGGGAGGAAGAGAGAAGTGGTTGGGGAAATAAATGTGGATTTTAAATTCACATGATTGGGAGTACCTTGGGGATAAAACAAGGTTCCCAAAAAGGAAAGTACTTGTCTTGATGTGAGTGATGTGATAAGTGAAGAGTTATAGAATTCCTAACAACTTGCATGGGGAAGAGAAATGCATTGGAGGAATAAAAGTGAATTTTAAATTCACATGGGGAAGAGGGTCTAGGCTAAATGTGGAAATTGTGAAGGTTGACCAAAAAGGTATGTTAAATGTAGCAAGGGGATTAGATTAAGGTTGTGAAAACAAGTGATTAAGAAGATTAATGGAAGATTAGAAGCAAATGGAAAAATATGGAGGATTTGACATTAATCCTGATTAAGGGTGTGCACATCCTAATCATGGATTAATTAGACTAATCTAGATTAGAAGAAGGTTATGGAGGATGTGACAAGGAGAGAGAAAAAAAGAATTTAAAACTTATTTAAATTCCAAAAGGCTAAATGACCAAATTAAATAAATTGATGTACTTATTTAATTTAGAGAAAAGGATGACAGGTAAAATATTTAATTATAGAATTAAATACTTTAGGAACCTTAGGTAAAGCAGAAATATTAATTAAATAAATCATCTAATTAATATCGATGGCATAGATGAATAAAGGAGATGGGTTTGACCATGTGGGAGTGGTCAAATTTGGATGCTTACAAGTACAAAATTTGAAACCCTAGCTAGAAGTTGATAGTTCCTTATCAGAACAAGTCTCAAGGAGATAGATACATAAATAATTTTACAAGGAATTTGATTGTGAGAAAATTGAGTGACACTACTATCCCTCAAGCAACATCTTTGGCAATAAGCACAAACCTATTTAGTGAGGAAATAAAAAAAAATTGTAAGAAAATTTTGATAAGTTATAGAGGGATCATACTAAGTTGTTATAAGAATATAATAAACTGAAGCAAATAGTCGCCTATCAAAAATATATTGCATCATAACCAACAAATCCTTTTGTTAGTTAAGGAAATACATCCTAGCCATACAGGGATACATTTATGTTGAGTTTTACAAAAATGAAGGAGAAGTTGAAGATTCAAAATGTAGAAGCTAATGTGAAAGAGAAAAGAAAAAATAAATAATTGATTTATTCAATAATCCTTTAAACCATCATATGTCTTACATTTTCATATGAAATTTGGGGCTTTTACAAAAAACTTGAGAAAAGATCAAGAAAGCTAGGTTAGCAATTAGAAAACCTTAACGTAGATATTCAATACATGGATTCTATGTGTGATGGATATGGGAACTATTCATGACAATGCAATATTTAATCATAACACTCCTACTAAAATGGAAAGTACTTATGAGGTCATCAAGGTACTAAATGACATCTCTACATTCTAGGGCAGATTTGATGTGATTCTTAAAAGAAATCAAATAGTTTCAATGCCCTCAATTAATGTTTATTACCTCTAGTAATTTATGATGGTGATGAGATGAAATCATTAGATATATATAAATCTAATTTTTATTGCATTGTTCCAAATTCATCCACAACTATCACTGAGGAGAATAAAGTGGATCTAGTCTTATTTAATGCTAAATTGGATAAGTTGCTAAATTGGAATTTAGAATAGATAATTTCATTAAGGAAACAAAAGGTACTCTTTAATGTAAGGTACTTGGCCCACAAGCACAAGCTATAAAAAATATTTGAGCACAAATGGCCATTAAAAGAAGAATATGTTACATGGATGGGGAAATATCTATGATGATTGTGTGATATTTGATTTTTCACATCATTTGAACTTTGAAATCATTTCAAGGTATAGTAGATGATCATAGATGTCACGCTTATGGATAATGGGATGCATAAGATGAACTAATTAGGATTAAAAATCTAACCAAAGGCGCATAAATAACCTTAGTATCAACTATAAGGAGACCATGGGCTCGTAATTTTGTATACTTAGAAAAGTTCCATTTAAGAATATTAATATTATGTTAGTGTCATTATAAGTTGGTTGAAATGGTGCCTTGGTATTAATGGATTTACTCTATATTCTCTTACCTCAAACTTTATGAATTTAGAGGAAGAGAAGGAAGAATTCTTCTATGAGAAAAATTGGAATGAGGAGGGTCTAGCTCACTTGGGGGTAAAAGCACAAACATGTGTCACACTTTCGGCCAACTAAATAGTTTTGAGTGGAACCATTTTTTTCTAAATATTTTTGGGCCAAATAGTTTCGCTTGAAACTATGTGGCCTGTACATGGAACATAAAGTTTCGAGCGAAACCCTTTCGCCCAACATAGCAAAAAAAATCACTTTTCCAATTTAAAATTAGACTCAATTTACATGTATGTTTTGAATTGAAAGGGTTTCGGTCAAAACCCTTTCACACAAAACTGTCTATGTGGCATCCTTGTTGGCAACCACTTTATCTTTTTTCAAAAATTTCCACTTGAACTTGATATTTTTTTAGTCAAAATATTTAAAAATAAAAATAAAAATACCCTTTTGTAGAGCTCGGAGTCAAGAATCCAAACATTATTTTTTTGATATTTTGATTAGTTTTAATATATTTTTTATTTTAAATAATGCAAGCAGGTTGTTATAATAAAAAATGAGGCTGATTAGATTTTTTTTAGATTGCAAGAACCAGTCAGGTATCCATCCCCCTATAAACTGTAGTGCACCTGGTAAACTTTTTTCACGTGACCGGTGATGCTGGTGTAACACGCCCTCCGATACCACAGGAATGGTGGGAGACTAGACCTCGTGACCTCTTGCCTGCAACAAGATGCTTTATCCAATTGAGCTAGGCCAACTGTCCAAGGCCGATTAGAAACTAAAAAAAAATAAAACATATTAAAAATTTTGAAAAATATATGGTGTACTAGAGGAGAGAATTCTCTCCAAAAGAGTTTTTTTTTTTAAATGATAAAAAAATTAGATGATAGTTGAAATCAAATGAAAACTATCAAATTTTGGTACGTTTGACTTTAACACATTATTACAAGGAAAATATATATCAATTTTTTATTTTTTTTCCATGCACTAGATATTGAAGTTATCTATTTGAAAGAAAAATTCACGAGAAAATTAAAAAAAAATCTATTTTTTCTTGACATCAACTCAACATCACTTTTCCCCAAAAAATTAAGCAATTCAAAATCTACTCTTAAATTTATAAAAAAATATCAAAACACTTAAAAAAAAAAAAATTACAATAATAAACTTCATCAAGATTTCTACATTTTATTCTAGTTTACATTATTTTGAAATTCAAAACATAAAGACCACGTTTATGTTGTTGAAGTTGAGAATTTTTTATTTATGTTGGCCAATTCCTTTATAAAAGCGTGACACGGATTTGTACTTTTACCCTTGAATCTTGAGCTCATGTTTGAACTAAGAAATATGTTTCCCATAGAGAATGATGAATTCACTTGGAGACTAGGAGTTGTGTACCTAAATTCATTTTCATAAGCCCCATACAGAAAAGGATATATTTCTATTACTTCCTTGAATCCTTTGGTGTTTCCCTATCCATTTTGTAAAACTAGGTGATGTGTTGGCCCTCAAAGAGCTACCTCTTGTTTTCAATGTCATCTTGTTGTTTGTTGGCGACCAAGCCATGAAAGAAGATGGTGTTATCTCTTCTATGTCACTTTCATATTCTTGTAACAACCTGATTTTACATGGGCATAAACTAACAATGTCCAAGTTGATTATCATATTCTTAGAATTGGTATTGATAATGCTAGCCTTATTCATGCCCACCTCTATGTCTAGTCTCTTGCATTTTTTGACAATATTTGAGGACTCAATAAGGGGAAATCTACACATTCATGCTCCACTACCATGAATACCATCAACAATTATTGCTTCAACTTGGGTGGTCCAAGGGTAATTTATCTCTACCTAATTCATCACCCTAGCAATGAGGTGTTATGAATTGCTCTGAAGCAGTTCACAAGTTGTTGTGCACCTAATTTTTTGCACAAGATTTCATCAAGATAACTATAAAAGTGACATGTGTTACCCATCCATGAGCTTTCTTTCTCATATTCTTCTATATAAGGGATGTACTTCAATTATAAAAAGAGGCTGGGAAAAGCAAGATACTAGGGTTGTTTAAATTTTGTAATAGAAATAACATTATTGTAATGTTTTACAAGTATTCTGTTATAACATCTCATTTTTGGTAGAAATTCTATGAATACATGATGTAATATGTTATCCTCTCCATTTTATGATGTAATATTTATTTGAAATATTTAATCAAGGATTGTAAATTTCATTCATATTTGTTGCATTGAATTATTTGTCTATATTAGTTTTTGTTCAAGGAATAGTGCAATACTTTCATATAAAATAATGAGAATGTTTGCATCATAAATAGATTATTGAGTAGGATTGCACATGTACAATCAATTCACAAGTCATAATATTGTAATACAATAGTATTCAATTAAAAATAATGACCACCAAGAATATTTGATGTTAGAGTAAAGTGATATATTATGTTATGACTATGTGATCCCTAAATAGACACCGACATATCTTGGTGTATCTAACCAACCAAAAAATACATTCTAAAATGACAAAACTCAAATGAACCATAATTTTTCTTAATTATTTTTTCTCTTCATAATTTATTTTAAGGTTAAAAGGAATTATCCATTTATCTATATAATTTGCAAATCCTTATCAAAAGGTATGAATATTTATATTTGCTTAGCTCTGTGATATAATTTTCCCATATATTAATAATCAACATTGTAAAGGGATGGCTACTTTGGTTTTATAGATACATAAGTGCAAGGGAGAATATCCTAAATTCTTTCTCTTATTCATTGACCAGCCCTCTAATACTTTTAATTAAAATATCTAATGAATCTTTAGAGACCGTTGAAATAAAGTTTGGAGAACCAACACAATCCATTCATGTAAAGAAGCCATTTGGTTGAAAAAATTGTGTTTAGATATTGAGCTAAATCAAGGTGTAGTTACTCTTTATTATGACAATTAGAGTGTAATTTGTTTAGAAAATAACCTACATTTTGATGCAAGGACCAAGTACATAGATGTGTACAATACCATTTTGTCAGAGATATGGTTGAGAATGAAAGTGTGAAACTAGATAAATTTCAAACTTTAATGAATGTTGGAGATGCTTTAACCAAGCTTGTGAGCAAAAATAAAATCAAATAGTATTTAGGACCTATGGACCTCTCATTCCCTAGCACTTAGATTCTAGTAATGATAGATTTCCCTTTGGCTCTTGCATGGTATTTAACAAATGTGAGAATGTTGAGAATTAAGGTGTTTCAACCTTATCAAGTTCTTAGCATTTTTTTTAATTATTTATTATAGTATATTTTATTATTATTTAATTTAGCCTTTGTAGACACGTAAAATAATATTTAATTAAATAAATACTTGTTATTTATTTAATTTAACCTACTTCCCTTATCCTAATAATTAGTTAAATAAATATTTATTATTTATTTAATTAATTTCTCCATTACATTTATCTACCACCTTTAATTAAATAAATTTACATTTATTTAATTAAAGCTAACCTTTTCCCCACATTCCTCTAAAATCTCCTAATCCTACTTAAGTTAATTAATCCTTGATTAATTAACCTTTTCCACTTCCCAATCCTCATTATCCCATTCTCCAAATTTTAACTCCACCCAAGTTAATAAACCCTTAGTTTATTAACTCAACCCATCCTCATCAAGTCAATTAATCCTTGATTAATTGATATAAACCTCATCCCTAATCCCCATCATCATTATTTCCTAATTTTAAATTCCTACATCTAACCTACCCCCACTAACCTCTTACACAAGCCACCCTATCTCTTACACACTCTTTTCCCAAGCTGTGCTCACACATGTGTGAGCACACCTCACCTCTTACCCTCTTTCCATCTTGTGACACTTGTCACAATGCTAATACTCCACTCAACCTTGATCCAAACCCTACTTCTCAATCAATCCTAACCATTCATCAAATAATCAATCTTAGCCCTTGATTTCTTCCATCTCATTTCTATAAATGAGAGGTCACCCATCCCATTATCATCACTTCTCTCATACTATTGTTATGTTGCTAAAATATTGAGCAACCACATCCACCATCAACACTTGAGAAAATCTACAAGACATGGATGCATCTTCTGAGCTCAATACATGAGGAGGGAGAAAAATTAAGGTATAACATATTTATATTTATTTCTTTATGAATTTTAGTATATTTTCCTTCATTACTCTATTTTTCCTTCTCCATTTTGGCACGCCCGATGGTTACCCCACCCTTTTTCTATCATTTCGTGAAATTTTTGTGAGTTTTGATGAAGCAGGTGTCATTTTTGGGTAACATTGTGAAAATGTGCTTTCATTGTACATAGAGTTGAACTTTCATTGAAAATCATAGCTCTTTCATCAGAAATTGTTGTGCTTCAATCAAAAATCATTGTGCTTCCATCAAAAATTGTTGTCCTTTCATCGAAAATCACTGCATTTTTGTTTTTCCAATAGTTTTTTATGGTTTTAACCTAGATTTAGGGTTTCTTTGAGTTCTCCAGTCTTTTTTTGTAAGGTTTCATCATTTTAATAATTTATTTTTCAAGAAGAATCATCATTTACATGCATCAACTAGACCTTGTAAAGTTTTCAAAGTTAGGGTATTATTGAAAAGTTTATAGGTCACTTATGGTTTTGCTCATTTTAAAATCATTTTTACCATATTATTGGGCATATTTTGACAAGATATTCAAGTTTTTAGGACCTCTACATGTTCATCTACCTACTTCCCCAACTCCACATCATGAAGTCATGGAACCATGCCATACCAATCCCTCATCCATGGTGATTAGTGATGAGACCCTTGTCCATCCAACACCTATCATTGATATTACCACCCCTAGCACCACTCAAACCGTTGAAACCATCACACCCACCGAATCCATTTAACACCCATCTCCAACTTTGAGAGTTGTCGAACCCGTTGAAGATAACCAAACCCCATCACCATCTTTTACTCCTAGATCCACTCTGGTATATGATGCAACCTAAGCTTTCTTGCACAACCTTTTGGAGACCCTTCTACTATCTCCTTCCTAGAACCTAACTCCAATGGTTCGTTTTGAGCTTGGAAGACCAACCAAACCCTGCCCCAACTCTGCTCTATGAGTTTTCCACTTGTGCTTAGCTTAGGAAGATCAACTCCTTCTTAGTGACTGCTTACCCTTCCTTGGACTTAGAAAGATCTAAGTGCCAACCTCTTCAACTGGTGAGAACTGCTTGTAGGGGAGTTGAAGATGTTGTCTCCATGAATTTCAGATTCATTTGTATGCATTTTGGTGGTTCTTTAGCTTCCACTTCACCTGATTCCAAAATCTTGCCTATAAGAGGCCTAATTCTCATTAGCCCTTACCATTCCCTTTTTCTCTTTTCCTGCCCTTACTTTCCAAAGAACCCAACAAACAAATTACATACATTGACACCCTTTTTAGGTTTTTAAATCTTTCACAGGGTCTCAAGCTTCATACTGTACCGTACAGCTGATTCCTACATTCAAGGATTGCTAGGGCCAATAGACCTAATACCTAGGGTTTTGAGAGTTCCTTGCCAATTGCTCACTCCAGTGAGTTGTTCAAGCCTCATTCCTTTTCAGTCTGTCAAAATATGACCAAAATCTGCCTAATACTATACTGGTACCGTACTGTACCTTCTGCCCCTACCCGAGTTCTCAACTTTTCACTTTCCAAACTCCTAATCGGGTCCTAAAGCTCGCCTAGGGTTTGGTAATATGACTTCTTGCTTGGATCCTTCTATCTCCTAGTGCTAGGTATTTACAAAGGTGTGGCTCCCTTTCCATTTCCTACTGGTCTCAGGGGATTCCCGTGGACAGAGATTATGGGGGAGCCATGAGAAATCAAACCAGACTATTCAAACCAAGAAAAGTCTTTTCAACCTTAACCAATGATCACAAAACACTAAATTAACTCAAAGCTTCTTGACTATCAGAGGAAATACACTCTATACCATTCAACAAAGCACAATAATAGTGAGAAAACTGTATATACAATGACTTTTGTATGACTGCTTCTCTAGAACTCGGGTGGAACACAGAAAAAGTAGACTTTAACTATTCCTTGCACTACAAAACGTGACCACAATGCTAATATTATTATTCAAAGAACTATTTACAAAAGGAAAGAACTAGACTATATTAAATAAACTCTGATCCAACGCCAAATAGATGCACAAAGATCATTTCCATCCCTATTCTGAAAACACACGAAGTTTTCAAACACAGAAAATATAAAGAAAATTTGCTCCCTGCCTCTATTCTTCACACCAAAATTTTATTAAAAATTTTCAATCTAGACTATCTACGAGCCATTACATCCATTTTGATGCCATTTCCACAGTTCAAGGGCAGTTGATCGGTATGTTTCCTAATTTCAAGGGAAACCAGAAGTTATGTTGCATGTAATTTTGCAATATCCTTGCAACTTCGCCACCACCCTTCATTTTAGGATCTCCAACTCCTTGTTTCTGAATCAAACACCTCCCTAACTATCCATTAGCATCTTCTACTAATGAGGATGTGTCTAGCACACACTTAATGCTTCATATCTTAACATATGCTAACTTAGGTTAAACAAAGCAATACTTAACAACGTTGATTAATCCAGGATATCCTAAGTCCTAATAACCAACTTTTCACACAAACAAGACCTTCTAAGGTCTAAAGAAAACATAACAAGCCTTCTGACTTGGCTAAGGTCAGTACAAGCCAAAATTGCAAACAAATACGAAGGAGTTAAGCCAAGGTGCTCCTGCACCATCCTCCCCAAAACAAAAAAATTCAATCCATCCTTGGATTGAGCAAGTTAGGATCAACTCTCAAATTCTTGAATTCTGCCTCCTTGATCCATACTGCATCAACTTCAGATTGTCCTTGTCTTTGGATTAGGTGTTCTTTGTATTCTTTGGTCATGGTTCTCTTGTAAACTCTAGTGTCCAATACCTTGTCAGCTTGCTTAACTGCAGTGGAGGGCAGTTTGAGCTCTTCTACATCTTGAATGACTTCTTGGATGGTCTAATCCATGTTTGGTGGTGGTCCTCTGTAATGGACTAGGTCTGCAACATTGAAAACAGGGGACAGTCCACTGTCATCTGGTAATTGCACTTTAACTGCATTTTTGTCATACTTCTCCAAGATAGAACAGGGACCTATCCTCTTCATTTGCAGCTTGTGAGGAACTCCTTTCTGCAATCTAGCCTTGTTCAAATGTACCATGACTAAGTCTCCAACATTAAACTGAACCTCTCTCCTATGCTCATCCACTTTGGTTTTATGTTTCATGGTATTCTCTACCAAGGTTTTTCTAACTGTCTCATGAATTTCCTGCATTGCATAAGAAAAATCATCTGCATAGACACTTCCCTTGACTCCATCCTTCAGCTCTCTCAGCTCATAAACACCTCTAGGGTGTAGACCATACACAATTTCAAAGGGACTCTTCCCTGTAGATCTATTCACTATATCATTATATGCATATTCAGCTTGCCCTATAATCTGATCCCATTGTTGACCATACTCCTTGGTCAAGCATCTTAGAAGGTTTCCAATTGTTCTTTTCACAACTTCGGTCTAACCATTAGTTTGGGGATGGTATGCAGATCTAAAGGATAGATTAGTGTCCATTCTCTGCCAAAGAGTCTTCCAAAAATGACTCATAAAATTGGTATCTCTGTCTGAGACAATGTTGATTGGTAAGCCATGAATTCTGACTATTTCTTTGAAGAAAAGGGAGGCTATTTGACTAGAATCATTGGTTGTTTTGTAGGGTATAAAGTGAGCCATTTTGCTGAATCTATCAACAACAACATAAACACTATCCATACCTTGCCTTGTCTTGGGTAAACCAACTACAAAGTCCATGCTCAAGCATTCCCATGGCCTAGAAGGGATTGGCAGTGGCTGGTATAGGCCTGCATTTGAAGAAGTGCCTTTTGCTTTTTGACACACTACACAACTCTCTACATATTTCCTAACATCTAGGTTCATCTTAGGCCCAAAATAAAACCTTTGAACCAGTTCCTGAGTTTTAGTGATCCCAAAATGACCACTCAATGCACCATTATGTTTCTCTTGTATTAAATTTTCCCTAATAGAACCTCTAGGAACACAAAGTTGATTCCCTTTAAACAATAAATCACTTTGCAAGGTATATTTAGCATAATTTCTATGGAAATGGTTCTTATACTCAAGACATACCTTATAAATTTTTGCAAAGTCTTCATCATCTGCATATAGATCTTTGAAGTGATCTATTCCCATGCTCTTCAACTGAATTTCTTGAATGGTGAGAACTCTCCTGCTCAATGCATCAGCCACCTTGTTGAGAGCTCCTTTCTTGTGCTTGATGTTGAAGGTATAAGCTTGCAAGTACTCCACCCATTTCATGTGCCTGTGACTCAACTTCTCTTGTGAATTCAGAAAACTCAGTGCTTGATTGTCTGAGTACACAATGAATTCTTTGGGAAGCAAGTAGTGCCTCCACTTCCTTAGTGCTTGGACCAATGCATACATCTCAAGGTCATAAGAAGAGTACTTCTTCTTGGCTTCACTTACCTTCTCAGAATGAAAAGCCACCGGTCTACCCTCTCGGCTGAGAACAGCTCCAATTGCTACATTACTTGCATCACATTCAATGGTGAATAGCTTCTCAAAACTTGGCAACACCAAAACAAGTTGGGTAGCTATCTTTTCCTTCAGCAACTCAAAACTCTTGTTAGCTTGCTCATTCCATAAAAATTTGGCTTTCATGCCTCCTTTAATGGTATCCAACATAGGAGCACAAATTGCACTAAACTGCCTTATGAATTTCCTATAATACCGAGCAAGACCATGGAAGCTTCTTACCTCTGTTGATGTCTTTGGAGTAGGCCAATTGAGAATGGCTTCTACCTTGCTGCTGTCCATCTTCAAGTTGCCATGTGATAGCACAAATCCAAGGTACACCAGCTCTGTTTTGATGAACTCACACTTTTCTAGATTGATCTTCAGCTTCTCCTCTTGTAGCTTCTTGAAAATCAGCTCAATGTGTTGGAGGTGCTCTTCTCTTGTTCTGCTATAGATTAGTATATCATCAAGATACACTACTAAAAACTTGCCAATGTAGTCCTGGAGAATTTTATTCATGAGTCTCATGAATGTGGAGGGGGCATTAGATAATCCAAATGGCATTACTAGCCACTCATAAAGACCCTCATTGGTTTTGAAGGCTGGTTTCCACTCATCACCCTCATGTATCCTAATTTGATGATATCCACTTTTTAAATCTATCTTGGTATAGTACCTAGCTTCACCTAAACAATCCATGAGATCTTCAATTCTAGGGATGGGAAACCTATACCTAATGGTTATCTTGTTTATTGCCCTAGAATCAATGCAAAGCCTCCATTCTCCTCCTTTCTTAGGTGCTAAGATAGTGGGTACTGCACAAGGACTAATGCTTTTCCTAATGAGACCTTGGTCAAGAAGTTCTTGAATTTGCCTGGCTATTTCCTCATTTTGCTGAGATGTCATCTTGTAGGCTACTTTGTTTGGAAGGGTGGCTCCTAGTATCAAGTCTATCCTATGACTTATGGCTCTTTTAGGAGGTAAGGTTGCTGGTTGACCACTACTTATAATGCTTTCATAGGTCTGCAACAAGTCTTGAATCTCCTTGGGTATCTCTTGTTTTTCAGCTGCCTTCTCTTTTTTTACCTCTCTAGGCTTTATCATCACTGCATAGCCAACTCCTTCTCCTTCTTCTAAGGCCTTTAAGAACTCTTTTCCACTAGTTCATAGCAGCTTAGAACCTGCTGTCTGCACCTCAGTATCTTCCAACAAAGATTGAATCTTGTAGGTTACATTGTCCTTCTTGAAGACATATGAATTCTTAGCTCCATCATGCACAACTTGACAGTCAAATTGCCATGGCCTACCTAGGAGCAAGTGGCATGCATCCATAGGTAATACATCACACAATACCTTGTCTTTGTACTTGCCAATTGAAAACTCCACCCATGCTTGTTCATTCACCAAGATATGCTAACCCTTATTGAGCCATGTGACCTTGTAAGGATTCTTGTGAGGTATCCTTGTCAATTTCAGTTTGCTGACTGCCTCCTCTGACACAATATTGTCAGTAGAACCTGAGTCTATGATCACCTTGCACACCTTCCCCATCATCTTGTACTTTATCCTAAACAAGGACCTTCTTTGGCTTGGCTCTTCTTTGACTGGTTCTTTGATCAAAGTCCTCCTCATCATGAGATTCTCACCTTCCTCTGAGTTCAATGGTACTTCTTATTGTTTATTTGCTGCAGCTGACTCTTCTTGAATTAGATTGGTTCTCTTATCTCCTCCATGAGAAGTGCTACCTTTCTAAGGACATCTATAGGCTGGGTGTCCCAATTGGTTGCAATGATAGCATTTCATGTTGATGAAGTAACTACCTCTGCCTTGTCCACCACCTCTTCCTCTGGGGATGAAACCTCTTCCTCTACCACCTCTACTAGAACTTTCTTCTTTTTGTTCACAAAATCTAACTTCTCCTTGGGCTCTTGATTCTGAGCTTCTTCCACTATAACTTCCTCTTTGTCCTCTGTTGTGTTTCCCTTTACCTCTACCTTTGGGGTTTTGCTCCTGCTTCTTTTTTCCTTTCTCCTCTATTTTCAAAGCCATTTGATAGCATTGGCGGACTGTTTTGAAGTTTACCAAACTCATATCTTCTTGAATAGACCACTTGAGTCCATTTAGGTACCTTGCTAACTTTATGCTTTCATCTTCAACCACCTTTGATCTAAGGCACATTTTTGAAACTCCTTTGTATATGTTTGGACATCCATATCCTTTTGCCTCAGATTGTGTCTTCTTCTGTACAACTGAACTTCATAATCATCAAGGAGATAAGTTTGCCTTATCTTAGTCACCATTCCTCTCCATGAAACTATGGGACCTTTTCCTTCTTTCTCCCTTTCTGATTGTACAAACTTCCACCATGTGAGAGTTGCTCCTCTCAACCTTGACTTGGCCACCTTCACCTTTTGGGCCTCTGTTATGCCATCACACTCAAAGTGATTCTCAATGCTCTCAAACTAGTCTACAACTGAATCAGAGTCTATTTGTCCACTGAAAAGTGGCACACCATCCAATGCTTTACCACTCAAGGCCTACAATGCCTTCAAGAATGGTTCCTCTGCAAGAACAGGATCAGGCTTTGGAGCTTCCTCCTCCAAATCCTCTTCTTTTTCCTTAGCTTCCTGCTCCTCTTTCTTCTTAATCTTGTTCTTCACATTATCTGTTGTTTCTTGGACTTCATCTAGGAGTTTCTCCATCTGAGATATCCTTTCTCTGAGCAACTGATTATCTTCCTCTTGCTCTTCTACCTTCTTTGCTAGCTCTACATTTGTCACCATGGCTTCTTCCTCTGGTGTTTTCTCTCCTACTGACTCAGTGGATTGCCTCATTAATCACAAACCTTGGATCTAACTCTTTGCTCTGATACCAATATGGTGTATGATGCAACCTAAGCTTGCTTGCACAACCTTTTGGAGACCCTTCTACTATCTCCTTCCTAGAACCTAACTCCAATGGTTCGTTTTGAGCTTGGAAGACCAACCAAACCCTGCCCCAACTCTGCTCTATGAGTTTTCCACTTGTGCTTAGCTTAGGAAGATCAACTCCTTCTTAGTGACTGCTTACCCTTCCTTGGACTTAGAAAGATCTAAGTGCCAACCTCTTCAATTGGTGAGAACTGCTTGCAGGGGAGTTGAAGATGTTGTCCCCATGCATTTCAGATTCATTTGTATGCATTTTGGTGGTTCTTTAGCTTCCACTTCACCCGATTCCAAAATCTTTCCTAGAAGAGGCCTAATTCTCATTAGCCCTTACCAGTCCCTTTTTCTCTTTTCCTTCCCTTACTTTCCAAAGAACCCAACAAACAAATTACATACATTGACACCCTTTTTAGGTTTTTAAATCTTTCACAGGGTCTCAAGCTTCATACTGTACTGTATAGCTGATTCCTACATTCAAGGATTGATAGGGCCAATAGACCTAATACCTAGGGTTTTGAGAGTTCCTACAATTGCTCACTCCAGTGAGTTGTTTAAGCCTCATTCCTTTTCAGTTTGTCAAAATATGACCAAAATCTGCCTAATACTGTAATAGGATTGCTAGGGCCAATAGACCTAATACCTAGGGTTTTGAGAGTTCCTTGCCAATTGCTCACTCCAGTGAGTTGTTTAAGCCTCATTCCTTTTTAGTCTGTCAAAATATGACCAAAATCTGCCTAATACTATACTGGTACCATACTATACCTTCTGCCCCTACCCGAGTTCTCAACTTTTCACTTTCCAAACTCCTAATCGGGTCCTAAAACTTGCCTAGGGTTTGGTAATATGACTTCTTGCTTGGCTCCTTCTATCTCCTAGTGCTAGGTATTTACAAAGGTGTGGCTCCCTTTCCATTTCCTACTGGTCTCAGGGGATTCCCGTGGACAGAGATTATGGGGAAGCCATGAGAAATCAAACCAGACTGTTCAAACCAAGAAAAGTCTTTTCAACCTTAACCAATGATCACAAAACACTAAATTAACTCAAAGCTTCTTGACAATCAGAGGAAATACACTCTATACCATTCAACAAAGCACAATAACAGTGAGAAAACTGTATATACAATGACTTTTGTACGACTGCTTCTCCATAACTCGGGTGGAACACAGAAAAAGCAGACTTTAACTATTCCTTGCACTACAAAACGTGACCACAATGCTAATATTATTATTCAAAGAACTATTTACAAAAGTAAAGAGCTAGACTATATTAAATAAACTCTGATCCAATGCCAAATAGATGCACACAGATCATTTCCATCCCTGTTCTGAAAACACACGAAGTTTTCAAACACAGAAAATATAAAGAAAATCTGCTCCCTGCCTCTATTCTTCACACTAAAATTTTGTTACAAATTTTCAATCTAGACTATCTACGAGCCATTACATCCATTTTGATTCCATTTCCATAATTCAAGGGCAGTTGATCGGTATTTTTCCTGATTTCAAGGGAAACCAACAGTTATGTTGCATGTAATTTTGCAATATCCTTGCAACTTTGCCACCACCCTTCATTTTAGGATCTCCAACTCCTTGTTTCCGAATCAAACACCTCCCTAACTGTCCATTAGCATCTTCTACCAATGAGGATGTGTCTAGCACACACTTAATGCTTCATATCTTAACATATGCTAACTTAGGTTAAACAAAGCAATACTTAACAACATTGATTAATCTAGGATATCCTAAGTCCTAGCAACCAACTTTTCACACAAACAATACCTTATAAGGTCTAAAGCAAACACAACAAACCTTCTGACTTGGCTAAGGTCAGTACAAGCCAAAATTGCAAACAAATACGAAGGAGTTAAGCCAAGGTGCTCCTGCACCACACTCAATCCATTGAAGACACACAAATCCCATCCACTCCTCCCACTCCTAGTATCACTGACATTCATTCCCATGAACTTCATGAATATTCCATCCTTCCATCTCCCCCATTTGATGAGTCTCTCCAACACTCCATCATCATGCCACCCACACAAGATGACTCATACCAAGAGCTTGATCCAAAGCATACCAACATATCCCTTCCTCCCGATCATAATCCTGCCATCCCCTCTAGTCCATCTCAACATCAACGTCCCCCATCCATTCCATCTTATGATCCCCTTGCTACATAAGATCCAACTCTTCTATCTCATGAGCCGCTATCGTCTATTTCCATAACTCTAGATCATATCATGTCACCTAATCCCTCTCTTGACCCCGTACCACTCCCTTGTCCTGATCAAGATGCTACTATCCCATCATTTCCATCTCATGATCCTCCATCGTCGCCTAAACCTAATATCCCCTCACCACTTTTATATACCCTTGGTACTCTCACATTCTTCCATGGTGGTCTCCTTGTAGAAGAAAATCAAAGCATATATACCACCCATCATCCTCCACCTAATAATGGACTCGCATCATGCTTCCAGAGTAACCAAAATCCTATCATGGATTGCATGCTCAAGAACATGAACTATCAAGGAAAATATTTGGGCTTTCACGAGCAAGGTATTTTAGAGCCCATCCAGGTCAAAGAACAATCCTATGCACGAGGTCTTGGATGTACTGCTCCTACATCACAATCCAAAAATGTTGGTACAACCTCTATCCATCCTCAATGAGCCTCCTTCAAAGAAATAATAGGCTCTTCCCGTCACTCCACTAAATAATTTGTCACCATCCCCTCTCCATCATATCACCTTAAAACAACCATCCATATTCCTCCATCTACTCCATCTATTTTGGGTCCTTATATCCCTCCATCCACCATCATACATCCCCCACATACTAAGTCCATTTTAGGCCCTTATATCCCAAAATCACCTCCTCCATCTCATCCTATTCATCCTTTTATCCACCAATCACCTATCCATATCACTCATCATCAACATCCCACTCTCATATTCCCTAATCAGGATTAACAAAGGCACGTACCTACACATCCTTCATCCACATATCATCCCCAACATCCTACCTCTCTCACTCCATTCATATTTCCTCCACAACATTCATCTCCTACCATTGCTATCAAAAACACTTTGGATACCATAGTAAAAATGCATAAATCTAAACATCCACATGAATCTAAAGCTCCTCATGTCCCCTTAAAAGGACATGTTGAAGAGAAGAAAAATCCAATCCAAAATCCAAATCAAAACCATGGGCTACAAAGTCCAACCAATGCAAAGATAAAAACCATGTGAATCCCAAAGAAAAAAGATGCAATGCCTTCAAATGAAAAATATATAACAACATCCAAAGGTGCTAATCCCAAAGCTACTCATTCTCCTCTACCATCTCCTAAATCTTTTTTGGGTCCTTATGTCCCACAATTCACTATCCCATCTCCTCCATCATCCCCACATTCTACATCCATTAATCCTCGTATCCTTTCACATACACCACCATATGTGCCAATGTTGGTCCTGAACTCATCACCCCGTCACACACCTACCCCATTATTCCATCCATACACTTTCCAACGTCACATTCATTATCCTGCATATCTCCCCCATCAAATCTCTTATATCCCTTTGCACCAACATCAAACAATCTCTTCAAATATGGGCTCTTAATACCTCATATGAAATTTGATGTTTGAGTCCTTCATCCATCTCCTTATCACATGTATTCTAAATCCACACCCTATCCTTATCCATCTCACTCCGCATATTATCCAAAAGTCAAAAAAATGAAAAAATATGAAAAATTCAAAAAAGTCAAAAAAAATCAAAAAAGTCAAAAAAAAGTAAAGAGAAATAATTCGTCGAATGGTGAAAACTTGGTGAAAAATCACCTTGGATAAGTACCATGATGAAAACCTGGAAAATAGGCATCATGTGTAAATCCCCCATCCAACTCACTTCTGCACTTGGGGGCAACTCCATCCCCTTCACCCATCTCCTCCATCCAACCTATCTTATGCATCCTGCTTGTCATATCCATTTTATCCCAATCCCTCCACCTTCTTGTGATCTTGATATAGATAGGATCAAACATATATACATGCTTTAGACACCTTTTGGCATACATTCCCCTCATCCATACACTATCCTAATCCTTATTTGTATCTGTCTACCTTCCTTTTCCACCCATCATGCTACCATTAATATCCCTTACTTATCCATGCATCCTATCCATATCCATCTCGCTCCCTTATTTTCCCATCCTTTTATCTTCTATCCCTCTTGCCTCATTATACATGACATATCTAGAGTAGGGGCATCTACTTCCTTTGTGACATAGTCCTTGGAGACATCATTCATCAATTCTATCACCCTTTTCCATCTCCCCATCCTTATCTTTCTATCCATCCCTCATAACATCCCTTTCATCTCCCCATCCTTATCTTCCCATCCATCCAAACAATCCCTTCCATCTCCCCATCCTTATCTCCTTATCAATCCAAACAATCCCTCCCACCTTCACATCCTTATCTTCCTATCCATCCCTCATAGCATCCCTTCCATCCCCCATCCTTACCTCCCTATCCATTTATCTCTATCCTCATCCTATCTCATAATCCCTTGTCATTAGTATCTAGCTATAGGCTGCTCCTCATGTAATCCAATGCTATCTATCTCATCATCATCACTACTGCTTCTTTTGCATATTATTTCAATCTCTTGTCTCTTCTCATCACTCATCTCTACATCATATCATCCTCCCCAATTCATCTTTTGGTGCTTTGGATACCTATCCCATCCCTGAGCTTTGTGTGATCACCATCATCCTATCCAATCCACCATGTTAGTCTTGTCTCATCATATCGGTCACAAATTTTTATCCTCTTATTAGGGTTATCTCATCATCCCTTATCCATCGTTTGTCTTTGGTCCTTCATCGAACTACGTTCCCCCTGTGCTTTCATGTAGGCAAGGTCGAGCGTTTTATCCACCCTTGAGGCTTTTGTCCATCTTGTCATCCATCAAGGTCTCCCTCGTCCTCTTTCCTCTTTTATCCATGGTCAGTCGTCATCCTTTTATCGAACTAGGAGGGCTATGCGCTTTCATGTAGGCAAGGCTAATTTTTTATCAGCCCCCGATCCCAAAGGTCTTTAGGGTGTGTTAATCTTGTGTCTTGTCTCTCTTGTGTTATGTTGTCAATATATGCCCTTATCTAGTTGGTTCTTCATAAACGAGATCCACTTGTATCATGAGATCCAATTGGTTTAGAGCATCCCGTGTCATATCAATCTTTTAGTTTAGTATCCATCTTTGGTATCAACAAGATGCATCCTTCCTAATAGACCTCATCAATCCCATCCATCCCCTTGATCCTATGGCAAAGGATGTTTGAAATTGATTGTGGTCTTTTGATATTTTTGGCATTTGTTTATCCTTTTATCTCCCTATCATCACTTGTCATGGTCGCCTTGATCCATCATATTATGGTGTGCTTTGATTGGTAAACATAGGGGTGTATCTTGATCTTTACTTTTTTGTTGTCTTCTCGGTTGTCCCACATAGTACCCACCAACACTCTTGCGGTCTTTTGTTACACTGGGGCATCCTTTTGTGCTTATGGTTATCCCAATACCTAGCCCAACAGTAGTCATCATGACCTTGGGGTGTTGGGATATCCTTCTTTTCTGTTGTGTTTGTTTTATTCATTCGACAGTAATCTACCTTGGTTTCACATACCCTAGCACTTGGTGTCTTATGCTATCGCAAAAATCAGTGCTCCAAAAATGACAATTTTCATTAGGATTTCATTTCATTTTCCATTATGTTACATTTCATGTATCCTCCATCTCTTCTCATCCATCTTTTCATCCTCTTTTCAATCTTCTTAGAATAATATAAATTGGTTATTCTAAGGGCCCTCATCATATCATCTCTTCAATCTTCTTAGGATAATATAGATTTGTTATTCTAAGCATCTTTTCCTTCATCATTTTCATTCTTTTCATCCATCACACATCTCAATCCAATCCTCATCTATTCAATCTAGCACAAATCATTTAATCACATCCTTGGTCTTGTTCCCATCCTTGCTACAAGCCTTGATCCAATCATCACCATTATCATCGGGATGTATCCTTCCCTATCCTTTTGTGTTGTTTTGGGATGTATCCTTCCCTCATCAACAAAACTTTCATCATTATCATTGGGATGTATTCTTCCCTATCCTCATGTTGTTTCGAAATATATCATTCTCCCTTCAACAAAACTCCATCCATCATCGACCCATTTTGGTTTGTAGCTTGACTGGGGCAACATCACATTTTTCCTTGAATCCATTTGTGCTTCCCAATCTCCTATCACTTATCATCCTCTCTTATCCATCATTTTGCATGTTCCCCCTCTTTCATTTCATCATCTCATCCATTTCGAGAGCACACCCATGTGCTCTTGAACCCGCATGTCCTCTCGAGGGGGAACTCATCCCTAATCTTCATATTCACCCCCATCATCTTTCTTCCTAGTCACTCCTTTGAATGACTAGGGCATCCTTCCCAATCGAATGATCTTCTTTCGAGTTCTATGTTTTAATATTCTTTGAAATGATGCTATTTCATAACACCATCTCAAAGAGTGGAAAAATGTAGACACCTAAATTTGGACAATTACATTTGTCCAAATTTATCCCTCTCCATCTAAACATCCTCTTGTTTGCATTAATTAAGTAATATCGCTATTATTTAATTAATATCCTTAAATTCCTTTAAATCCCTAAGGTATTTAGTTAATAATTAAATACCTTACCCTTTATCCCCCTTTTCCTCAAAGTCTTAAATAAATAATACATTTATTTAATTCCTCACATGTCAAATCCTTCATCACCTATTTCTTAATCCTAATCTACCTCCTAATCCCATCATTAGGGATGTGCACATGTCTAATCTTTGATTAGGATGTGTCACATCCTCCAACTTTTGCAAGTTGGCTTCTAATCTTCATTAACCCCTAATTGTTTTCTAACCACTGAGTAGTTAGTCTAATTAGTACGTTGGTCAACTCTCCCCATCCGCCAAGAAATTTTTAATTCATTTTTGTCTTCCCCATGTGAATGTAAAATTCACTTTTATTCCTCCAAGGAATCTCCTCTTCCCCATGTGATCATTGACAAGTCACATCACTCACATGGGTCAAAGTCCTACTTTTTGGGAACCTTGTCTTATCCAAGATACTTCTCAGCTTCCTTTTTGGGAACCTTGTCTTATCCTCAAGATCTCCCAATCATGTGAATTTAAAATTCACTTTTATTATCCCAACTTCTCTCCTTCCCATGGTCCTCTCACTTATCACCATCACCCCCTTTCCAAGGTACTTGCAAGTACCTCCACATCATTTGTACTCTCTCCACCTCATTTTTCCTTGTGACACTTCATCCTCCACATGGAAAGATGCGAGGGCTTGTGAGTCCTCAACTCACCACAACCCTCCATCTTGGCCATGTTGGCTCAATCTCAACCATTGAATTCTCTAGAGAATTCTCCCCCAAATATAGATAATTTCTCTTTCATTTGGACAAGTAGAAATTTACACACTTGAACATTCAAGCTCTAGTTTTCATACTTGCTCTCAAGCACTTGACACTTTCAAACCTCCATTGTTGAACACTTGTAAAATTTATCCTTTGCATTTTGAATTCACTCATCCAACTACCCACATAGCCCATTTGAATCCTCATCCCACATAGAGAATTTTGTATCCACTTTCATCATATCTTGACATCAAAACGAGCACACAAAGCATTAAAGATCAAAGGGCCAAATAAGGAACAAGCTTAAACAAGATATTATCATTTTCACCTTCCATTCAGTCATTTTGAGCACCTATTCACTCGTTTCAAGGAATCATTTACCTATTTTGAGCATTCATTTTCTTGTTATGAATATCCATTCCCCATCCCAAACATTCATCCCCTCCATCCGAGCATTTGTCTCCTTGATCTGAGCACTCGTTTACCTGTTCCAAACATTCATCTCCCACCTATCTTTCATTGAATTGGCGAAGTTGACCAATAGTTGGGCTAACCTGTCCTTAACTTGGGAGAACCTGCCCCAACTTGGGTGAATCTATCCTAACTTGGGGGAACCTTCCACTGAAACAACTAATTTCATCCTCTGTTTAGTCATTCTAAGCATTTGTTTCTGCATTTCAAGCACTTGTTCAACCATTTCAACCATCAATCTCCTTGTTTCGAGCATCCTTTCATCCATTTTGAGCATCTATCTTATCATTTTGAGAGTCCAACTCCCCTTCAGAGCAACCATTTACTTATTCTAAGCATCCATTCCCTCATTCGAAGTAATCGTTTACTCATTTTGAGTAGTCATTCATCTATTCTGATCATTCGTTCACTCGTTCTGAGAGCTCATTCATCCATTCTGAGATTTCACCTCCTCATTCTAAGAGTCAGTCTCCCATTCTAAGCAATCGTTTATTCATTCTAAGTAGTCGTTCATTCATTCAGAGTAATTGTTCATCCATTTCAAGCTTTCATCTCCTCGTTCTGAGAGTCTATCTCCCCTTCTGAGCAATCATTTACTCGTTTCATGTAATTGTTCACCCATTTTGAGCTTTTGTTTCCTTGTTTCAAGAGTCAGTTTCCCCTTCTAAGTATCTGTTCATCCATTCCTATCAATCATTTGGCCGTTCTGAGCATTTTTTCATCCATTCTAATCATTTGTTTCCTTGATCCGATCATCCATCTCCCCGATCCGATCATTCATCTACCCATTTTGAGAGTCTGTTTCCCTATTCCAAGGGTCTGAAACCATATAGGAAACCTTTCCTAGTAGATAGGTGACCTTTCCCTTCCATAGGTGACCCCAACCTTCAATGGGCGAACCTGACCTTCAATGGGTGAACCTGACCTTCAATGGGCGAACTTGACCTTCAATGGGCGAACATAACCTTGCATGGGTGAACCTGACCTTCAATGTGTGAAGCTGACCTTGAATAGGTGAACTTGACCTTGAATGGGCGAACCTAACCTTGCATGGGTGAACCTAACCTTCAATGGGTGAACGTGACCTTGAATGGGTGAACTTGACCTTGAATGGGCGAACCTGACCTTCCATAGGCAAACTTGACTTTCATCCAGTCATTTGCATCTTCCATTCATCTATAATATACATTTCAATCCATTTGTGTTCTCCAAAGGTCATCATTTCATCAACCAAATCACATAGGTGCATCTTATAATATCATTAGAGTCCATATCCATCATCAAATCATCCATCCCAATCACCTAGACTTCGTTTCAGGGATTTGGATTTTTATGCAGAAACTTCGAGAGGCCATAACTTTTGACTCGGGTGTCCATTTGGGCTGAAATTTTATGGTTGGTTGCTTTATGAGGTGACATGTGGATTCCTAATGACTCTTAGTTGGTTGGCCCTTGTTTTGACACATTTTTGGGGCCTCAAACTTTCATCTTGACCCTTAAAATCACAATTTAGTGTTTTTTTCTAGTTTTTGAAAAATCATTTTCGTTAATAACTTGGAATGCATGTCTCAAATTTAGGATGTTAGTTGGAAATTAATCCTACCTTATTCTTAGGAAGTTTTTTGGAAAATCCTAGACTCTCAAATATATGCATGTGTAGTTACATAAAATGGAAAAATTTGATAATTTTTGAAAACTGCCAAATCTAGAAAAATCTGATTGTCAGCACCTTACGTGCTCTAGTTAAAACCCATGAACCTGGTGTAGAATCAATCCCATCACATCCTCCAATCATCCTAATCTAAGCTTCAACCCAATACTAATATGAATTTTAGCTTAACCTAAATCCCGATTTGAGCTTTAGTCCATTACCATCCAAGATCTCCTGATATTGAAACAAATCTTAGGATCCATTCCTCCATCTCCTTCCAATCCATCCTATGTATCCTTTCATCACCTTTTCTTTCCTTCTAATTTTCCATTCCCATCTCTTCAATCCCTATCCATCTAATCTAACATAATGAATCCTTATCCTTCACCAATGCAACCAATAATAGTAGTAAGGGGGAATCCTAATTATGTTGACGATGATAATGAGAGCCTTGTTGATCAAGAAGTTTATGACATAGATCCCCTTGACACCATCATTTCTAGTAATATTTCCCAAACCACTTTCCACAAACCAATCACCCCTCTAAACTATCCTGTTACGTCTTTATCCACACCTAATAATGCTTCTTATACTACTTTTGACAAGGGATATTCAGTATCTTCCCCATCCACATATTCATATATTATGACTCTACATCCTTCTCTTATCCAACATCCACGTCCTCGTATCCCAATCTACCATCTCAATCTTCCCATCCTAATCTACCATCCTGATACTCCTACTATAATCTGCCATCCATGTCCCCATATCCTAATCCTCATTATCTGTCTGCCTATCCTAATCCTACAGTGACACCTTCTTATCCTAATCCAACATCCACATATCCTCCATCGATGTCCTCTTATCTTAGTCCACCATTGCAATCTTCTCATCCTAATTTTCTACCCCAATACATTTATTACAATCCACCACCCAAATCCCCTTGTCCTAATACACCACCCATATCCTCATGTCCTAATCCACCATCCCTGTCCTCCAATCCTAATTCACCATACTAATATCCCTACCTTAACCCTTCATCTAATCTCAATCCCCCCTCCAATCCTAATTCTCCATCCATTCTTAGTCTTCCATCCAATCCTATTCCTCCATCTAATCCTAGTCCAACAACCCATAATCCTAGTCCACCAATCCCTAATCCTTCATCCACTCCCACCACCCCAATTAAACCTAGAGTATGAATGATTCTCACTCCAGAAGTTCTCTAAGGACTTATGACAAAGAAGACATCCCCAACTCCACATCATGAAGTCATGGGAACATGCCATCCCAATCCATCATCCATGGTGATTAGTGATGAGACCCTTCTCCATACAACACCTATAATTGTTGTTACCACCCCTAGCACCACTCAAACCGTTGAAACCATCACACACATCAAATCCATTGAACACCCATCTCCTACTATGAGAGTCATCGAACCCATCGAAGATAACCAAACCCCATCACCATCTTTTACCCCTAGATCCACTCAATCCATTGAAGACACACAAATCCCATCCACTCCTCCCACTCCTAGTATCACTGACATTCATGCCCATGAACTTCATGAATCTTCCATCCTTCCATCTCCCCCATTTGATGACTCTCTCAAAACACTCCATCATCATGCCACCCACACAAGATGACTCATACCAAGAGCTTGATCCAAAGCATACCAACATATCCCTTCCTCCTGATCACGATCCTGCCATCCCCTCTAGTCCATCTCAACATCAATGTCCCCCATCCATTCCATATTATGATCCCCTTTCTACATAAGATCCAACTCTTCTATCTCATGAGACACTATCGCCTATTGCCATAACTCTAGATCATATCATGTCACCTAATCCCTCTCTTGACCCCGTACCACTCCCTTGTCTCGATCAAGATGCTGCTATCCCATCATCTCCATCTCATGATCCTCCATCGTCGCCTAAACCTAATATCCCCTCACCACTTTTATATACCCTTGGTACTCTCACATTCTTCCATGGTGGTCTCCTTGTAGAAGAAAAGAAAAGCATATATACCACCCATCATCCTCCACCTAATAATGGACTCGCATCATGCTTCCAGAGTAAGCAAAATCCTATCATGGATCACATGCTAAAGAACATGAACTATCAAGGAAAAGGTATAGGCCTACATGAGCAAGGCATTTTAGAGGCCATCCAAGTCAAAGAACAATCCTATACACATGTCTTCGTTGTACTACTCCCGCATCACAATCCAAAAGTGTTGGTACAACCTCTATTCGTCCTCAACGAGCCTCCTTCAATAGAATAATAGGCTTTTCCCGTCACTCCAATAAATAATTTTTCACCGTTCCCACTCCATCATATCACCTCAAAACAACCATCCATATTCCTCCTTCATCTACTACATTCAGTTTGGGTCCTTATGTCTGTCCATCCACCATCATACATCCCCCACATACTAAGTCCATTTTGGACCCTTATATCCCAAAATCACCTCCTCCATCTCATCCTATTTATCCTTTCATCCACCAATCACCTATCCATATCACCCATCATCAACATCCCACTCTCATATTCCCTAATCAGGATCAACAAAGGCACATACCTACACATCCTCCATCCACATATCATCCCCAAAACCCTACCTCTATCACTCCATTCATATTTCATCCACAACATTCATCTCCTCCCATTGCTATTAAAAGCACTTTGGATACCATAGTAAAAATGGGTAAATCTAAACATCCAAATGAATCGAAATCTCCTCATGTCCCCTTAAAAAGACATGTTGAAGAGAAGAAAAATCCAATCCAAAAACCAAATCAAATCCACAGTCCACAAAGGCCCACCAAAGAAAAGATCAAAACCATATGGATCCCGAAGAAAAAAGATGCAATTCCTTCAAATGAAAAACCTATAACAACATCCAAAGGTGCTAATCCCAAAGCTACTCATTCTCCTCTACCATCTCCTAAATATGTTTTTGGTCCTTATGTCCCACGATTCACTATCCCATCTCCTCCATCATCCTCACCTTCTACATTTGTTAATCCTCATATCGTTTCACATCCACCACCGTATGTGCCAATGTTGGTCCTGAATTTATCACCCCATCACACACCTACCCCATTATTCCATCCATACACTTTCCAACATCACATTCTTTATCTCGCATATCTCCCCCATCAAATCCCTTATATCCCCTTATATCAACATCAAACAGTCGCGTCAAATATGGGCTCTTAATAGCTCATATGATACTTGATGCTTGTGTCCTTCATCCATCTCCTTATCACATGTCTTCTAACTCCACACCCTATCCTTATCCATCTCCCTCCACATATTATCCACAAGTCAAAAAAGTCAAGAAATCCAAAAAAAAAAAAGTAAAGAGAAATAATTTGTCCAATGGTTAAAACTTGGTGAACAAGTACCTTGGATAAGTACCATGATGAAAACTTGGAAAATAGGCATCATTTGTAAATCTCCCATCTAACTTACTTCAGCACTTGGGGGAAACTCCATCCCCTTCATCGATCTCCTCCATCAAACCTACTTACACATCCTACTTGTCATATCCCATTTATCACAATCCCTCAATCCTTCTTGTGATCTTGATATAGATAGGAGAAAACATATATACATGATTTGGACACCTCTTAGCATACATTCCCCTCATCCATACACTATCCTAATCCTTATTCGTATCCATCTACCTTCCTTGTCCACCCATCATGTTACCATTAATCTCCCTTCTTTATTCATGCATACTATCCATATCCATCTCGCTCCCTTATTTTCCCATCCTTCTACCTTGCATCCCTCCCGCCGCATTATACATGACATATCTAGAGTGGGGGCATCTACTTCCTTTGTGACATAGTCCTTGGAGACATCATTCATTGACTCTATCATCCTTTTCCATCTCCCCATCCTTATCTTTATATCCATCCCTCATAGCATCCCTTTCATCTCCCCATCCTTATCTTCCCATCCATCAAAACAATCCCTTCCATTTCCCCATCCTTATCTCCTTATCAATCCAAACAAACCCTTACACCTTCCCATCCTTATCTTCCTATCCATCCCTTCCATCCCCCATCCTTACCTCCCTATCCATTTATCTCTATCCTCATCCTATCTCATAATCCCTTGTCATTGGTATCTAGCTATAGGCTACTCCCCATGCAATCTAATGCTATATGTCTCATCCTCATCCATACTGCTTCTTTTGCACATCTTTTCAATCTCCTGTCACTTCTCATCACTCATCTCTACATCATATCATCTCCCCAATTCATCTTTTGATGCTTTGGATACCTATCCCATCCTTGAGCTTTGTGTGATCACCATCATCCTATCCAATCCACAATTTCAGTCTTGTCTCAACGTATCGGTCCCATCATTTCATCCTCTTATCAGGGTTATCTCATCATACCTTATCCATCATTTGTCTTTGGTCCTTCATTGAACTACATTGCTCCTGAGATTTCATGTAGGCAAGGTTGTTCATTTGATCAACCCCTAGGGATTTATTCCATCTTGTCATCCATTGAGGTCTCCCTCATCCTCTTTCCGATTTTATCCACTGTCAGTCGTCAGCCTTTTATCGAACTAAGAGGGCTCTTTTCTTTCACGTAGGCAAGGCTAATCTTTGATCAACCCTTGAGGCCCTATATCTTTAGGGTGTGTTAGTCTCATGTCTTGTCTCTCTTGTGTTGTGTCATCAATCTATGCCCTTATCTAGCTAGTGCTTCATAAACGAGATCCACTTGTATCATGAGATCCAATCAGTTTTGAGCATCCCACGTCATACCAATCTTTTAGTTTATTATCCATCTTTGGTATCAATAGGATGTATCCTTCCTAACATACCTCATCAATCCCATCCATCCCCTTGATCTTGTGGAAAAGGACGTTCGAAATTGATTTTGATCTTTTGATATTTTTTGGATTTTGTTTATCATTTGAGCTCCCTATCATCACTTGTCATGGTCACCTTGATCCATCATATCATGGTGTGTTGTGACTGGTAAACATAGGGGTGTATATTGATCTTTTCTTTGTTGTTGTCTTCTCGGTTGTCCTATGTAGTACCCACCAAGACTCTTGCGAGCTTGTGTTATGCTGGGGAATCCTTTTGTGCTTGTCGTTATCCCAGTACCTGGCCCAACCAAATTCATCATGACTTTGGGGTGTTGGGATAGCCTTCTTGTCTATTGTGTTTGTTTTATGCATTCGACACTAATCCGCCTTGGTTCCACATACCCTGACACCTGGTGCCTTATGCTATAACAAAAATTAGTGCTCCGAAAACATTGCATGTATCCTCCATCTCTTCTCGTCCATCTTTTCATCAATCCTCATTCTTCTTAGAATAATATAGATTGATTATTCTAAGTACCCTCATCATATCATCATCTCTTCAATCTTATTAGGATAATATAGATTTTTTATTCTAATCATCTTTTCCTTCACCATTTTCATTCTTTTCATCCATCACACATCTCAATCCAATCCTCATCTATTCAATCTAGCACAAATCATTTAATCACATCCTTGGTCTTGTTCCCAGCCTTGCTATAAGCCTTGATCCAATCATCATCATCATCAGGATGTATCCTTCCCTTACCTTTTGTGTTGTTTTGGGATGTATCCTTTTCTCATCAAAAACACTTTCATCATCATCATCATTAGGATGTATCCTTCCCTATCCTTGTGTTTTTTTAGAATATATCATTCCCCCATCAAAAACACTCCATCCATCATTAACCCATTTTGGCTTGTAGCTTGGCTGGGGCAACATTACATTTGTTTTTTAATCCATATGTGCTTCCCAATCTCCTATCACTTATCATCCTCTCTTATCCATGATTCTGCATCTTCCTCCTCTTTCCTTTTATCTCATCCATTTTGAGAGAACACTCGTGTTCTCTTGAAACTGCATGTCCTCTTCAGGGGGTATTCATCCCTAATCTTCATCTTCACCCCCATCATCTTTCTTCCTAGTCACTCCTTTGAATGACTAGGGCATCTTTCCCTATCTAACCATCTTCTTCCGAGTTCTATGTTTTAATATTCTTTGAAATGATGCTACTTCGTAACACCATCTCAAAAAGGGAATAATGTAGACACCTAAATTTGGATACTTACATTTGTCCAAATTTATCCCTCTTCATCTAAACATCCTCTTGTTTGCATTAATTAAGTAATATCGCTATTATATAATTAATATCCTTAAATTCCTCTAAATCCCTAAGATATTTAGTTAATAATTAAATACCTTACCCTTTATCCCCCTTTTCCTCAAAGACTTAAATAAATAATACATTTATTTAATTCCTCACATGTCACATCCTCCATCACCTATTTCTCAATCCTAATCTACCTCCTAAATCCATCATTAGGGATGTGCACATGTTTAATCCTTGATTAGGATGTGTCACATCCTCCAACTTTTGCAAGTTAGCTTCTAATATTCATTAACCCCTAACTGTCTTCTAACCACTAATTATTTATTCTAATCAGTACCTTGGTCAACTCTCCCCATCCCCCAAGGAATTTTTAATTCTTTTTTGTCTTCCCCATGTGAATTTAAAATTCACTTTTATTCCTCTAAGGAATCTCCTCTTCCCCATGTGATCATCGACAAGTCACATCACTCATATGGGTCAAAGTCCTACATTTTGGGGGCCTTTTCTTATCCAAGGTACTTCTCAGCTTTCTTTTTGGGAACCTTATCTTATCCTTAAGATCTCCTAATCATTTGAATTTAAAACTCACTTTTATTATCCCAACTTCTCTCCTTCCCATGGTCCTCTCACTTGTCACCATCACCCCCCTTTCCAAGGTACTTGCAAGTACCTCCACATCATTTGTATTCTCTCCACGTCATTTTTCCTTGTCACAATTCATCCTCCACATGGAAATATATGATGGCTTTTGAGTCCTCAACTCACCACAGCCCTCCATCTTGGCCATGTTGGCTCAATCTCAACCATTGAATTCTCTAGAGAATTCTCCCCAAAATATAGAGGATTTATCTTTCATTTGGACAAGGAGGAATTCACACACTTGAACATTCAATCTCTAGTTTTCATACTTTCTCTCAAGCACTTGACACTTTCAAACCTCCATTGTTGAACACTTGCAAGCTTCATCCTTTGCATTTTGCATTCACTCATCCAATTACCCGCATGGCCCATTTGAATCCTCATCTCACATAGAGAATTTTGTATCCACTTTCATCATATCTTGCCATCAAAAGGAACACAAAAAGCATTGAAGATCAAAAGTCCAACCAAGGAACAAGCTTAAACAAGTTATAATCAGCTTATTTTTTATCTTTGTTTTGTTTAAGATTAATGTAGCCCTATCTTGAGGTGTTAGTGTTGTTTTCCTTATTTTTGCATGTTTTTTGCATCACTTAGAATAGGATAACTTCACTTGTTCACATCTTGAAATTCAAACCTCTATCAAAAAGAGTGGTGCCTCTATTTTAGCGAAAGTGTAACTTTATCTGTGAAGTTGTATGTGTGTTTCAAATTACATTTTTAAGGCTTTGATTAGTTGTTTATAATCTCTATTTTGAGTTACTAATGCATGTTGTAAGGGTGTAATCCTTATCTAAGGCAAGAATCATCAAAATTATATGGTTATCTTTATTCTAACAATCTTTTCATGTGATCATTTTATCATCTAACCCTTTGTGATGCAACTTGAAATTGTTTTTCAAAGGCAAAAATCATCAAAATACTAACATATTTTTTGTAGATTCACTTGTCTGGGGCTTTCTTTTATCCATTAATCTAGTAAAAAATTATTTCTTAAGGTCAATGGACATTTTTTTGATGTGTCTTTAAGTGAGTGGTGTGTATGCTCTCCTCTTGCACCTAGTATGATCTTGAGGATAAAAAACATCACTTGCTCTTTTTATTTTTTTCTTTGTTATTCCAAGGAACCCAATGTGTGTATACTATCCTCTTGCACTTCATGTGATCTTGGGTGACCAAAATCACTTGGATCATTCTTTTTTGGAGTTTTTCCTAGGGATTTCACCACCCTAGGGGACAACCTCAACTCTCGTGTTCCCACAAAGTATAAAGAGCAAGAGGTGAATCAAAAGACACCTCTCTTGGAAGTTGAATCTTGTCAATTTGGGCTAATTCACCAAGAACTTGGCACCTTTGATAAGTGAAGGTGGAGAGTGGGTTACCCTCTCCTCCTAGTTGTTTGGTATTATTCCCTTTCATCTATAGATTTTTGCCTCATGTACCCTTGAGGTATTTGGAGAAATCCCTAGCAACCTCATGTATCCTAGATTAAGACCTTTTGGTCATAGCTTAGTGTGGTGTAACGGATGTGGATCATACCCTGAAGTTACTCACCATGCACTCCCTTAGGTTGAGATAGAAATCTTATGGTGAACTAAGAGTTCCCAAGGAGAGAGAAGGTGTGCCCGTGGTGTTTGTTGACGACTCTGTGTCATTGGATCTCTACCTATCTACCTTCACGAGAAAGGGTGCTTCACCCAAGTGTCAAGGAATATTAACCCCTAAGGGTGGTTGGACTACATTAATTTATAATACCACTTGAGTAATTTGGGCTTTTGCAAGTGCTTGGTGTGTCTTCTTGTGCTAAAACAGTGAATGCATATCTCCCCAATTCCTCCTAGCCACTTTGTTTATTTTTGTGATTTTATTTCTATCTCCTAGTCAAGCAAGCCAAACTTCCACCTCATATCAACCAATTCCTTCTATCCAAATTACCCTTTCACATCCTAATTATACCACCTAAGTTCAATCCTAATAATCTCTTTCCATCTTAATCATCTTATCCTAATCATTCCATCCAAATTATCCATTATCATTCTAATCATCCCTAATATTTTTTCCAACTATCCCTTCTCATTGCAATCATCCATTTTCATCTTATTCCCCCCTTCTTTCTAATCATACTTCATTATAATCATCCCTTCTAATCCTAATCATTCTTATCACCCATCTTGTCCAAATCATCCCCTAATCTATATCCAATCCATCCTTAATCCATCATTTATGGCCCTAAGCCTATTTTTTTTAATATATTTGAGGTCCTAATAATTATCCTAGTCACCCTCCATAATACACATCAAAATCCCTCTTTCTTAATCCATTTTCATCTTTTATCCATCATCATCATCCTTAATCCACATCCTTCACTATCATCTTTAATCTTCATCTTTCATCATCATCTTAATCCAATCCTATAGTCAACCTAATCCCATTCCAATATTATTCCTAATCATCCCCCAACTCATCATAACCATCCCTTCTCATCCTAATAATCCATTATCCATCTATCTATTTCAATAATACATCCAATCCACAATCCTCATCCAAAATCAACCCCAAACCTTCTTCTTCCAATCAATACTCCACCATATCTAACCACCTAATCTATTGTAATCCACCTTCATCCATTCTAACCCAATCTAATATCATGAACCCATGTCCTAACACAACAAGGCCAAAAATCATAATCAAAGCCAACCCCAATCATATTAATCATGATGAGGTTAGCCTTGTTGACCAACTTAAATATGATCCCTATGATGATAGTGAGAGAATTGTGGATCACCTTGAATCCATTATCATTAGAAAAAATTCTCCAATCCTTCACCAATCACCCATCCAAAGTTCCCCTCAAGTCCCACCCACATCCTTACCACCCATGTCATCCCCGTCCACCTCCACCGATTTTATTCTCACCCACTATTTCCATATTGATATGGATTCCATGCTTAGATGTCTCCTTGGAATTGGTTCTAAACTTCCATCCCCCTCACCTTCATACAATCCTAATCCATCTCTTTTTTCTTGTCATTCCCCTTCTTTTGACAAGGGAAACCAAGCCTTTAGCCAAAATTCCCCTTTAACCCCATCCACATCCCAAATCCTCGTCTCTAAATCCTTTTCAATATCCTCGTACTCATCCTCAATCTACCAACCAATGGAAGATTCCACCTCTTATTCCACTTGTCCCTCTCCCACGTCCTTACAATCCACATCACCCCAATCTTACCAATCAAATTCATCCCATCTCCCTCATAATAATTTCCTCAAAGGACTATTTTCAAAGATAGCTAATTCCCCATGCAAAAATAAAGTGGTGCAATATTCCCATGTCATGTATCAAATTACATCACCTCATTCCCATATCATGCATCCACCTTCATCACCTCCACATCAAAATAAACCTAAATCCCCTAAATCCCATGAACCTCCTATCCCTCCATCTACCCAATTTGAATATTCTATCCAACCTCCCTCCCCCATCACACCATCCACATCAAATGAAATGTGTTCATCTCCTAATCCTAAGCATGCTAACATATATTACCCTCCATACAAAGATCAAGGAACCCCTTCTCCTCCATCATATGATCCTCTTCTACCTCATGCCCCCAATAACAATCAAGAACACCATATCCCTTCCACCCCATCCAATGACCTATTTCCATCTCAAAAGTAATATATCACTTCATCCCCATCTCATGATCTTCCCTCTCCCAATCTATTGCATGATCCCTCTTTAAATCAAGATCAAAGTAGACCTTCCACCCCACCTAATGATCATCTCCCCTCTCATGATCAAAACACTCTTCCTACTCCATGTCATGATCCCCTTCCATCCCATAACCACGAGAACACTACACCATCCACCCCATCTCATGATCCTACCCCAAGTCAAGATCAAAGAATCCCCTCATCTTCATGTCATGAGCCTTATCCTCCACAAGATTCCATCACTCCTATCCAAGATACCCATGAACCCCATATGTATAAAATGGGTTCATCCACTTTCATCCAAGTTGGTTCACAACAATGTGTTCGCATCTTGATTCCAAAATAATAAGTATCCCATTGGAAAAAAAGACTTGTTAAGCTATGAATTATCAAGGAAAATGGTAAGGCCTTCATGAGAAAGGCATCCTAGAATCCCTGCAAATCTAATAAAATCCTAATTATCATGGCCTTGGCTATAAGGCTCTAGACTTTGGCACTCCTTCCACCCATCCTAAATCCTAAATCCCTCCATCTAAACCTAAATTGTTGTATTCCCCATCCTCCAAATCTATCTTGGATTTTTTGATGGGTTTTTTAGCACTTCTCAACATAGGTAATGCATAGGTGCATCACCTCTCTTGAAAGACAATCTCCTACAAATAAATTGCAGAAAACTATCCCAAGGTTTCAGATGCTAGGTCATGACAATGCTTGGAATATCTCAATTGTTTCATGTGATTTGTTGGTAATCACAGGGAATACTTATGTATGTTAAGTTGGAGTGGAATTGGTCTTTTGGATGGAATTTATGAAATTCTAGAATGATGTTCTATTGCTGCAAGTTTAGGACATCAGTCTAAAACTCCACCTTTATCATTAGATTTGGCTTCACAATGATGCTTGAACTTTTCCTAAATTAATGTTTCAAAGAAAATTCAAAAGGGAAGGGGAAGAAGAAAGCTCCTAGACCTGCAACTACCAATGAATAGTGATAATGGAGGACACTATAGTGGACAACCTTCCTAAAACTAAGTTCCACTTAACCAAATCAGCAAACAATCTCATGCATCTAATGCTATCTTCTAAGGTCTGTAGATTTTCAACCATGCATTCACCATAAAGCATGAATAAAAGATGGAATTTGAGTACAACATTCAATTCATATTCAGAAAAGCTTACACTGCTATTTATCATCAATAAACAACAAAAATCATGAACAAGGAAGGGCATCAACACAATAAAATTCTTTAGCATCAATGACCAACATTAACTAATCTACTAAAAGCATGTAAAACACATAGAACAACAAAGTAAATCTACTAACTATGAGGAGATGAATAATGAAACATGAATGAAACTCAAGAATCCACCCAGAAGCAATGAATTTCTATTAGAATTTCAACAGCATGTCTTTACAACAACTCAAATCTATCCTAAAAATGAGAGGATACCCCCTATTTATATTGTCCAAAAAGAAAAATGAATGGCAAAGATTTAATCTCATTGTGTGGCCAGGATTCACTAAAAATTAGGGTTTCACCTACCCCTTAATATTTTACAATTTAAAATACACCCTTGTCTTTTAGCCTATTTTGTCCTCTAGTACCTGGTGTTGTAGCACTTTTGTCTTTTGGTTGATTTCCTTTGCTACAACTACACTGTGAGGAACTCATCATCAATACCTAGATTTCCTTCACTCTTCTTCACTGTGGCGTATCCCACGAACTTTCCGATCAATGCCTAAAGCTTACTCCATTCGATTATGTCGGATTGGAGCACTTCAAAGTTTAAATTTCTAGATTTGTTAGTAATCAAGTCCCAATCCTTGTTGCATTTTGGTGTGTTCCTGATTACCTACTCTAATTGAGTGAAGACTCAAGCAGAAAAATCCATAAAGTTTGGAATCAACATATCAGTGGCTCCATTCTCCATCTTCTTATGGAAATTGGATTTAGTTTCTCAGGGTCTAGATTGACGACAGGCATGTCGTAGTCCATCATAAGCTTCAAATACTCTTCACAGGCTGACTGGTGTTCCCTGACCCAATCTAGGTCTAGCTCCACTTCATGGAGCAGCCGCTCCAAGACTTCTCTTCTATGATCAAGGCCTAATTTCCATGTCTCAATGAGCCAGTTGTCATCTTTTGCCAACACTAGCTCCTTTTCCTAAGATCTCTCAGGCATCTTGAGGATAGCCTAGAGTTTACGGTATGTAATCTTGTATAGTTCCAAGAAGTCAGTAAATAAGTTCCTCATGCCTTCAAGCTCCTTGTGTACCTCCCTGAACTTATTTTTTGTCTAAGCAACATGGCCAATACCCATATCTCCATTGTACAATACTCGTCGGAACTAGTCTTCGGTGGCCTTAGTCCAATTCTTCCTCCTTTCAAGCTTGCTTATGTGTTCCTTGGATAGTAGCAATGGTGGGGCCGATGAGGTTGTTAGAAGTTCTTTAGCAGAAGACCATTGTTGTATATAAGTCGTAATATCTGCCACTTGTGCCTTTAAGTCCTCTTTGGATGATTGATCTTTGTTCATATGGTGCACAATTGTGGTGACGGATCCCTGGAGATGGTCAATCTTTTGTTCTCTGGTGGAAATCCCTAGGTCAATGGTGGAGATATTTTAGCTTACTCCTTCTCCTTTATCCATTACTAGAGTAGCAATTTGCATGATACCCAACCCCGACGCATCCATCGTGATATGGGATCCAACCCTTGGCTTCTTCTCCTTCTTTACTCCTATCTGAGCTCATGCTAACATGACCTCTATCCTTTCCTTGGGGTCCATGAGGGCAGGATCCTTCTTCTATAATTGTTTCTCGAGCCCTTCGAGCATTCGAGATCCCTCCTTTGGTGTTTCATGATCACCTTCTTCCTTCTGAGCATGTTGGATCTCCATTTCTTGGTGGCCCATAGCTTCCTGCTCTGTTTTCTCTTCTTCTTCTTCATCTGAGTCACAGATGAATATAGCCTTTTCTTCTTTTGAATCGGTGGTAGCTATGTTTTCCTTGGGGCTATCTTCCCCTTCAGATGACTTTTCTTCTTCTTCCTTCCCATGCTCTACATGATGCTCTATCTCTGGGCTCCTTCTTGTTTGAGCCTCTTTTTGAGCTTTCTCTTCTTTCTTTTCTTCTTCTCCTGCGAGAGGCATTCCTTCATTATGGTGGGGGATTTTGTCTTGTTTTGTGGTCAGAGGTTTTGTAGTTACTTCCATTTCCTCATCTGATTCTTTCTTTTCTACAGAGGATTTTCCTTCCACTTCCTCTCCGACATGCTTGAGTTGTTGAGCCAACTCTTCCTCAAGTTCTTGGTCGGAAGTCTCCACTGTGTATTTTGCACCTGGATCTATAATATCTTCCTCTGAGGACTATGCCTTTTCCTCTTCATAGGCTACCTCATCAATGACTAAGTGTTGATGCTCTGGATACTCATGGTATTCATCAGATTCCTCATCCATTTCTTTAGTTTCCTCCTCTTGTCTTTCTAGCTCTTTGGATATCTACATGGTTGTATCCATTTTGGGTGGTTTAGTGAGAGAAGGGATAGGGAGACTAGCCATGGCTTGAGCTAAGGTAGCATGTACTGTAGGGTTCATTAACACTCTAGAGAGCTCCATAGGTATGTTCTACATGTGCCAAGCAAAGGCCTCTAGGAGAGTGAGAGTGGGAATTGTTGTCACAGAGGCCAGAGGAGTTGCAGTTGTTGGAGACATTGAGGAGGATGAGAGTGGGGAGGTTGTGGCAGATGAGGAGTCTCTCACCATAATGGGTGTAGTAGGTGATGTGGTAGCAAGGTGAACTAAGATGTCCACCACGGGCGGAGAGGAAGCAAGCAATGCTTGAGATGTTGGTGGAGGAGTGATAGCAGTGGTGGCAGCAAGAGTAGAGGCAGCAGGTGGAGACTTTGGTTGTTCTACCTCTTCTTCCTCACCTCCTCTTGGATCATAGGCATATCAATGAATTTGCCTAATTTCTTGGCTTTATTTGAAGGCTCACCTTCAGAGGCCTTCCTTGAATATACCTTATGCTTCGGTTGGCGCTCTAATACCTCTTTCCTTTTCTTTCACCTGCTGGTGGGAGGATATTTTGGGGTTTCTCTAGATGGGGTAGAAATGGTCCCACTGTCAGTTTCTCTCTTGATCTCATCTTCGAGCTCACCATATGTCAGAGCTACTCGCTGGAGCTTCAGCTGAGCAATTTGTCCATCAATCCACTACTTTGTCCTAAGCGCTATTGGTTTTGTTAGAATTTTGAGGTCATTGACCTCTTCCTCATCCCAATCAATTAGGGGCATTGGTAGGTTGGCAACAACATCAAATCTCAGATCTATGACGGTATTTTCATCCTCCACGATTTGATCTAGCACTGGGAAAAATTTGATTGTTTCACAAAGTATGTCATCATGCGCATATAGTGCCTCATGCACACTTCCTTATCATCCTTGCAGTTGGCCCATAAATCCTCAACATTGTGCAAATGGACATATTCTTTCCCAACCATCTTCTTCAATTTTCCATACGGATCCATCCTAGGCGGGGCAGTGTAAAGCTCCAACTTATATTCAATGATCTCTTTTTCAAAATACTCTGCACATTGGGATATAGGAGCATGTTTGTCACTTAGGAGCGTGTGTGTGTTGCAATTTCTTGGAGATTTCCAACAAGATCAACCAGTTATTTGGATACTGGGTAGCATATATGGCCTCTCAGAGAATCCCTCGGTCCGGATGTAAGTAAACTTGGGAAATTGAATAAATAAGAATCTAAATTGGTAGATAAATGCATGAGCACTATGTGTGACCCTTCTCTCGAAGTCTCCTCCGAGTAGTATGATGATGTGCCCTATAAAGGCATCATTTACCCTACAGTAATCTTTCTTGAAATTACGGTATTGAAGCTGCAGGTGCCTATCATATACCTTTACTTCTCTCCCCAAAGTTGTGCTCTATGCCATAAATAGACCTCTGTATGGAACAAGTTCAGCTAATAGATAGACTAGGTAAGAGGTCATGTAAAACTAAGAAGTCCTTTTAACTGCTATAAACTACTCATGAAAGCAATTGTTCATCATTCCTGCCCAATTGAACTTGGACTCCCCCCTAATAATCTCTTCTACAAAATAAAACATCCAGTCTTGGAAATATTTCGCAGTCGAGATGCCCATGTATCTGCTTAGTAATGTTACCAAATCATGGTAATCCTCATGGAAATCACTCCTGAAGAGTTCCTAAGGAACTTTGTTCACGCTGCCCCTCTTCTCTTTAAACCAGAATTGATTAATCAATTTCTTGCATCTTAGAGGATCAGCTTTCCATGTGCTTTTTGCATATTATTTTGTGGTTTCCTCCATTGGATCAAATGTGGGGATGTGGAAAGTTTTCCCTATGGACTTGGAGGACAAATAGGCCAATAATCTGCCATTGCGATCAACAATTCTTCTAGTTTTATCTTGATAAGCCTCCTTGCAGCCATCACTAGTTTGGGAGCCATAAGAGCCGGTGAGAAACCAGCTACCTTGGCCAACCCACTCTTCCTAATTTTCTTTGCACCTTCCATAGTGGGGTTGGAAATGACTCTCTGCCTGAATTCATCAATGTAACTATGTCCTAGGTTCGTATCTATAATTGTGTCTCATTCTATGGTAACCTTAGAAGTGACCTCGGTTCAGTGGAATTTATTTTTCATTTGGTCTTTATCTTCCTTCCCTCTTGGTGCTTTGGCGGTTTTCTTCCCCTTTTCCTTCTCTACGGATGCCCCTGAAGGTCCTACAACTGATTCCATAAATCCTGCAAGCAAAGGAGCAATAAGCATATCCATGTGCAAAATGAGCAGAGCGTTAGAAAAATCCTACAAAATCAATGTTAGATCAAGTAATTTATAATTTAAAGATCATAACATTCCTCTTAGATCACCATTTTCCTTTTGTTAGCGGAAGACATAGAAATGTGGGCCTAGGGGTGCAAACTTCCCTAGGCTGGCAGTCATTTTCAAGGAGGCTATTGGCAGATGACGAATAGGGATGGGTGGCCTAGATGCGTGAACCCACATCAAGACTTTCATGTTGTGATGGGGCCCACCAAGGTATTCTATCATTTGGATACATGGGTTTGATCTTCTTCGAGGTCTTCGAAATGCTAGATCGATCATTTTGGCATGTGGGTCAAAGGGTTGCGGTGTCAGAGGTATCTCAACCATTTAGGGGGTCCATCATTTGAAATGGATTTGGCAAGGAAGAATCTCACAGATGAGGTCTCACAATGTGGGGCCCATGGCCAGGGAAGGCAGCGTCGGTTCAACTTTGAAGTTTAGTTTTTTTAATATGTTGTGGGCGGGGAACCGGAGGAGGATGTTAGATGGCATCCGTTTGAAATGGTGGAGATGCGACGACAGCCCGCAGGCGATGGTCCACATTGTCATGCCTGCATAATGCATTGGTGTGAGTTTTTCATTCAATTTTCATCGAATGGAGGTAGGGAGGTCAGGCTCTACTCAGCGGGCGGTATGCTTGGCTTGGCAGTTTGAGATCAACAAAAGGAGGACGGCGGACCGCAAGCGGCCGTCCTTATTAGGTTTCCTGCATGTGACTTAGAATTTAATGATTTTTAATAAACATTCGTGAGAAGTTAGTGTTGGGACCCACAAATCAAAAAGGAAAAGGTCGTTGGCTGTGCATAACGGTGGACATGTGGCGATGACCTGCGATGAAGGGTCCACAAGTGGCAAACTTGGTCATTTTCATTCTAGAGGCTTAAAGTGACATAGGTGATGTGGGGTCCGCAAGGTGGACAGATGAGATACCAAGGCCATTTGAAGTGGCGAGCGCCCCGCAACGGTCTGTGAACGGAAGTCCGCAAAGGTCAGCCTGTGAAAGGGTTTACACTTAGTCATTTTGGCTTGGAGGGTTGGACGGAAGTAGTTGGTGCGGGACCCGCCTAATAGGAGAAACCTAGGACTTTTCCATCTTGGGAATGACCATTGAGCAATGAGGAAATGATGATGGAAGCCTGCATCCAACAGTCCATAGGAGGAGTTTGGCGATGAGCTCAGCTAGTGGACAAAGATATCACGGGACCCGCAAGGTGGGAGGTCGGGCTCAGTCAGTCGTTTGGGATGGTGCAACAAAGGCAGTCATCTGCATGTGGAGGCCCACACTTGTAGACCCACAATGTGGAAAGGGTCTCGTTTAACTTGTCATTTTTGTTGAGTTCAAAAGGTGACGGAAAAGTGGAGGCGTCCAACCACATGAGCGGGCTCGTCGGAGGTAATGGTCGTTGTTTAAAGTTTGTTGTTGAAAGGCTAACAAAATAATAGTGAGGGTCCTACAGGATGCAAGGGCTCGATGACCTTGGTTCAAGAATGGCTCCCATGAGAGTGAGTTCTGCACGGACCTCAAGGACAAATTTTTAAAGGATTTTCAATTTTTAAAACGTGGGTTTTGTGCGCCGTGAGGTCTTCTAACTAGTTTCAAGGTTTTTCTATTTAAGATTTTTATAATTTTGCAAATTTCAAAGAAAAATGAAGAAACAAGCAACAAGAGAGGTCCTACCTAGTAGGCCCACAAGAACTTGATGAAGAAGCTAAAGATTGCAATGCACAAACAACAGCAGGATCTCGCGGGCGCGGAGGCGGCGAAAGCTGGAGGGCTCTAACAATTTTTACAAGAAGAATGTCAGTGAAAATGACTCATCATAAGCACTATTTATAAACTTTTAGGTATTAAATTCCCTTAATAAATGTGGGTATGGCAGCAAGCATATTTGGTGGGTGCACAATTCGAAACAACCAGTGGTGGGAACGGTGGGGTCCATAGGGCGGATGACAGCCAAGCATTTGTTGTTTGGTCAGTTGGTGAAAGAGACAGTAACTGAGGCCACGGATCCCACAGGGTGGGTGGATGTCCCAACTTGGCTGCCGCAGGGATGACAAAGACAAGATGAAATTCTGCATAAGGAATCCCATGTAGGCGGACCCACAAAGGGCGAAGGACGACAGTTTTGAAGTTTCAAGGAAAACTACCAAGGGAACTCTATGAAGGCTAAAGACTTTAAAATTTTGAAGGTGGTGAAACTTGGTCAACTGAAGATGATGCCTCAAGGATTCTTTGACCACTTAGGACTCAAAATAGGGGGCATGTAAAATGAGATGACGAAGAAAGCTACCCAACAAAAGCAAAAAAGAGAGTGTCCCCATTTTAAACGAGGCGTAATTTGCTATAGGCACAATAGGACCCTTATGTTCCAAATCCAAATTCTTCACCCCTTCCATCTATTTTAGGTCCCTCTATCCCAAAACAAATCCCTTCATCTCCTCCATCCATCTTGGGTCCTTACATTCCACCACCTAGCATTCCTAATCCAAAATCACATTTTCCTTTCTATCCATCACCTCATATCCCTCATCAAGATCAACAAAGGTACACACCCTTTAATCCCTTCCAACTAGCTACTTACACCAACCCATCCATAATACATTCACATCATTCATATCCATCCACCAATCCCATTTCTCTTGGAAGCAATTTGGATGCCAAAACTCAAATGCATAAAGCCAAAAATCCACAAAAATCCAAGGATCAACATGTCCCATCAAAAAGACATGCAAAAACAAAGAAAAATATGATCCAAAATCAAAAATTTAAATTAAAAAGGCCAAAAATTCCAATTAAGCAAAAATCAAAGTAAAAAATCACGTGGATTCAAAATTAATAATAGAATCAATGCATCCCAAAGAAAATCAAAATTGGCATCCAAACTTGCTTATCCAAAAGCTCCATCCAATTCTAAGTCCTTATCCCATCTAATAATCCTTCATCACCTCCATCCATATTGGGCCCTTATATCCCAAAATCTACATCCTCTCCTCCATCTAAAATTCAAAATACAAAATCTACTTTACTTCCTCAATTCTACCACCCTTTTGAAACATAGAAAAATGGGTTAGGGTTCAAAACACATAATACTAATTTGGAATATTTCACCAAAGTTACTATAAATAGAAAGGGAAAAATGAGTGTAATGAACCCATATATTCTTCTATTTCATTCAAGAAATGAGATCCCTCAAGTTAAAATCCACTTTTAATCCTTAGGTGAGTGAATTCTTTGAGGAATCTTGCAATTTCCTTTATGTGTGTGAATGGACTAAACAACGCTTTTGGGAGACATACTAAAAATAATAAATCAACTCAAAACTAAAATGTAAGACCATATCTGTGTAGATTAAACATAGAGATAAAAAACACAATTTATTTCATGCTAATCGGATGAGTGGAGGACACTTAAAATTGATCTCAAAAACAGTCGCAAAGTGTTGTTCTGGCGCAAAGTGTTGTTCTAGCGCAAAGTGTTGTTTTGGCACAAAGTGACCTGTTCTGGCACAAATTGTCCTAAGATAACTTTTTGACAGAAATGACTAAACAAGGGTTTTGGCAGAAAGATTAAAAATACCAAATGCATCCATTCATGACATGTAAATATTGGATTTTACAGATTAAACATAATACTAACAGAAACAGTAAAGCTTTGGGAAAATTTGGGAATAGAAAATGTTGTGTACCTCTCACAAAACGTTATTTTTGGAAGTTGTCCTGGGAATCATTCACCTCATGGTGAATGGGTCCTTTGTAGGGCTTTTCAAAATTGGTTTTTAGGTCCTTTGCTCCTATGTCTGCACTTCCAAATTCTTGGGTTTCATAGTTGGACATTCGGAAATAAATTAGGGATCTGAGTTTCCATGAGATGACAACAAAGGTGACAACAAATGCAACTTTACAATTTTGCACTTTTGAGATCTTCAACTTTGCTTCAACTTGCAAATCTAAAACACACAAAGAGGGGGAATTTTTTTTTTTTGAGCAAATGGGATTTTACCTTGGTCAAACCACGTTTTGGTAAGTAAAACTTGAAATGAAATAAAATTTAGCATGAAAGGAATGATGAATGAACAACTCAATGTTGCAAATCACCAAACCCTTGAATGAACCTTTGGAAATTTGAAATATTGATGTTGATCTTGCATGAAATGGATTCAATGGATGTGTATCTTGACACTTTAATCTTGCTTTGAATCTTTGACTTGAATTCTTGGAAACTACATCACAATGTTACCTCCAAAAACATGCATGATTGAACATAAATTTGACATGATGAATGGATCTTGAATGCTATAACAAAAGATGAAGAAATCTTCCCTTGAATTCTCTTGACAATAAGATTTGCTCTTGTGAAGTTTACCTCTTTCTATATTTTTCTTTAGACTTGATTTGATCAAAATAACCTTGTATTTATAGACATTTATCCTTAATTTCCCAAAATTCAAACATTACAAGATGACCTTTAGAATTTGAATCTAAGATCATAAAAATACCACCAAAACATGACTTAAAAATGGGTTTCAAGTCTTAGGGAGTGTTAACAAATATTTAACTAGCTCCCTTCAGGTGTATTTTTCTCTATACGTCGGCCCATGCATTGCAAGGTCAGCTCGGCCTTTTATCTAAGTTTTGCTTTGTCGCTCCACATGTCTACTCCTCTCAACTCCAAGTCTCGGCATTCCTTTCGCATCCCAGGAAACTCCGATATGCTTCCATGTGTTGTGGCTATGGGATACTTTTGTTCATATTTTCTTGATGCCTAATCAGGCTCCGAAAGACTACCACGAAGCCCTCATTCCCAAAAGGTTTTGGTGGGCCCCGCGCCCGGCTGGTGATCGTTCCCTCCATTGTTGATGAAGGCTCTGCCCATTTGACACGTGTAGTATTAATGCAAGTCCTCAAAAGCAAGGGGAGAGAGGTTCATATGGGCAATGAAAGGCTGCCATGTGCCTAACTAGTGGATCTCATATTCGAGCGATGGACCAAATGAATCAAATAATACTATTGGTCGCTGCGTGTCATAATCATTCACACAAGGGGGTGACACTTGTCTAATTAGGCCTTGTTGGGACCACCACCATCATTTGTAGAAGACACACCTATGCCTAGAATGACTGGATGCTTTGTTCTAGATCGATTCTATTGTAATGGCCTTGGGAATATTTTGATTCAGGAATCATTGTCGAGGATTGCGAAATATTTTCTGTTACTGCTCTCTGAAGCAGTGGGAGGTTTTCCTACTATATATACTTTCTCTGTTATCAGAAAAGGGTCTATAATTTGAGGAAAATGATGGTTTTAGTAAAATATGCCAGGCCTTTATTGTTGTTTTATTTGATTGCAAAAACTCTCATACTGTGCCAATTGTTCGACTTTTATGTTTTTCATGCTATTTGATCAAACTGTACACTGTGCTTTTTATTGTCTGGACACTTCATTTAAGAACTTCTATATATGTTGAATGCAAGTTTGCTTACCGAGATCATGTCTAATGACTCTTCTTGGTAGTAGGAATGTATGCAATGATAGTTTATGTCAATGAATGAATTGTTTATGCTATAACCTTAAGTCTCTGATGTTCTGGAACATTACAACACCATTTAGGCCCTTAGATCTATGATTTATCGTGCCTATCATTAAGTATTTGTGCATCACCTTAGGTTAGACTTGATTTTATTATATTTGCTTCCCTTTCCCTTTCCAAACCCCCAATATAGAAGAAGCCAACTTCTCTAAAAATCTGGAGGTTACTCAGTTTAGCGCAAAAGGTCCCCCTTAAACTGAGTTTCCCATAAGGCACTGTTACCTCGTCAAATTTTGGCATCAATAGTTTGTTCATTTTTTTGGCATGCTCGGTGGGACCGAGCATAAATGAAATTTAATTTTAGAAGGGTGTATGAGCCATTGACCAGTAACTAGATCTCAAACTATAGGCAACCCAAGTTTACTAGTACCTCCCCTAGGGATAGTCCAATTCACAAATCAACTGGTAACTGTTCCATTCCCATCGCCCATTCCTCTCACCATGTTGTCAGCCGCCAATAGAAACTACATGGCATGGGATGTCAGAAGTCCCCTAGTAGCCCCGGTCTAACCTGTTGTCTAGGGCGCTATCCCAGTTTCAGCCATGAAAGCTATACCGAAGTTTACTGGAGACAACTCAAGAACACCAGCAAAACATTTTCAGGATGTGGCGGACATATGTCTGGTACATAGGATTACAACACAGAATGTAGCCCTAAGGCTTCTTGCCATGTCTTTTAAGGGCAAGGTGTTGGATTGGTACTGAACACTGACGCCTAATTCAATTCGCACTTGGGATGAGATTGGAGATCAGTTCTATGAGAGGTTCTCGAATGATGGAGATCGTTCTTCATTCTATTATCAACTATCTGTCATAAAATGAGCCCCCTAGGAGGCTCTAATAGACTTTAATGCCTGATTTCATGCAAATTGGCAGAGGATTCCTGTTACCATACGCCCGACTCCTGAGTTGGCATTTATATTTTATCTAAAGTCCATCAATTCTAACATTTTCGTGATGATCAACTCTTTGGGAGGAGCTACTCTACCAGATGCTTATGGTATTGCTATCAAAGCTGAGAATCATTTAATAGATTACAAAAAATTTCCTCAACCTATTATGCCGATATTTCCTGAAATATTGATCTCCGCGCAAGAGGTCGTGTCAACTAGTGCACCCACAACTACCCAGTCAATGTACACATATGCGGAAAGCCTACAAAATGTGGCTTCTACATCAGGTTCTTCCAAAGATGAAATGAGCGACCTCAAAGAGATGTTGCAAACCATGGAAAATGATATAACCACTCTTAAGCGGAACCAATCAACACCTCTAAAGCCTGCATATCAAAACTATCAAGGCAAGCAGTCTCCTTATCAGCAAAATCAATACCAGGGTGCACCTCGCACTAATCCACTAGCCTCGACTGCAAAACAAATGGTGTTGGTGCCTACTCTGATGATGAGCGCATCACCAAGCTTGAGTAGGGAATTAACCGCAGGGCAGAACAACCTTATTGATGATATCAATCTGTGGTACTTCCCTTGCAGTGATGCGCATGCCTCAGAATTGTTCAAGTGACAACTTACAACAAAATGTGGCACAGTAACACATCCAAGGTGTGGCAACAAAACATGGAGGTTATATGTATGCTTCACCACAAATGGAGAGTGCGGTTCTTACTGCCCAAATGCAAGGAATGTCTTTAGAACAAGAGTCTGATAGTGCTCTTGATCACGCGCTTTTCTCCTAGATGGAGGAAGAAGAAACGGTGTTTTCTAATGACGCGTTCATATCCAAGACACCGCAAGTGCAATCTGATTATAACACATGCTCAAAGAGAAGATTCACCGACGAGTTAGTTGTTCCCCATCCAGCCAGCCCGCAACCCAAGGGTGTTTCCAATCAGATTCCTAGTGCTTCAACCGTCCCGTCACCATCTCAACCACGGAAGGAAATTATTATAGCAAGAACCAAGGAGCAGAAACCTCCGAGTTTGTCACCTTTTAATGTGGTAGAGCAATTGAAGAAATCATCCGCTAATGTGTCTCTATGGGACATTCTAGCTATCCCAAAACAAAATACGCTACTACAGAAGGTGCTTCAAGAAGAGGTCAACTTGGCACCAACAGAGTCGTTTGCTAGTGCAGAGGTTGTTTATCAAATACCACCAGCTAAAGTCCTTACAAACAATACAAAGGAATCCCCTACTGAGGACAGGAATAAGTTAAAACCTCAACCCTTCTTCTTGACTCTCATTATAGGAAAGAAGTTATTGCACAATGCTATGATTGATTCAGGCGCTAGTACCATGGTTATGCCTAAACAAATAGCCGAAGCTTTAGGACTTAGCTATGAACCTATGAAAAGAGGGGTAATGTAGCTTGATGGTAGTAAAGTTGAGACCGTAGGTGTTATCAAAGAACTTCCTTTAACTCTATGCGCTTGCCCTAGTATCACGATGCCGCAAGACACTGTGATCATAGATGTTCCTCCTATGTTTGGTCTCTGTCTATCCCGAGAATTTACTTCAAAGGTAGGCGGATACCTATCCTTGGATTGGTCACACCTAATACTCAGGACCAGACATGGCAAAAAATGAAGATAGAATTAGAGGCTTTACATTCTAAACATGTAGCGGATGAAGCCTTGATCAATTTTGAAGCCGCGCATACCTCTATCACCAAGCAAGAAATGTATTGCTTTGAATTACTAGAGGAAGAAAGGGTGAGCGAAGACCAGAATGACAAAGAAGATTCTCTTTTGAGTGAACACATGGACAATGATCCTTTCAGAAATTATCATGCTACAGGATTGGGCACCTATGTAATTTATGATGAAGACCAAGTGCTTCCAAAAGTCACCAGAGTCCGAAGGTAGCCAAGAAAATGAGCTTTGGACACTATACTTTGATGGAGCAAGAAGAAAAGTGGGTGCTAGAGTAGGGATATATCTAATATCCCCACAAAATGAAAATTTTTTGAGGTCTTTCCACTTTCATTTCGCCTGTTCAAACAATGAGGCTGAATATGAAGGATTGGTTCAAGGTTTAAGCCTCGCGGAACGAATGGGAATTAAGCAATTAATTATGTTCGGAGATTCTGAACTAGTAGTCAACCAAGTCTAAGGAATTTTTGCGGAAAAGAATTTCTACATGAGATCCTATCGGCACCAAGTCTAGGACCTAATTGATGGTTTTGAAGCTTTCAACATCAAGACTATTCCCCAAGGACAAAATAGCAATGCAGATCGCATGGTCATGATTGGTGCTTAATTTGATCCTGTCTCTGACCTTATACATAATGAAAATTCAGTACGAGTACTAGTCAGACCAACGATCCCCGATAATGATCAGAGTTGGAAATTTTTTGAAAGCGATGAACACATCACCTCGTTTATCCAGCACTCAGGGGAGTTCACTGATCAGCTTCAATCAAAGATTTATGAAGCTTATGAAGGAAAAATTGTGCAACTCCAATCTAATAAAATTCTGAAAGGATTGGTTACTCTAAAAAAAAAATTGATTGTGATGATGCCCGAAATGATAAACGAAAGTTCGTAGCAGACAAAAGTGATTATGTGGACCTTCGAGTCTCCGATGGTAGGAATATCTTAGTCGGGAAAAATGTCCCACATCATGATAAAGAAAGACTCATCAGTTTCTGCAAAAAATATGGAGTAGTGGCCTGGTCCTATGATGATCTAGAGGGGTATGATCCTAATATCATTCAACATGCTATTGAGCTAACAGAAGGTGCAAAACTAGTCTGACAAAAATAGAGGCCAGTCAACCCTAAAATTGAAGCGCTAATGGCGCAAGAGCTAACTAAGCTCATTGAGTCGTGCATTGTCTTCCTAATCAAGCATAGTACTTGTGTATCGAATCTGGTCCCAGTCCGAAAGAAGAATGGATATATCCATTTGTGTGTGGACTTCTGAGACCTAAACAGAGCATCTCTAAAAGACCACTATATGTTGCCTTCTATGGAGTCAATCCTACAAATGGTCGTAGGATCTAAAATGTTTTCTCTATTGGATGGTTTCTCTGGCTACAATTAGATCTGAGTTAAAGAAGAGGATCAGCAAAATACTACGTTCACCACAAAATGGGGAACATTTGCATATGCTAAAATTCATTTTGGTTTATCCAATATAGGTGCAACATTCCAGCAGGAAATGGACATCGCATTCGGCGAACTAATCAATAAGTTTATTCTAATTTATTTGGATGATCTTACTGTGTTCTCTAAATCTAAGGATGATCATTTTGATCACTTAGAATTAGTTTTTCAAAAATGCCAGGAGTTCGGAGTTTCCCTAAATTCGAAGAAATGTGTATTTGAAGTACCGCAAGGCAATCTGTTAGGACATGTTGTGTCCAAGGAACGGGTTTCAATTGAGCCCAAACGAGTGAAGGCTATCAAGGAACTTCCCGTGAATAAGAAAGGTGTTCAATCTTTCCTGGGAAAAGTAAATTTTGTCAACAAGTTTATTTATGATTTCGCAGGAATAATTAGGCCGATCACCCTGATGCTGAAGAAAGATTAGACATTCAAGTGGGCGATCGAAGCTCGGGAAGCTTTTGAAAAAGTCAAGGAAGCTATCTCCATAGCTCCCATGTTGGTTAATCCAGATCAATCCAATGATTTTATAATGTATGCATTCAGTAGCAAGTCCAATATTGCTACTGTCCTAACCCAAAAAGATGACGAAGAAAAGGGGGAACATCCAGTAGTGTTCTACTCCCGGACCCTAAAGGAATATGAGGCAAACTATAATTTTGTCGAAAGGCAGGCCTTTGCAATAGTGAAGGGATTTAAAAAGTTATTCCATCTAATTTTCTACAACAAGGTGCTTGTGTATGTCGCACATTCCAGTGTGCGTGACTATATCATGGAAGGGGAGATCACAGAAAAAAGGGCTAATTGGATCACCAAGATCCTTGAATATGGCATTGAAGTCAAGCCTACTAAAACTATTAAAGGAAGAGGACAGTGCAAGAACATGGCACAGATCGAGGAGGTACCTGCTGCAGAGGAGCAACCAGAGCTTGTCTTGATAAATGAACTAGAATTGAAAGGTTGTTGGCTGACTGATAGAATGAGGTTCAAGCAAACTAGAAAGTATCTGCCAGGTCTCCCATCCCAAAAAAGGAGATATTACCAGCTACAAAATTGTGGATATACGCTAGTAGAGGGAGTCCTTTTCAAAAGGAATTTCAATGGTTTTCTCCTGTGATGTGTCACTTCAGAGCAAGCAAAGAGGATCCTTGACGCATTCCACAATAGCGTTGCAGGCCACACTTCTCTGCTAAGACCACCGCCATTAAAATCATGTGTTCTAGCTATTATTGGCCTACACTTTTTAATGACTCCCACTCTTTGGTAAAGTCTTGCAAAAAATGCTAGTTCTTTACTGACAGAAGGAAGAATTCCGCAATGCCCTTCAAACCCATAGTGGCAGACGAACCGTTTGCATAATGGGGCCTGGACTTCATCAGAATGATTAACCTGGCTTCCAGTGCCAGACACAGGTGGATTCTGACCACCACAGATTACTTCACAAGATGGATGGAGGCTATTCTGCTTAAAAGTGCAACAAAAATAAAGATTCTAGATTTCCTCGAGGAACTGGTGACAAGGTTCAGCCCTCTGAAGGCTATCATTTCAAATAATGCCAGAGCTTTCCTAGGCAAAAAGGTGTGTCACTTTGCATTAATGAATGGAATATTACTCAAAACATCATCAAATTATTACCCACAGGGAAACAGCCTAGCAGAGTCAACAAACAAGAGCCTAGTCTAGCTGCTTAAAAGGATTGGTTCAGAACACCACAGGGAATAGCATAAAAACCTCTTAGCAGCACTTTGGGAAAACCTTATAACTCCTAAGCAAGTCCTTAAAAATTTACCTTATGAGTTGGTATATGGGAAAGAGGCGTTGTTACCTATATGTATGGAGATTCTAACACTCCAATTGTTGAAATCTCTTGAGATAGAACAAAATGGTGCCATGGAAGTTCGGCTTGCCGAACTGTTAGAAGTATAGGAAAAAAGGGATAATTCCCTAATAGCCATGACAAACCATCAACAAGTGGTCAAGCGATGGTTTGACAAGAAGGCTTCCGACCAAGGTCTAAAATGCGAAGACTTAGTGCTAAAGTATGATAAAAGGGCTGCTAAGCCAGGTTAGCATGGTAAATTTGATAGCCTATGGGAGGGACCCTTTAAAATCATTCGGTGCAAAGAACATAACACTTTTGAGTTATAAAATATGGAACAGGAACCCTTAGGAATCCCAGTCAATGGGATTCATCTCAAGCTATTCCATTAGGTACTGAGATCTATTTTTGTACATTTGTGAATATGCTTTATTTTATTTTCCTTTCTTTGGCCGGTCTTTTTTGAAATTAGTTTGTGCTTTTGCATAATTAACCCATTATTACAGAGGGTGGAATACCAGGATTGATTTACACAAAACACACCCATGTGCGGAGAAATAACAGAATGAAAGTTGAGAGCCCATAAAACTAGAATACATAATGAAAGTTAAGAGCCCATAAAACTAAAATATAGAATGAAGGAAAAAGCATGGATTTTCTTTAAAAAGATATATATCTATTTATATATATTCTTTACATTGAAAAAATGGCTAGGAAGCAATGTCTCACCGACTAGAAGGGGTTCCATTCATTTTTGAAATGTCTTGGTCAGCCAGACATTTTAAATCGCCATGGGTTTTTAGAAGTCTCCTCAACATGCTGAGGTCTTGCCGACATGGAGTGGTGGTCCCAGATAGAAGTCTCGCCAAAATATTTAAGTTCAAAAAAAGGTCTTCTCAACTTGTTGATGTCTCCCTGATAGAAAAGGTCTCATCGAATAGAGGCATCATCGCCATGAGGTATGGCCGACAGAGGGTGGTCTTGCCAAAAGGAACGAATCTGAACTTGGGGAAACAGAATCATTTCGGGGAGATGTCTCGGCGACTAATGAAATTCTTGGAAAAAAGAGATTTCAATGAGGAGAAAAGGTGGGCCTCTCTATAACGTATCACCAAAACATGGGAGTCTCATCGAAAGAAATAATCGATAAGAATCTTGGCCATGGGTTTGAGTTCGACATGAGGTCTTGTCGAATGATGAAAGTCTCACCGAAACAAGATAGCTTCAGCATAATGTCTCACCGACCCAACAATGTCACACTGGCATTTGTTCACAACAAGATATTGGTATGATTTTTGCATTCGCTATGAAGTCTTGCCAACGGTTGTGAGGTCTTGCCAATAGTTTCTACGAGGTGTATTCGCATCGGGGAGACACGATTAGTGTCTCGCTGACATACGATCCTGATGGAGGACCTCTGACCACCTGGAGAAGCTTGCGTGGCATCTGTTCGACCAATCAGAGGAATCTGAAGGTGAACCATTAACAATTTGACTGATTGACCACCCCGGAAAAGAAGATCAACGGAACGTAAACAATATGAATTTTCTCTATGAATAAAGCGATGGATCAGTTTGATATACAGGTGGTGGCGTCTGTAAGAATCTAGGAGGAGACCGAAGACTATTTCTAGCAAAGGTCAAATTACAGAAGGATCTGGAGCAAGAAGAAAGCTAGCAGAAAGGAGAAGGCCTCAAGTCCATGACACCTAGGATAGCTACTGGCAAAACAGTCGATCTACATTTATGGTATCACTCAGAAGCATTCAAGGTAGCTCGACAAGGAGATTTGAAGATGGACACAAGGACCAAAAGTTAATGCTGCAAAAGATCTTAAGGCTTCACCTGAGGGCAATTTGTCACCAAGATGGACACTAGGATGCAATCGGATGCAGAATTAATTTCATTTAAAGATCTAAGGGCAGATCTTTATGAACAAATATTTTTTGTAAGCCCAGAGGGGCCGATATCTTTTTGTATATATGGCATTTTTGCCTTCTTGTAAAGGGAGTTCTCCTGATGCTTTTCAAAATTCTATGACTTCTACAGTCTTTTCTCATATTAGCAAACTTCTGTAACTCATTTTGGAGCATGATATATAAAATTTACCTTGGTTACCATTGATGGTTCAATTTTCCTTCTGGTTCTTGCAAAATATTGTGCATTTTCAAGTGATTGATCAAGCTACTTCATGAAATATTTCTTTTCCTTATAGCTTTGTCTCATGTTAGCGTGCCTATCTTTGCAAAAGTAGTATTATCTAGGTTACAAACTGTGTTTACTTAATTGCACATGAGCTTTTAATTTGTGAAAATATGCTTTTCCTTCTTGAAAGTGTGTGCATGTCAAACCTGTTTGTGAAACACTTATGCATAATCTACAGAAAATTGTTGTGCAATACCATATCCATCATCAGTATTCAAGTGTAACTCGAGTATCTCACTGTTCTTATCATTTTGGTGCATCACCATAGGATTTAATTTTCATTTTTATGCATTCTCCTTCTCCCTTTTCCTTACGAGATCAGTAGTTAGGTGACACCATAAGAATTCAGCCTTCTTCGGAGGTTGACCTCTATCTATAAGTGACCCATAGCTTTGGAGGTCTTCCCATGTTACACTGAGGTGTTGAACATCAGGCTCAACAAGGGTGCAACTTCAGGAGATAACAGGTAACAGTGGCACTCCCAATGTCAGACATTTGTCTACGTTCAGCCTCTACCTCTGCACAAGCAGGTCATCTCATCCAAACAACACCCACAGGGTATGATCTAGCTTTGCTCCCCATGATGTCGTTGTACCACAGGTGGCCTACTATAGGCATCCTTAGTATCTGCCATACATCCTCCAGTGTCTTAGTCATCTCCCCTGTCAAGAGATGAAATGTTGAAGTCTCAGAACTCCAGCACTCCATAAAGGTTGTCAGCATAGCCCGATGGGCTCTAATCATTGGATATCCCAATAAATGCAGTACCCCCGCTCATGATAGAGACTCATGATCTGCTTTGTTCATGGCTGCTCTCGTCGCCTCCAACACCTCTGAGTGCCTCTCTTGTGTTTGTAGTGAGTCAAAGTCCTGCATTCACACCAAGTAAACATGTCAGTCACTTTATCTTTCCCCTCATTTCCTCCTCTTTTCCATTTCCTAACCCCAGGATATCCTTTCACTAACTTTTTTCTCTTCCCCTTTCTATCCCACATCTACCCAGTTTTCTCAATCTCTTTCTTTTTTTCCCCCGTCTGCCCCTTGGGTGAACCTGCCTCAACATTGAGCGAACCCACCCCGGCCGCAAGTGGACCCGCCCTAGAGTTG
>VDFB02075321.1:346535702-346579004 GCA_007258455.2 Sequoia sempervirens
TGAGCGAACCTGCCCCAGTCCACGGGCGGACCCGCCCCGGACGTGGGCGAACCCGCCCCGGCCCGAGGGCATGCCCACCCCGACTCGCGGACAAACCCACCCCCAGATGAGTGGCCGCACCCAGGCGAGGTTGCCCCTATCCCAGGCAGGGTCATCCCTCTTAGGGCGGGGTCGCCCCCCTTTGGGCGAGGTTGCCCCTCTATGGGGCAGAGTCGCCCGTTCCCCCCTAACCTATTTTTTTGAGCAGATTTTCCCAATCCCAGGGCTAATCTTCCCTCCCCTATTTTCCCCTTGCCCTTTTCAAGCATTTATTCTCATTTCGTCTGGGTGTATTTTCCCTCTAATTGGGAAAATGCACCCCCCTTTCCCTCACCTCTAACACGCGATTCTGCCTACTTGATCAGAGAAATTGAAATTTCGCCCTCGACCCATTTTTCTAAACTATTCCAATCCCAAAACCCATGATTTTAAAATGCTTTAAAACATAAAAATATAACACAAAATGCTTAAAATCATAAAGGGGGTTTTGAGCCTAACCTGGCATAGAACCTCACACTCATGGAAGAATCGTCGTACCTTGTCTCCCTAATGGATGATGTCAGAATCGTAATCGTCTAGCATCCTTGTCTCCTTCCTCTCCTCTCCTCTCTCTCTCTCACTCAACTGCCAGTTGTGCAAATGATGGAAGGTAATTCCTAAAATTACTTTTTCCCTCCTTTTTTAACTTTTTTAAGTGAAGGGTATTTTTACCCTTTATTTAAACCTCTTTTAATTCAACTAATCCTCTAACTTCCTGGGGCCGCCATTTGCAAACTATGTGTATGTTTCACTCCATTCAAAAGCTAATATTCATGGTTTTTCGAGATCTATCCAATAGTACCCTATGTTTCCTCATATCTAGAGGTCACTCGGGGCCCCTTTTTCTTCCCCAACCACCCTATCGAGGGGGCATACCCTGCCATTTTCCTCCATTCCTCAGTCATGGCTATTACTTTGCAAGATCAAGGCATCTCCTTTCATTTCCCTTCATTTGGGTAACTCATGCAACTTCTCCCATACTGGGGCATTATTTTCTAGGTGTTTCCTCTATAGAGTCATCTGCATTTTATTTTTCTTCAAAACACTATTATTCTAACAATATTTCAAAGAGGGGAAAAATGTAAGCATCCAAATTTGACCACTCCCACATGGTCAAGCCTGTCTCCTTTATTCGTCTATGCCATCGATATTAATTAGATGATTTATTTAATTAATATTTCCCCTTTACCTAAGGTTCCTAAAGTATTTAATTCTATAAGTAAATAATTTACCTTTCATCCTTTTCTCTAAATTAAATAAGTAAATCAATTTATTTAATTTGGTCATTTAGCCTTTTGGAATTTAAGTCAATTTAAAAATTTTCTTTTTCTCTTTCCTTGTCACAGCTTACATAACCTTCTTCTAATCTGGATTAGTCTAATTAATCCATGACTAGGATGTGCACACCCTTAATCAAAATTAATGTCACATCGTCCATATTTTGCCACTTGTTTCTAATCTTCCATTAATCTTCTTAATCATGTATCTGCACAACCTTAATCTAATCCCCTTGCTACATTTAGCATACCCTTGTGGTCAACCTTCACAATTTCCACATTTAGCCTAGACCCTCTTCCCCATGTGAATTTAAAATTCACTTTTATTCCTCCAATGCATTTTTCTTCCCCATGCAAGTTGTTAGGAGTTCTAGAACTCCTCACTTGTCACATCACTCACATGAGGACTAGTACTTGCCTTTCTGGGAACCTTGTTTTATCCCCAAGGTACTCCCAATCATGTGAATTTAAAATTGACATTTATTTCCCCAACCACTTCTCTCTTCCTCATGGAGATTTTTGAGGAATACTAAAATTTCTCATATGTCACTTTCCTCCCATATGGGAACAAGAAATTCATTTTTGAGGAAATCTTTTCCCCATCCCAAGGTACTTGCAAGTACCTCCACCTCACATGTCCCTTTTCCAACTCATTTGTCCTTGTGAAACTTCATCTTCCACATAGCAAGATGTGAGGGCTTGTGAGTCTTCAACTCACCACAACCCTTCATCTTACCCATGTTCGAAAAATCTCAATCGTTCAATTCTCTAGAGAAATATCCCTTAAAATGGAAGATTTTCTTTTCAATTCAGACACTAGGCATTCATCACATTCAAGCATTCAAGCTGTAGCTCTCACACTTGCATTTTGCACTCACAAAACCTCCATTGTTGCATGTTTTCAAGCTTTTATCACTTGCACTTGTATTCATCAATCCAACTAACCACATAGCTCATTGCATTCCTCATCTCATTTAGAAAATTTTGAATCCATTTTCATCACATTTTGTCATCAAGGAGCATACAAAACCTCAACTATCAAAGGGCCAACCAAGAAGCAACTCATACAAGGTATAAATCTATTTGTCTTTATATGTATTTTGTTTCAGTTAACGTAGCCCAATCTTGAGGTGTTTAAGTGTTCTTTCCTTCTTTTTCTTTCTATTTTGCATCATTTAGGATAGGTAAATTGCATTGATCACATTTTTGGCATGCTCGGTGGGACCCATAGATGAGTCTTTTTGCTTTTACATTTGTTGTTTTTTGATATTTTGTAGGTTCATGTTACATAGAGGTGAACCTACTCTGAACAGTGGCGAGCCTACACTAGGATAGGAAAACCTACCCCAAGACAGGTGACCCCGACCTAAACAGAGATTATCCTACCTTGCAGAGTCACCCATCTAGGAGACAACAAAAAAAATTACTCACTATTTTTTGCACAGAGGCGAACCTATCATGAACAGGGGTGAACCTGCCCCGAACAGGGGAGAACCTGCCCTAACAAGAGAAAACCTACCCTAACAGGGGAAAACCTAACCTAAACAGAGGCATCTGTGAGGTAAAACAATGGTTTAAAATTCATTTCCAAACTCTATTTTCTATTATTTTGGTTAATATTGACCCCCTAACTTGTCATGTTGGTTATTGTGCTAGTTTTTACTAACATTTTTGCAGCTTGTTTCATGCTTGTTGAAGACTGGAGGATAAAACTTCTAACATATTTGTTGTAGGACGAATGGGCGAAGTTATTAGTTAGATAGTTTATCTTTCATTTTTTACTTTGGCACATAGTTTAACTAGGGGAAGTCAAATATATTGTGTGTTGTGTTTGCAAAGTAAGCTATTGACGTATAGAATCCCCTTGTGTCATTTGGTGATCTTGGGTGAAGAGAAATCATAGCTTATTCCTTTGTGTTTCCCAAGGGGCACTATATCATTTAAAACTTTCCCCTTGCACTTTGTGTGAGTCTGGGGAGTAGCCGAAAATAGATAGTGTTCTCCTTTTAGCAGGACCTGCTTGGGGATTTCATCACCCTAAGGGATGATCCCAACCACATGTATCGGCGAGGTATATAAACAGGGGAGAGCCAAAGTTTTACCCCAATCCAGTCACATCATGTCTGGTAGAGCGTCGAAGCTAGGGTGATACCTAAATAAGATGCAAAGAGTTGGTCTAAGCCTTCAGTATCTCGCTGGGGTTCTCGACTCATGCTTGTAGACATGCTAGTTTTCATAGTTGTGCCTCATGTACCATGTGTATATCAAGGACTCCCTAGTTGCCTTGTTTAGCCTAGTTAGAGGATAGTGTTGGCCATACCTTTCATACAAATCTAAGGATTGTGTTGTTTGAACTACTTTTCTTGTGTGAAACTAGTGAATTTATGTTCAGTGAAGTCAGCCTTAGCATATGCTTGTTGTAATTTGTTGTGTTTTTGGTCCTTTTCCTTAGTCATTTTTGCCTAAGTCAAGTCCAGGTCTGTGAACAGGGGTGACCCTACCCTAATAGGGGCGAACCTTCTCTAACAAGGGTCAACCTTCCCTCAATAGGGCCTACCTTGTCTTTTTTCTTCATCTTTTCCCAGTCGTTTTATTGTTAGAATTGACCATCTTTCACTAAATAGGTGAACCTGCCCTGAACAGGGGCGAACCTGCCCCAAGTTGGGCGACCCTGCCCCATACTTGGGCAGTTTTTGTACTCTAAATAGTCGATCCCACCTTCTGTTTTCCCATTCTAAGAATCCATTCCCCCATTCCAAGTATTCATTTACCCATACTGCACATTCGTTCCTCGTTTCATGCATGTGTTTGCCCATTCCGAGCATTCGTTCCCCTGTTCTGAGTATTTGTTTACCCATTTCGAACATCTGTTCCTCGTTCCATGCATTTGTTTTCCCATTCTGAGCATCCGTTCCCCCGTTCTGAGTATTCATCTACCCGTTCCAAGCATCCATTCCTCATTCTGAGCATCTGTTCCCTCATTCTAAGTATTCATTTACCTGTTTAGAGCTTCCATTCGTCGTTTCGTGCACCCATTTTCTTGTTCTGAGTATCTTTTTTCCTATTCTGAGCATTTTTTTATCCATTTCAAGCATCGGTTCCTCTATCTATGCATCCATTTAACCATTCTAAAAATTTGTTTCCTCATTCTGAGTATCTGTTTGCTCATTCTAATACACCATTTGCATGTTTCGAAGGTTTGTTCACCCGTTTCGTTAGTCCATTTCACCATTTTTCTAAGTTAGACAAGTCTAGAAACCAGATAGGTGAACCTAACCTCCAGTTAGGTGAACTTGACCTTTAGATAGGAAAATATGACCTCCATTTGGGTGAACCTGACCTCTAGTTGGGTGAACCTGACCTCAATACAAGCGAACCTAAACTCTAGTTGGGTGAACCTGAAATCTAGTTGGGTGAACTTGATCTCCAAATAGGAAAACCTAACCTCCAGTTGGGCTAACCTGACCTCTAGATAGGCGAACTTGATCTCTAGTTGGGCGACCTTTCCCCCTAGTTGGGAGGTCTTTCACATTGGTTAGATGAGTCTGATCTTTATCAAACCATTTTGCATCTTCCGTTCACCTGTAATTTGTATTTTCATTCTTTAAAGATCATCCATTCATAATCTGAATCATATACATACATCATAAAGCATCTTTAGGTTACATATCCCTCATCATTTTCTCAATCCAAATCTTCTAAACTTTGCTTGATCCAAATTTCCATAGGTGTCTGAATCAATCGTCATCCTACAACATCTTCTTAAGATCAACATCTGTCCTAGTCAGTCATCATCATTCGGCCTAATTAATCCACTTCCATCTCAAGTTGGATTTGGTTCCTTAATCATCTATTTATCCTTAATCTGATCAATCAGCACCTTAAGTTACCTAGGGTAATTTCTAAACTTGGTTTAGAATCCCTTCTATCATCTTATCTCATTAATCATCTAATCTTACCAATCATTTCATCAATCAATCTTATCCAATCTAATCCTTAGCCAATCATCCAATCTATCAATATAATCAAATCTTATCCTTATCCAGTCATCCAATCAATTGATCCATTATCCAATCTAATCAATCCTTCAATCATCACCTAGGTCATCTCTGCATTGCATCATAAAGTCTAGCCTCATCCTAGTTCATATAGTAGCTTTTCACTTTCATGCCCATTCAGACTCGATCACAAGCCAAGAAACAAATGGCTAAACAAAAAGCCCAAGGTTCCCACCTGAATATTCCTCAAGATCCCAACAACACTAAAAACATACCAAAATATTCCAACAATGGTGCAAATATCCCTCAAGATCCCAATAACGGTGCTTCATCACAGTCTAATACTGACATCCAAAATGCCTCACCGCCTGGAGATGAAAACATGGTCAATCAGCCTGAAGTCATCGTTGACGAGTACCTAAGCAATCATGTTATTGTTCAGATGATGGATCACCTCCTCAGGGAGTGTGGGGATAATATTCTTGCTACTCTGATCATGAAAGGAGTCAAACCACCACCCTATTTCAATATGTCATTGTATACCAATACCCAGTCTCTTCCTAAGTCTCAAGATCCACAGACATCACAAAATGTTCCAGGAAATTCCTATGTCCCTAAAGGCATACCTATAGAGAATTGGTATAATCCTAAGTTTGAAAATGTCATGATACATCAAGTTGCCACTTATCCTCGACTCCCATCCATAGTCTCTACGGCACAACCTGATCCAAACAACCCCTTTTCCTATGGCATGCCACAAAACATTTTGTCTATTCCACCACTCCCACCTCAGCATCCTGGTCAACTACCTATCAACACTAGGGGAACTCCTATTCTTGCATTGATTCCACCTCCAGGACTTGCACCTACTGGCAACCTACCACCACCATCTCAAGCTAACATCCTGACATTTTAGCAGCCTCCCATTAATCCTCATCATTCCATTACATTGCAAGCACTACCGCAACACATTGTTATTCCCTCACAGGCACTGCCACAACATGTTTTTACTACTATCTCATCTCAGCCACCCCATCAAAAACCTCCTCAACAAAACATCACAATTCCATAGCAAAACATTTTGATTCCTTAGCAACACACTACCATTCCTACACATCAAGTGATGCAAACTGCATCGCAACCACCACAACCACCCCATGGAGCTTCTACAGTGGCCCCACAACAACATCACATCCCATCTCGCCCACTTTATCAACAACCACCACAGCAACAATAGCCTCTCCAACATACACACATTCCTATGCAAACATAACACAATCCTCTCACACAATAGCTTCACCATTCGTCTAGCTCATACACCGCTTACACTGCCACATCCAATCCTAATCCAAATATCCATGTGTCCTCCCAGAATCCACTGCGAACTCAACCACCACTTTACACCAATTTTCCTCAATCACACACAAATCCATACCAACAGTCATCTAATCCACAACAATACATCACACTACAACCCAATGTTGTGTACAATTAGCAATCCAATTCATACTAAGCTTAGTAATAGCCTTCATACCAACAAGGTGTTTCATCCACATCCTACACACAGCAACAACCACCTTATCAACAGGGTACTCAATCTACCTCCTACTATTAGCAAATGCCACCTTACCAGCAAGGGGCTTCCACATCATCATACTATCAAGCTGCTACACAATACCAGCAAGGTACTCCATCCACTTCATACTATCAACAACAACCACCATACCAAAAAGAAGGTTCAGCCTCTTACCATCAATTTTTTTCATATCCACCTTAAGTCAATCCACAATCTGCTTATGCCAATCAATGCCAGCAAGCACCTCCATATACACCTCAACCCGCTAATGATTCAGCTATTTCAGCACCATCCTCATCATATCAGTAGTATCCTCCATACAATCACCCTAATACATCCAATCCGACTCCTGCAGCACCTATCAATAAAGATCTAGAAGAATTCAAAGCTGTGTTAAAGGATTTACAAGTAGGGACCAACAAACAATCATTCAAGTTTGAAGATATTTGTCCCTACCCATTTGATTCTTCAATTTCATTGGTTCCTTTCCTGAAGCATTTCAAAATGCCAAAATTTGATAAGTATAAAGGAACCAAAGAGCCCAAGGCTCACCTTCAAGAGTTTTACACCCATTGTCAAGAAGTCATGCATAATGACAATGACCTCATGAGATTGTTTCCTAGGAGTTTACAAGGAATAGCTCTTGACTGGTTCATGGGTCTTGAGAAGGGATCTATCAAGTCCTTTGCACTACTTTCAAAAGAGTTTGTTTCCCACTTCTCCTTTAATTTGGAGAAGGATATCAACACGTTAGATCTCCTGAAGGAAAATTAGCGTGAGCGAGAAACCTTTGCGAGCTATCTTCAAAGATGGCAAGCCCTATCTAGTCACATGAAATCCCTGCTAAGGGAAAAGGATATAGTCACCTTGTTCATTGAAAACTCTCATCCGAATATGGCTCACAACTTCAGACTCCACTGTGTCACAACCTTCGCAGCAATAGTGGAGAAAGGTCCTATTTTTGAGAGGGCCCTTATCACCAAAGGCCTAGTCAAAATCTTTAACTTTAATAAGGAGAAATCGTTTGGGGATAAGTCGCGTTATTGGAGAAAAAACAAAAACATTGTCAATGATGGTGTCACTAACACTAAACATGTCCAAGTAGCTAATGCTTCCCAGAAGCCACAATACGCTCCTCCTCAGTAGTCAAATCCTTGTTCTATATCAATACCTCAAGGGGCACCTTGTCCTAACCAACAATCCAATCATAATAACCAAGGGAATGGAAAACGTCAATTCACTCAACTAGGAGAACCCCTAAGTGTCGTGTTTAATAGGTTCTTTCAAGCTAATTACCCTATCACATATCCTATGACCAATCCTATCGACGAATCCAAGCCTAAACTAGCATGATACAAAGAAAACGAGTATTGTCAATTCCATAAGATTAAAGAGAATACATTAAAAAAGTGTCAAGGCTTGAAGACATGTATCTAGGATCTCATAGATCGAGGTGATATACATGTGGATGCCAACGCGGCACCTTTGTCCAATTCTCAATTCTAAATATACTAGAATGTATTCCCCAACTATAACCAAGGTCCTAGCATGTTAAACACCAACCAAGGGACTAGTAACAATAATAATCAGAATAATAGCACCAACATTAGTTACAAGAATGTGTCGCTCAATTATGAGGGCCTCATCACGTACATTGAGCAAGTAGAACCACATGTGTCTATGATAAGTGTGAAAGGTAAGGATCCACAATGTGTTGTTACCACCAGTTGAAAGAGGTTTTCATGGTACATAGTGAGGTAGAAGAAGTGCCTCACAACATTCTGGGTGAAGTGTTCCTAAGCCAAGCCCATGTACACCACACAACCATGCTAAAGAATTTTATATACATAGTCATCATGACTTTTGGCTGTCGTGACTGGGGTGTAAGAGCACTGGAGCACCTGGTAAAGCCCAAATTCCATCATCATGTTAATGTGGTGATCAACGGGCTTAGCCACTACCATTGGAATGGACTGCTCGCTGATGCCATCTACATTGTATCGACCCTTCAAGATGAGACTTTGGAGGAATTTGTGGCTCTTCTGCACACAGGAGTCATAAGAAACGATATGGGACTCTTTGTACAATTCCTCTAGTCGCACGAGAACCTACTGTCACCATCCCAAGTTAAACGCCTCCAGACTGTTACTGAGGGCATTCATGTCCTGATATTTGCCCTGTGTGCCTGAATGGAAGTGTCTCCTTTTGTATTTTTTCCCACGACATGAACTTTTGTAGTTGAATCAGACAATTTTGTAGTGCCAATGCAATGTAAAAACATTTATATATATAAATAAAATATTTCTTTTGATATCACTATGTTTTTGTATGCATGGTTTTATTGGTTTCCTATCAATATCGCATTTGAAAATTTTGGTTTCCTTTTCTATATAATGCACTGGTTATGTGAATTAAGCTTACTATTATTCAGTTAATCACTGAAAAGCTTTTGTGTGGCAAAATGGATAGTACACTTAACTTAATAAAACACCACCTAGGTTTTGAACAGTCTAAAGAATACCGCCCAAAGGTATAACTTATGGGTGAAGTTTCTAGCTTCTAATGCATGACAACTCATCACTCGGGTTATTAACGTACATACACCCACTCTTGAAGGAACAGTAAGTTTGAAAACAATAAGAAAACACTGCCCAACAAAAGTCAAACAATATAAGTGGTAAAATGAGAGGTTCGAGGAACAAACAAAAGCACCACCTGAGTTCAAGAAAGACAACAAAAGGCCACCCGAACATGGATTTAAGCAAAGGAATTAGGCAAAAAGGAAAGATAGTTAGAAAAAGAGAAGGGGGTCCTATTTACGAATAACAATGGCTCTGATTGGGGACAAGGACTACAAAGGATGTAGAGAACCCAACATACAAGACCAATCCTTTCCATTGGGCACAGAGTTAATGAGAAGGATACCAAACAAAAAGCCAAAAATGAACACACCAAAATTACAATTATTTACAAGGTAGGACTAACCTACCATAGAAGGAAAAGGAAGGGAAATGATCACACAAACCCATTAACCGGCTGGGAGAAGAATAATCCTTTCCTGAAGAGGCCCACCTTCCTATATAGTCTCCAGAAAAAAAATAGAAACATTAACATCTCAGCATTAATATGGGCAAAAATGTATCCATAGTCCAACAATCTCCCAAAAACCCAATTTTCATCAAAAACTTCATCATGTTGCCATCTTGTCGGGACTAAACCATCCTTTTCTAGCCAATTCTCATGATCAAGTTTTGTCACTTTAGGTATATCCAACTCTGATATAACGCTCTGAATTCTAAATTTCCCCCTGGCACTACATATCTCAAGCATTCCCCAACTTTTTGAAAAATCTCCATAGGAAACAATATTCTCTTTGATTTCATCATACCTTCCTTCAATCAGGCCATTTTCATGGAAGGTAATTGCTTTTGTAAACTAGTATGTAAGATAGGGATCAATTTTCTTTTTACCTCTAATTGAGCACCAGTTTCATCTTTCTCCAATAAAAGACTAGCAATTTCCTCATCATTCCCTTGACTATGACCGCTTCCAACCATTGATAAGTAGTATTCATCCTCAGGTATAAATTGATTAGCCATTAAATTTGTAAAGAGAGGATTATCATATATCTTGTATTTATCAAAATTGAAGAGAGGGTTAGAGCGGGTTGACCATTTTTCTTCCTCTTAAGAATTATCATACATGAGATCACCATTTCCTTCTAGGTTTAAACATGTATTCTCATTCACCACTTCTTCAAAGGATAAAATTTCATATTTTGGAATAAGAAGTAAAGTTGACACCAAGTCATTTGAATTAGCTTCAAAGGAGGACTTATCCTCAAAAGGAGGAGGTGAGGAAAATAGTGTCTTTTTCTATTGCTCGACATCTTCATCATCATAGGACGAACTGCAATCACTTTCACCTTCAAGCATGGTATATAAATTGAAAGCCTGATCTAGTTCCTCACTAGGCTATTGCATGCTATCAAAAATTGTCAAATTAATGTTTTCAGCAGTTGGGCAAGGTAACTCTACTTCTTTATGACCTTTAACCAGGAACTCAAAGGATATCTTGCAACTAGCTTCAGGTTCCACATTTTTGCTTGGTTTCCATTTTCCCATGACGATAAAATCATCCTCAACCTTCACTACTTCCAATTGAGTTGGCTCAATTCCTCAAACCATATCTCTTTTGAGGATTAATTGGATGTTTGATTCTAGAGCATAAATAAATATATGATACTGGATCTCCTCACTAGGTCTTTCTGGAGCTGAAATTTGTTGAAGAGATCAATTGAACTGGTAAACAAAATCTCTCATTGTTTCATCCTTATTTTTCATGATATGAAAGAAAAGATGCAGGGTAGCTGCAATGTTAATTGGAATTTTATAGCATTGGAGAAATTTTATTTTAAGGAAATCCCATCCAGTAATGCTTCCTTTTTTGAGTCCCTTATACCATTTAGTTGCTTTTTCAATCAGACTATCAATAAAAATTCTTACCAAAACATCCTCTTCTTGAATTCCTAAAATTGCACTTACTGTAGTCATAGCCAGAATGTGTTCCTCATGATCTTGTTCATTTTGAACAGAAAATTTAGGGAACCTTTTTTGAGAACCTTGGGGTAGATCATGGTATTGTGATAAGGCAAGAGGGCCAACTTGATTACACCAAAGATTCAAAGCCATAGACGGTCAGAGTCACCAACTCACACAGGAGTAAAAACAATTGGGGAATGAAAATTACTATGGTGGACGAGCCAGAGGTGGATTCTAAGGCTGAGGTACAGGTGGGTCCCTTGGTTGATGAACCGGCCGTTTCGGCTAATGATCAAGATGACAAGGAGGGTTGTCGTAGTACTCGAATATCAACCTTGGAGGGTGTTCAATCATAGGTACAGGTGGGCATTGGGCCAACTCTTCCTCTTCTTCCAAGATGAAATTCACCCACTTATAATTTGTTGTGTTCCTCCTATATCTCCAAGCGAGTGTATTTAATAGTGATATGATTTCTTCTTTCTCTACTCCAACCCAATCTAAATCTGGCTGCAAAACAAGAAATACATTATTATGAGGAAGTACCATCTTGTTGCATGACGCGATGGAGATTTCTAGACCTTTCAATCAATTCAACTTTTCCCCAGCAGAGTCACCAAAAATTTGTTAGTGAATGGAATGGCTTAGGATAAATATGCTTAAACAAATGAATCTTGACCCAAATATAGCACCATTGAAAATTCACTAACAAGTCTGAAAAGACCACAATTACATTTGTGGCTTTTCTCTAAATTTTGTTGAGGTACAACTCCCTCACCAAATTTCCAATGAATTTATCTAATCTAATGAATATGGGTATGCTTTTAACCAGAAAGCAGAAAAGGTGACCAATGTTAGTTCATAAATATGAAGCCAATGCAGGAAGCGTAAACCAAAGCCATAAATGACCAATCCAAAGATTGAAAACCTATGACTATCCAATCAAAGAGATAAAATTAGACTACAATAAATGAATACTATACAACTTATCTTTCAAAGAAGAAAACTATATCACATGCATAATACAAAGATCAACGTACTAGACATATCATTAAATTCATAACATATAGATTATAAACCATTGTAGTCTTAAATAAATGCTTAAATCCCTCTCAACAACACCACAAGGTGTATGTCCGAAAGAACCCCCATATTTTTTTACACTTTCAAATTTATAGTAAAGCTAACGCCACTGGACAATCACCAAAGTTGTTACTAAATTAGTGGCCTTCTTGCTTCTCCAACATTTCTTGAAAATTGCTAAAATCAACCGAAATAATTAATCTTGGCAAAGGAATAGACATCAGCAAGAAAAATCGATCTTGATCTCACCAACAGCCGTTGAATGAACTTTCACACAACCAAACAATTAATGCAACATCCACGGAATATCAAGCAGTAGCACGTGTATGCTACTTGATGGGAAATTGTAATTTAAACTAGCTCAAATCAGCCATAGTTTGGGACTAAATTTTCATCTCATCAAACTTAGGAGAATGCACCAATGTCTAACCAATCTTCTATAAATTCAACTAGTACCACCTTTCTTCGTCAATCAATAGCATCAAACATGGTGAGCTCTTAGAGTGACGGTAATTCTACCAATGACTACATTGTCTTGGAAGAGATTGAATGCAGTCCGCTATTTAGGCATATATCAGACCAACTGAAAGATTTCTTCACAGTGCAAAGTGAGGTAGAAGAAGAAGTTATTTGTAACATTTTGGGCGAAGTACTCCTGAGCCAAGCCCATGTACACAACACAACCATGCTGGAGTGTTTTATATACATATTCATCAAGACTTTTGGTCGTCGTGACTGGGGTGTAAGAGCACTGGAGCGCTTGGTAAAGCTCAAATTCCATCATCATGGTAATGTGGCAATCAACGAGCTTAGCCACTTCCCTCATAATGGACTGATAGCTAACACCATCTACATTGTGTCAGCCCTTCAAGATGAGACTTTGGAGGAAGTTGTGGCTCTTCTATGCATAGGAGTCATAAGAAACGATATGGGACTCTTTGCGCAATTCCTCCAGTCGCACGAGAACCTATTGTCACAGCCCAAGTTGAACACCTCTAGACTACTACTGAGGGCATTCATGTCCTAATATTTTCCCTGTGTGCCTGAATGGAAGTGTCTCCTTTTATCTTTTTTCCCACAACATGAAATTTTGTAGTCGAATCAAACAATTTTGTACTGCCAATGCAATGTAAAAAAAATTATATATATATAAATAAAATATTTATTTTGATATCAATGTGTTTTTGTATGCATGGATTTATTGGTTTCCTGGCCATATCACATTTGAAAATGCTAGTTTCCTTTTCTGTATAATGCATTGGTTATGTGAATTAAGCTTACTGTTATTCGGTTAATCACTTAAAAGCTTCGAGGTGGCAAAATGGATAGTTCACTTAACTTAATAAAACACCGCCTAGGTTTCGAACAGTCTGAAGAATATCGCCCAAAGGTATAACTTGTGGGTGAAGTTTCTAGCTTCTGATGCATGACAACTCATCACTCGAGTTATTAACACACATACACCCACTCGTGAAGGAATGGTAAGTTTGAAAATGATAAGAAAACACTGCCCAACGAAAGTCAAACAATATAAGTGGTAAAATGAGAGGTTCAAGGAACAAACAAAAACCTCACCCGAGTTCAAGAAAGCCAACAAAAGGCCGCCCGAACACAGATTTTAGCAAAGGACTTAGGCAAAAAATAAAGATAGTTATAAAAAGAGAAGGGGGTCTTGTTTATGGGTAACACTCTTAAAATCAATATCTTTTAAGACACTTCAGGCTATATTTTTATCATCACCCTCTTTCAATAACTTTATTTCATCTTCCATCCTTTATAGAAACACTTTATACTTCTTCAATAGTATGGTTTTGAATTTAGTAGATTGGATGAACTTATCATCAGAAAAGAAAATTTCACATGCCAAAGGTCTTACATCATATACAAGTTTACCCCCTTTCTCTAGATTTAGCAACATTCTCTCTAGAGGGATGTCAATCAGTTCAAATCTTTGGGGAAAGATAATACCTTGTTTTACTTATTGAATATAACTTTTTTTTCTCCAACTTCTTTTCTAATAGGATAATCAACCAAAGGTTTAACCCCATCTTGTTGCATTTCCCCAAACTGAGGAATATCTTATCTTATTTTTGTAGCATGTATCTCTAGAGGTTGGTAAATAGATTTCTTTACTTATTGTATTTCATGATATTGAATTTTTGCAATAGGGTCATGAGCAACTAGCCTTAAAAAAAATCCTTCAAGGAACAAATCGCAAACTATAAACATGATCCAACATCATTTTCATTATGAGGACAAGGTCCTTAACTTCATTAAAGGAACCCTTGCATCCAACACCATGGAACTTTATCTTGCTTTCCCCAAGCATAATTTGAAGCCATTTTTTCCTCTTATTGTCAATTTCTAGCTTGGTTGCATAATTTCTAATTAGGTCCTTAGCTTCATCAAACTAATGTTCATACTTGAATATTTTCCCACTCTTTTTCTAATCATGTCAATGTAATGCTCTAGATGAAAATTCCTTTTATTTATTTTTCTCATCCTATACTCCATTAATTTAGAACCCAAGAGTTATAATCCTTCTTTTAAAGTCATTTTAAATTTAGATAATCTCAATTTTGGTGGAAATATGAACCCTTTTTATGTTGCCTCAAATGAAAATTTTTAGCCTCTTTTAACTACCACATGATCTCTAATAAAGACACTCTATTTGGTACCCACATAGATAGACTTTAATGATTATTCTATTTGAATTAAAACTGGTCACCCCAATTATGGTCATATCCTTTGTTAGGATCTTGGTCCTTGGGCCTTAAAAAATCTATTATAGTATTATAAAATATCATCCTTTTATGAACTAATAAATCAACACATGTATGCCACACAAAATATTATCATATAGGCCATAGTTTGATGTTTAGTGATGTGAATCCCAAAAATGAGTCTTTCATTGGATAGGCATGGGCATTGGGATTTCCTTTTTGTGCCTCATGTCTTAGCTTGATTTCATGGCCCTAGATAAATCCTCCATTATATAGGAGAATATGGCATAGCATAGAGCACCACCTAAAATATGGGATTCTATTGTCAACCTTTAGAGACACCAATTCCTTTTGGATTACATCAATAATGAAAGATGGAAATTCAAAATCCCTATTAATATATCAATGTTGAATATTAGTAGCCAACGTCATCAAGTGAATTGGTATTTGTAGTTTATAATAAATTCCTAGCACATGACATAATGTAAAGTATGTCATTCTAAAAAACCCCTCAAATATATCTTCATTGAAAGGCTCTATTTCATTCATAGCAATTTTCTTTCTCTATTGGGCCTTTCCACCTATGGTTTGGAAACCATTTGATAGAAAAAAACCCACCCTTAGAGCTAACACCAAAAGACTCATTCACATGATCATATAAAACAAAGCCAAAATGCATATAAAAAATAGAGATTTTTTTTTATCAAATCATTCTTTGTTGAGTGCGATAAACTATTATTTATCTCTATATATGTGATATTCAATATTTTTGTTGAAATGCAAATAATAAACTTATCATTCTAAAAATTGACCTTTGAGCACCAAGAAATCTCTAGTCTTACCCAAAAACTCAAATTATTGCCAAAATTTTCACTTCATGATCATTATGGAACTCAAGAACTTTTGATGACATCAAGAGTTACACCTTACAAAAAAAATCCTCAATATTCAACTAAAATATTTACTCAAAACCACACATATCATGTCATAAATTTCACTAGAAGTTTTCCAAAGTATTCCATGACATAATAACACATTGTTTCCAAAGTTCGTTCTCAAAGTGTTCTAAAGCTACATATGACACCATGATAAGCATATCCTAAAATATAAATGTTTTCAATTTCATTGACACAATAAAAATAATTCCAAACAAATATCACCTCTCAAGAGTTCCCAAAAGGAAAATTAAAACCATTATATTTGAACCACGAAGATGAAATGTTATAATAGACTATGTCCTTGAATAAAAATCTCATTCAAATATGATCTAGACAATAAGATCTCAACATAGTCTACATAATTAGAATACCATAAATATCATCCATCTTTGACAAATGTATTCATATTTAGCCATTTCCACTACAAAAATTCTATTGAAAAGTGATCTAGAGATTCTTATGACACAATGGTGTATGCCCTCAAAAAACCTAAGAGAATACACAAAGGTCTCATGAGAATGAGATTAGAATTTTGGATAAACCATTGTCACTAATATAACTTCCATTGAATCAAAAACCTTTCCATTATAGAATGTTTCATGCCCTCAAAACTTTAGAACATACATTAAGCTCTCATGATGACAACAAATTACAATTTTTGTTACTCAACTTCTTTCACTGCCAAAAATTCCACTAAAAATGGATCTATAGATTTATATGTTTGAATGGTTTATATACCTTATCCCCCATGGTAACTTCACCTATTTTTCATAGTAGCGAAAGATTAAAAAATTACTACTCAATCATTATCAATGCCAAAGCTCCCCATGAAAAGTAATTAAAATCTTCCAATGAAAAAAATGGATCATGTCTTTTATTCCCTATGGGAGATGCACTAAGGTCCCATGGTTTTGGTGCAAGTCATGGATCTAAAAACCCTCCTACAACCAAAACCATGGATCTAATACGATATGAATGAAATTATACTCTTTCTCTTCTTTGGAGAGGATATTTTTCCCTATCGAGGATCATTTAGAGCACTTAGAGAAGCAAAGTGATTCCTATTACAAATTCATGTCTATCATTTCTCAAGGGTCTAATCCTACAATCCATAACTTTATGCCCATACTAATTACATGAAAAATAATAACCATGAAAAGTATAATTGAACCTAGTTTGTCTTACATGTTGGCTTTTGAATCTCCTATTTGGATTGTGCACTTTGATGAATCCATCATCTATTTTCTTGTGATCTTTAATCTTCTTATCCTTCATGGACCCTTCAAACTTCTTAGAAGTGGCTGCATTCCTTTTAAAGACATCATATTTTAAATTCTTGTCTTCCTCATATCCTAAACCAACAAACTTGTTGAAAATGGATTTTTGACTACCAATCATTTCATCAAGCACTTCAAAACTATTTCCAAGTTTGAGACTAATATTTAACTGCATTTTTATCTTTTCTAGTTGCTTCCTTAAATAGACTACTTTAGCCTCTAATTTTTGACATTCTTCTAGTCTGTTCTTCAAATCCAAACTAGTTACCTCTTCTATTCTCTTTAATTCTGCTAACTGCAGTTTTAAGTCAACAAAAAGTTTTTCAGATTCTTCAATCTTTAACTCGTACTTTTTATTTTGCTTTCTTTCATCTCTCAAGTTTTCTAAAGCATAGACTAGCTCACCTTCCAAATCTACCTCAACTTCTTCTTCCTCTTCAAAATCTCCACATTCCTTAATTTCTTTTTTCATAAATGTTGTTGCACTTACTTCACTTTCAGAGGAAAAATCATCTGAAGAACTAAGTTCTTTATCAGCATAAAGACTCTTATTTTTACCATAGTTTAGATCCTTTTATATTTGGAAGTTTATTGACTCTTGGAACTACCTCCCTTTTCATTTTCATTTAAAGGAAATTTTGAGGCATAATGACCTATATTTTCACAATTAAAACATTTGAAAGGAAGCTTACCTTTGTATTTTACAGTACCCTTCTTCAATTTTCTGACAAAATTTACTTCTTCCTCATTTGAACTAGTATCATGTTCTAAATCATCTTCAATATTCTTGATTTTGGAAGTCTTTAATGTTGCTTCACTCTTTGTTGAGCTTGTATTCTCATTTCTCATTTCATATAAATTAATTCCCAAACAATTCATCCGTAGAAAATTTATCCAAATCTTTAGCTTCTTCTATTGTTGAGACCTTAGAATCAATTTTTTGCGGGAGAGGCCTTAGAACCTGCTTTACAACAACCTTATATCTTCAATATCCTCATCAAGACTTCTAATTGCATTCACTACCTCATCTACTCTAAGCAAGTATGTTGCAATATTTTCTTCTTCTTTCATCTTAAGAGTCTCAAAATTTCCTCTATGATTTTACAACTTTGCTTGTTTCACTTTAACATCACCCTCATAGATAATATTCAGTTTATCCCATACTTCTTTGGTAGATTTAAAATGCATGACTTTCACTGATTCAATATTGGTTAGACCACATAAAATAGCATTTTTATCTTTGGCATTGTACTCATAGGCTTTCTTCTCACTTGAATCAATGGGAGGAGTTGTTGGTACTTTGTAATCATCTACGATAGACTACCATACTTCAAATCCAAGAGAAGTTAAATAAGTCTCCATTCTGATTTTCTATAAAGCATAATTTGTTCCATCAAATAATGGTGCTTTGTTTGAATAAGATCCTTCTTGTCTAGCCATAGTGTTCTTGAAACTAGATCTACCTTAAGTTGATTAAATTTTCTTAAAGGAACCTTGTGCTCTGATAACAATTGTTTCAAAAGAACACCAATATACTAAGAGGGGGGTTGAATAGTGTATACAAAATTTTACCAACTTAAAATAGGATACAAGATATAAGATCACACAAAGCATTACACACAAAGAAGACACCAGATATATGTGGAAAACCCTAGAATGGAAAAACCTCAGTGAGAAAAGTTGCTTGATTCTACTTCTCAAATCTAACCTCACAATCATTGTTATTACATATGTTTTGTAAGCATCCACTTATAGGTACATTGACACACAAGACAATGTTTTGAGGCACCAACCTCTAGGTACACTACACACCAAAGACAATGTTTTGAGGCACCAACCTCTTGGTACACTACACACCTAATCAAGCACCAAATCAATCTTTCTAAGGCACCAACCTCTACAACATTACAAGTTCATATGTGATAATTTTGGTTCTTCACGAACCTAAGAATGCACCTTTTCATTTCTTTAATCTGCACTACTTTCTCTGCTCTACACTTCTCTCTATTCATACATTCTATAACATCATGTTGACAACATTGTAGCTGCTCATCAAATTTTGACCGATGAGAATATATGTTCGCTCACTTTGAATGTCAACCCTTAATCTTTTGTTTCCTGCCATGATTTGTTGGAGCATGTTAATATACATTAACTTTAAAACATGGCCATCAGATTAATCTCTCTATAAAACTTCATCATTTATCTTCATTCTAATAACCTTCATTGTTCGAGCATCACAAAGGACACATGTCAGTATCCCACAGTTCCACACTTCCTAGCATTGGGTTCCACAGGTCTTTCACAAAATGGTAGAAATACTCCACTTTCTTCACATGTTTTGAGGTTTGACCATCGGCCAGGTTACCATTTACCTTTTATCACCCATTTATCTTAAACCACAAGACATATATTTGATCTCCAAAAAACATTTGAGTCAATGGGTATCAAAATTTTCTTTTACCATTTACCTCTTTCTTACCTTTTGATGAGGTGTAAGCCTAATTTTTGCTTCACAATCCTCAAGTCCATTCTTCGCTAAATATTGATTCATTAGTCATCGATCTTCGCAATTACTATTTACCAATTTCCTAACTTCTCAATGAAGCATTAAGCCCTCATTCTGAGATGTGAACCCCAAATTCTTTTGTGTGTCAGTGTTCGAGCTTTCATCATACCCTTTTCCTTACATTCATGGTAAGACATAAGCCAACATGTCGACCTCTAATGCTTGATTCCTTCATTTGAAAGATTTAGCTAAGTCTCAATCTTGTAGGTATCAACCTTCGAGATTTGCATATTTTCCTTCATTTCTTTACAATAAGGCATAATCCTTCACACCAATCTCTAACGCCCAACTTGTATTGGCCTTTAGGATTTCTCCATACTTACTTAACTTTATGTTAAGGTGTAAGCCTTAACAATGAATTCTGATGCCCGACACCTTTCAAAATTCATCCTTTCTTACTTCATTTCTTTGAGGCATTTGGTATAAGGTATGACTAAAGCCCGAAGTACTATTAACTTAACATTTCTAGCATGTGGTACAAGGAAGGCCAAACCTCAAAGTCTAAACTTTTGTAACTCTTTGAAAGAACTTGCACTACAAAATTTTGCAACTCTTCATGACTTACACTACAACCTGCAAACAAACTTGCTGAGCTAATCCATAGACATCAATGATCATCAAGAATAGCCTTTGACATCAATGACAACAATTCCAACAATCCCTCAACCTTAGGAACTAAATCCAATAGGTTAAACCCTATAGAGAGACATGGGAGAGAGATAGAGAGAGGTGAGATATAAAGAAGAGAGGGAGAGAAAGAGAGATATGTACATAGGAAGGGAGGGAGACGCAGATAAGGAGGGATGAGAGGAGAGGTAGGAAGGGGAGATAGATAGAAAGATGAGATAGTGAGATCTAGTTAGATAATGGAGAGAGAGGTAGATCTAGGGGAGAGAGATAAGTGAGATAGAGAACAATAGAGGTGGGGAGGAGGGTAGAGAGGGGGAGATGTGAGACTTAAGCCTAAACTCTAAACCCATAACCTGAAACCTTATACCCTATAGCATCAGTTCCCTAAACCTTATCCCTCAACCCTAGGAACTAAATCCAATAGGTTAAACCCTTAACCATATACTCAACCCTAAACCCTATACCCTCAACCCTATACCCTCAATCCTAAACATTATACCCTATACCATCAAACCTAAATCCTATCTCTCAACCTAGGCCTTAAATCCTATAGGCTAAACCCTCAACCCTATACCATATACCCTCTTGACCCTAAACTCTATCCATCAACCTTGGACCCTAAGGATTATACAATAAACCCTCAGCCATATACATTCAACCCTAAACCCTATATCATATACCCTCAACCCTAGGCCCTAAAGCCTAGGGGATGAACCCTCGACCCTATACACTCAATCCTAAATGATTTACCCTCAACCCTATACACTATATCATATACCTTCAACTCTAAACCCTAAACTCTACCCTAGGTTGTAAAACCTATACACTTTACCCTAAACCTTATACCTTCAACCCTCAAGGTTCCTATACCCTCAAACCTAAACCTTATAACTCAATCTTATACTATCAACCATAAACCCTATACCGTATATCATCAATCGTGAACCCTACACCCTATGACCTAAACCCTAATACATAAACCTTATACCCTATATATTAAACCCTAAAACCAAACATTAATAATTTAACACTAAAACCTACATAATTGAATTTAATCCCTACACCCTCAACTCTCAATTCTCCATCATAAACCATCAACTCTAAACCCATAAACCATAGACCTTACACCCTAATAAATGAATAATTTAGAGATATTAAAGGAATAGAGGAGAGAGAGACATGGGAGAGAGATATAGAGAGGTGAGATAGAGAGAAGAGAGGCAAAGAAAGAGAGATGTGAGATAGAGAAAAGAGGGATCTACATCAAGAGGGAAGGAGAGGTAGATAATTAGGGATGAGGGGAGAGGTAGGAAGGGGAGATATATAGAAAGTTGAGATAAAGATGTAGATAGTGGAGAGAGAGAGGTTAGATAGAGATTTAGATCTAGGGAAGAAGAGAAGTGAGATAGAGAATAATAGATATGGGGAGGGGAGTAGATAGGGGGGAGATGTGAGATGATATATAAAGAGGTAGGTAAATCCTCAACCCTCTATCACTGACCATAAACCCTAAAAACTAAGAGATGCACCTTGAACCCTATACACTAAACCATAAACATTCACATTACTAATTAACACTAAAACCTATACCCTCAAACCTAAACAATATAATCTCAACCATCAACCGTAAACCCTCAGCTCTAAATTCTTTATAGAAATGAGAGTGCATTAGAGAGACTGATGGAGAAGTGAGAGAGAGAGGGAGGGAGAGACAAAGAGAGGGAGGGGAAGAAATATGGAGAGAGATAGAGGATTTTTATCTTCATAGAAACATGAACATATTATAACACCCTTGCTCCTATTAAGTGAATTTTTGAGCATGGGGGAGACATTTTCTTCTTAAAACATAAGTGAATTATAACCTAGATAGATACATATTAAGAGAGATAAAGATGTAGATAGGTTAGGGAGAGAGGGAGGGACATATGTAGATATGCAAAAGGAAGAATTAGAGATAGGGAGTGATGTAGGAGCATCTGGGTTCATAAGCAATCATGCATCACCAAAAAAATCATTTTATTTTCTCAATTTTGGTGTGCATTTTGGTTTAAATTGGTGATCTTGGCATTTCTTAGCATTACAAAACATCTCATTTGTTCAAATTTGCAAATTGGAGTTTCCACACTTACGCAGTTTCGCCCACTGGGTAAAATTGTACAAAATAAAATTCAAAATTGGTGAAGGTTGAAGAAAAATACTTTGAAGGGGATAATATTAAAGGTGTTTCACTCACATTGGTGAAGGTTTTGTGGAAAAATTACTCACAGTTTCAGAGATACTAATATGTTAGTGATTTATTAACATTTTTTAATTTCTAAAGATTCGCAAATGTTGGGGAAAAATTATTTTAGGGGAATTTTCAAGGTCATTATTGTTAGTGTATTAAATTAATTATTACACTAGCATAAGTTAACTTAGGTCATACATCATTTATTCCTAGGTTTCATTTTAATAAATCATTTAATAATGGGGTAATGTCCCCTTCCATGTTTGTAGGGATAAGATTCCTTCTAGAAGATGAGTTGTCCTTCTAGAACTTATCTCAACATTTAATAATTTCATAGATAGGGTTCACATGTTGTCACATGTTGTTAGATCATGACACATGGCAACATCTCATGCATCTTAGGTTTTATCTCTTGCCTCTATAATCAAGCAACTTGTTCATTTGTATCATATCAATCAAATATCAATCTATGATCTAATGTTGTAGATCAATAGAAATCTCTCTTTGCAGCCCTTAGTTGCAACACTTTCTGTGTGGTGTAATTTCTCTTGGCAAGATCCTTTGAAGTATGCTCAGCTTCATTGGATGATTCAACATCCATTATTTCAACATGATATCAGACCATGTTGAATTCTAACATCGTATCAGAGCCATTCCATTGAGAGTTCATCATAGGATCAAGAAAGTTGGGCTAGAGAGATTCATCGTAGGCTTGAAGGTTTCCATTGCAGGCTACCACCTGAGGACCAAGCTGATTTCTGAAGCAGATAGAGTCGAATCTGAGCTATCCATTGTCTTTAGAAGGCCTTGAAACCCTAGGATCGCTTGTCCAATCATCAAAATCAGATTCATCAACCTAGGAGCCATCAGAGGTATATAGGTTTGCAAAATCAACCATACTATCCATAAAATTTGCAATAAAAATTCATCCCAGTCAGTTGTCCTTTGAGGCAAATTTTTTTTAGTTGCAGGCACTTTTTTTTTCATAAAAAATCAGGCTTATTTTTCATTATCTTTTTGGCAAAAATATATATATTTGGGGCTTTTTTATGGTTTGCAAAAAAATTGAGCGACCTTAAATTAATTTATTGGTCTGCATCATATTTTTAATTCTACGAACCATATTATAATTTCCATTGGCATTATTTATTTGGGGTTTGATTTTTTATCATTCAGCATACAAATATTTGTTTCCATTGACATTTTATTAAATATATTTTTTGTTAGCATATATACAAGATTTTTTATTTTTAATTGCCTTCAGGCAATATTAAAAATCAAATAAATCAAATACTTGTCGACATTCCATTGTATTAGCTGTGGAATATTTGGATTTTTCAACAGATGCATTCATTGTTTCCTGCCATCATATCGACGGTCTTTGCGTCATATCCAGCTTGTCACCGTCCACTAGTTTCCATTCGGCCCATTCCCGGCCAGCCCTTGCTCCCACCGACCATCCACATTCACCACCAATCATCCAAACCCCATCGCTATTTTTGCAAGTGCCTGTGTTCTCCACCTAGCAATGACCTTTCCCGCTCAGTTGGCCATCACCCCGCCAGCTCTCATGTTGTCTCCCCAGACACTACTAGCATCGGTTGGTTATCCAACACTGACGGTGCTTGCTACCACCAGCAGTGCCCCTCCAATCTCAACCCCACTGCCGCTCTAGGAGGGAGCTCATTTTTTTTGCCTATGCACACATCACGATCACATCAACGAACAAGTGCCAGCCTAGAGGAGATTTTTTTGCTCCTCGTTAGCCTGTAGAGTGCCAAATCTAGACATTTTTTCGTTTTATCATAACTTTTCTCCAAGGTATCAAAAAATAGTAAATGAGATACCGTCGGAAAGGGAATTCTGAGCACTTTCTAGTAGTGACATCAGTTCTCCAAAAATTTTCTTGCAAAACATTCTACAACCAACTGAAGACAAAACCCTAATTTGGACATAAAGGCTCATATCTTCGTAACCGTTCATCAGATTTCAGTGATTCCAGCAGCATCAAGAAGGTGACTCAGAGATTTTTTCATCAATCTAGACCCCTTGATTAGTTTCAGCTCTAAGTACTCTTGCATTTATTTTTTCAATTTGGTGCATTTGTTCAATAACTTGGATATCCTAAAGCTTGGGAATAGATTTTTTTTTTATCCGGGTTGCATTACTTCAATTGCACATCATCCTTGGAAGTCTTTATTTGTTATTGAAGGTCAGTGTCTTTGTATTTTTTGGAGAAATTTCATTATGGGGCTTCCATATTTTCCTTCTTTGGTTATGTTGCACAAGGGAAACTATTCACAATGGCGAGATGGGATCAACCACCATCTCCAATCACTTGATTTGTTGCCACATATTTTTGGTATAGTTCCTCATCCAAGTGAAGGTATTCATGAGTTTGCTTGGAGTTGTAACAAGTATATTGTCTTGGAGATCATTGAGATGCAAGTTGATTGTGATGTTTTGAATACTATTGATCATTGTGATTGTCCTCACATTCTTTGGACTAAGTTTTGGGAGATATATGGAGGATCAGACACTCCACCCTTCCCCGATGGTCAAGATTCAGAATGTCATTCCTCATATCAAGTACCCCATTATGATATTGTTGTGCAGGAGGTTGATTGCCTTGAATCTTCTGAAGAGGTTGACAAGGCTCCCTTAGATGCTTCTTCTCCATCAGAGACAGTTGGTATCCCTTCACAATCAGTGATTCCTTGTCTAGATTCATTGATTGAGGCTTCCACTATCATCATCCACATAACACATTCAATTTTCCAAACTTCACATCACAAGATGGCTTCATTTTAGGTATCACTGACTTGGCTACTTCTATAGGTTTGGAGGAAATTCTTAAGGGGATATCACTCCTCTATTCAGATTCCACCTTGGAGAGTTTTCTTGAGTCTCCACATCCCTTTGTCTCGGCATTGAGTGGTGATCCAGAGACTATTTTGAAGGCACTTGATTTCTTTTTTGAGATTTCATATTTGAAACTTCTTCCCTGTTACTCCATTCAAGATTTGAGGTTTCTTCAACATCTACCATTGGATTTGATTCTTCCTAGAAGGAGACTTGTGGTTTGGAAACATTTGCTGCTTTAGACTTCTTTCAGTGGTCTTGAGGACACTTCATTTAGGGAGGGCTATCAAGTCTCCATTATATTCATCACATCTCAGTCTTTGGATATTGTTCAACATCAATTTTTGCATCATCCTGGTTTGTCACCCTCTTCATTGTTTGGGACTATGGCATCTTCATCATCAGGAAAGGAGACGCATGAGCAGAGTTCAGAGACATCATCATCAGCATACATCCTTCCTTCCTTCAATTCCTATCTGGAATGGGAAGCATCACTGCACTTGCACTTGGTTTTGTTTCTTCCAAAAGGGAGACAAGTTGTTTGTCGACATTGGATCATGTTTTGTCTTCAGACACTTACCATTTTTGCAGGTGATCACATCTTCTGGGGGGGCTATATAGTCTCTCTGTTTCCCTCCTATGGAGGAGCTATTGTATTGTATCCATGTGACAGATGGTGTACTTGGGGGGTATTTGGGAGTCCTCCATCCTTCCCATCCTATCTCACATTTTTGCATTTTCATCTCCTTTTTGGAGAGGGGTTTTGTTCCCATTGGGTTTTCCCCTTTTCTCTAGTTGTGGGAGATTTTTTGCATCTTTATGTACATGGGTACCTAACATGGTCTCGTAGTCGGGACCCATCATCAATCATCTCTACATAATCATTGCATTTTCCTCCCTAAGTTGAACTTATGGGGGGTGTTAGTGTAATTAAATTAATTATTATACTAGAGCATAAGTTAACTTAGGTCATACATCATTTAGTCCTAGGTTGCATTTTAATAAATCATTTAATAATGGGGTAATGTCCCCTTCCATGTTTGTAGGGATAAGATTCCTTCTAGAAGATGAGTTGTCCTTCTAGAACTTATCTCAACATTTAATAATTTCCTAGATAGGGTTCACATGTTGTCACATGTTGTTAGATCATGACACATGGCAACATCTCATGCATCTTAAGTTTTCTCTCTTGCCTATATAATCATGCAACTTGTTCATTTGTATCATATCAATCAAATATCAATCTATGATCTAATGTTGTAGATCAAAAGTAATCTCTCTTTGCAGTGTGGTGTAATTTCTCTTGGCAAGATCCTTTGAAGTATGCACAGCTTCATTGGATGATTCAACATCCATTATTTCAACATGATATCAGAGCATGTTGAATTCTAACAATTATGCACATCTTGTAAAGTTTTCACACAAAACAAAGTTTTTGGAAAATAGTTATAGAAAAGTCATTTTTAGCCTTTACTGTAGTTACCTAAAGGAATTTTCTTTAAAATTTATGGATGTAGACTCAAAGGTACTATTGGAGGGATTTTAATTGTTTTAATATTGATATTTTGACATATCAATTTGGTTGGAAGTGTTTGCATTTAATGAAGGTCATAAAATACATATTTAAGAGTCCAAAATAGTATTTATATATATATAAATTATTTCATCTTAATTGTACTTTTAAGGCATCCAATAAAAAGGAATCATATGGGAATCTAAGAAATGCCACATACAACAAGAGAAATGAAAGGTTTTCGAAGACCCTTCAATGCCTCATATGGGAATTTGAAAAGAAGTTGTAGATGGGAGAAGCGAATAAAAAATAAAATGTTATTATAGATTTGAACTAGATTCCTCCCATGGAGATTGAGATATCTCAACCTATGAGAGGGGCTTGTGAATGAAAATTGTTGTGAGAGTGTGAGAAGAAAGAGAGGATTTTTTGCAGATTTTGAGAGGCCAAGTTTGTTACAAATCTTTATGATGTGATATTGTATGTAATTTGTTATTAATTTCAATAAAAAGAAGCATGTGTGTTGTTTGCAATCTATTTGAAATCTATTTTTTATGAGTTGTGAGTGTGTGTGTGTTTGGTGGAGGGACTCCCTTTGCATTAGGGAGAGAGGGAGGGAGAGATGTAGATATGGAGAAATATGAATTGGAGATAGGGATCGAGTTAGGTATAGAGAGACAAAGAGATACATGGGAGAAAATGAGTAGAAAAGGAAGGAGGGAAATAGGGAGGGAGAGAGAGAGAGGTGAGAAAAAAGAGTACAAAGGGGAGGAGGGAGGGAGGGAGAGATAGGAAAAGATACAAATATTTGGATGGAGAGAGGGATAGAGAGATTTTGGGGGGAGGGATGGAGGCACAAAGAGAGCAATATTGACAGAGAGAGATGTAGAGAGAGTTAGAGATAGAGGTGAAGGGAGAGAGAGAGTTGGATACTTAGATTCAAGAACATGGTGCTTTTAGTGCAGGCCACAACATGCTCACCTTTGGCATAATGCTGATATATTATACAACTCTATAAGGATAACTATAAAATATAGCGAGTAGATCAAAATCTAGATGTATAGAGTGTTTATCAATTCATTATAAAGAAACTATCTATGGATCATTACCGAAGCTCATCCTTATGGTTTACTAACGGGAAACCACTTAAGAGGACTAATTTACTCCAAAAAATCTTACTACGAAAGGGGCATTATTATTATTTTTACGTAAGTGGATAACTTAATTCTATAATAGAACTGACAATCTTAAAATCCTCCTATTGCAAAAATGAAAGCTAATTGAACACACACTTATAATGCTTATATTAATGTATTACTATCTTGTTTGATTTACGATTTAATGTTGGCATATATATTATCGAAGTGACAAAGTAACAATAGATTTTAGATATCAATAGTGGTACGTAACGTAAAATTGAGATTGTGTTGAGCTTCCTTTGCATACATAAATACATAGTTTCCAAATTTTAAATTTAAACTATATATATTGTAATGCCCACTATACTTGATTAATGGAAATATTCCTTAAATAGAAAGGATAAATAAGTAAATAGAATTTTTATTGAAGCTACACTAAGAATTTCAGTTCATACTAATTTCCTCTAAAATAAGATACTCGGTGATTTTAGTTTTATCTTGTCTTTAATAATTTCATTTTCTTTGCATGATTCATGAACCAACAATTTTTTTATTTGTTTACCCGTAATTTTAAAAAACACGTACATGTTTTGGCTTGCACAAAACATATACACATTTTGTCTTTTACAAAACACATATGTGTTTTAGCTTGCACAAAACACGTATGCATTTTGGCTTGCACAAAACACGTACGCATTTTGGCTTGCACAAAACACGTACGCATTTTGGCTTGCACAAAACATGTATGCATTTTGGCTTGTACTTAGGTTTGGATGGTTCATTTGCCTCATTTTCACATGATTTTTTCCTCCATTCTCATTTTCAACTTTCTCGTCATCAAGTTTACAAATTATAAATCAAATCATAGTAAAAATACCACCATAATTTCACATGTATTCTAAGCTTTGTAACCATATAATATTTTTTAGATTTGAACTACATTAACATATTTATTTTTAATTTCTTTCACTAATGTTTCCATAGTTATGAGAGACATATGTATTGACTTTTTTTAATAACTTTTGACCTACTTGTCCAAATTTGAAAAAAAATATAATATTGTTCTACACTTCATTCTTTACACATTGAATTTTTTTTGTTTGCATTTTTTATTATTTTGGTGCAAGTTATGTGATGCACACACTTAGTGATGCAATTTTCAAGATGCATCCACTTTGAAAAATCATTAAAAAAATACTCAATAAAAAATTATAAAAATATATACAACTTCTAATACTCACTCTTAACTATATTTCTATCAATGGGTTTTTGAAAATACTAAATGTGCAACTAAAAAAATTGAGGGGCACATGCCAAACACTATGTTATATTTTGTTGAAAAACAAGAACACATTTATGTGTGTAAAGAATCTGATCCTCTTAATCTTATCTATTTTTGAAAAACTTTAGTAGTTTAGAAACTAGATTTAGAGTACCACAATTCGTTTTCTTTTGGTATCTTCAAATTTTGAGTGCATGAATCTCAAATTACTCCTCCAAGTTCAGGTTTAGCTAATTTCAAAAAAAAAGTGGCCACTTTTGACCCCTTTTTATGCACCATCTTGGTGCACTTATCCATATAACTAAACAAAAACTATAAAAGCTTAATACATTAACTTCAAGTATAAAATATCAAATGATTACTACAAATTGAGATGTATATAAATATGAATAAAAAATACAAATGAAAAATATAGATATGGTTGAAATTGTGAAACATCACATATTTGTGACTACACTAAAGTTTGTATGATTGTGGGTTTTCTTGTTCTAGATAGAAAATTAAACTATAATATCAAACTAAAAAATTACAATAAAGGGGAAAGGGACAACAACAACGAAAGTGATGAGAAAGTAACAATATCTTAATAGAATACTCTAAATAATTAGATATTATTTTAAACTATTTAAAATGACAAGCATGGAGAAAGAGAATTGAACCTAAATAGAAAAGACCATAATGTCATAAATGTTTGAAAATTTGCAAAAGGAAATGACTACATAAGAGCTTGCCAAAATGGTCAAACCCATAGTTTGGTCTTTCAATCTCCATAGGAAGTCCAAATGAAAAATAAATTGTTTATGTGTGCTCTTAATCCTAGGTGTGTTTAAAGAATTAAAAGAATAGTAATATAAATGTATGTGTTCATAACAGTAACTCGTGTCTACAATTATATTATTATCCTATTGTATATAAAGAGGAAAATGATAAATTTTATATACAAGGGTGCTAAGAAGGAGATTTGCATACAATGTAAAATGGATATAGGTTTACTATTTATTTTCTAATAAGAGAGAAAATGCAATAGAATCCCATAGATAATTCTTAAATACTCAAAGCATAAAGAAATATAGAGTTTGATAATATAGAAGAGTTATGTAAAATTGCATACACTATGTATAAATGGAAAAATTACAATAAACAAAGCCAATGTCACCTAGTTTAATAAGTTCACAAAGGAAAGTATCCAAAATTTAGTTAAGAGAAGTTGCCTCTCTCCATGAAGAGTAGCTTTCCAATAAAGTAACAAATCAATAATGGTTATTCTCACAAAATTTGTAAGATTAGGGATTTATGCAATAGAAGACATAAAAAAATACAAGAGAGCTCAAATAAAATGATTCATATAACAATGTCATTAGAGGAGGGAGAAAGAATATTGTAGAGTTCAAGATTGCACAAGAATGTAGAAAATGACATTAAAAACTAGGTAAGTGAAAAAAATTCAAAGGTAATTTGAAATTAAAAGTTGTTGGGAACTTGGTAGCACCTACATTGATTATGGTTATATTTGAAAAAAAAGGTGAAATATCACCTCTTTTTTTATTGTCAAGCAATGTTCATAAGACTACATATTCACAAAAAGATTTTGTGACCATGCTAATATTATGTGACCACAATTTTATCATAAGACTGGAAAAAATTCAAACTTATTAAAAAATAATTTGAATTACAAAATAGACAAAAAAATATGACATAGAATCTAAATACACAAAACAACATAAACTTGACATTTAAATTATAAAACAAACTACAAAATTACAAATATACAGTTTTTAACATTACACTAAACAACAATACTGATTAACTATAACTCACTTGAATCCTATAAAATCATTTGAGATTTAAAACACCACTATCTATTGTTGGAACACGTTTGCTTGTTGTTACATGAAATTAACGTTAGATACAAATGCCAAAGATAAACGGATCCACGGCTAAAAAAAATTGCTAAGCCATGGAGTACATGAGAGATGGATGCTTTTGGAGGCTGGGTTTTTTCACTCTTGATGGTTTTCCCAGGGTAATCTTGTGTCATATTTTTATGGGTGCGTTGTCTATTCTCTTGCATGTGGATTTTGAATACTTAGTTGCATAGATTTCTCTTTTGGATTATGTGGAAATTGTCTTTAAATGGCTGCAAGTTTCCAAACGAACACCTAGCTTATAGTAAGCAAAACACTATCCAAACTATAAAATATCAAAAAAAAACTAGCATTACAGTGTAAATCACTGAATTAGCTTTCCAATGAGTCCAAGAAGAGAAAAAAAGGACACCCTGGACAGAAGTTATGCCCTCTGGAAAAATGTTTCACAATTCTAGTATGAGATGCAATCAGGGGTGGCCCCTGGTGGCAGTGGCACCCCAGATGGTGCAGTGGTGGCAGACCCAAAGCAATAATTAAATTTGTTTAAATTTTCATTTTTTTCCAAAAATGGGTTGGCCTTTAATTTTACATAGGCGGAAATTAAGTTAAAAAAAAGATTTTAAACCCCACTTAGGGGGACAATGGCTATGGTACCACTGGCGACAGTACCACAGGCTACTGACAACAGTCGATAGACTGCCACCGATAGTACATACTACATGCAGAGGTATGGGGAGGGGGGGTCCAACCTGCTCCCCCCTCCTCCCCCCCAATATATATATATAAAAAATTGACCCCCCCCCCAATTTTATTTTTTTCATTTTGCAGGGATTTTTTTTAATGGTGATGGGATTTTTATTTTTTTAATATTTTTTTTTTGACGATTGTACTGTCGATGTCCGTACAGCCGAACAAGGGTATGGGCAATTTTTTTTGGCAATTTTTCACAATAATAGAAATAGGTCAAATTATATATCAATCTTCATCTCTCGACCAACCCAGATCTAACTATGAGGTCCATTTTGTTTCAGGAGGTCTTTTGTAAATTTTCCCCCACAAAACCCTCATTTGAATGCACAGCCAAAAAACACTTTTCACCCAAAATTTCTCACACCCCAAATCCGCAAACAACCCATCAAAATAGAAAACCCAAAACCCTCAAATCTGCAATAAACAATGTGCAAAACCCTCCTATCTTGCCATGCCTTTCATTCTCTTATGCAATGCATAGATTCAAACTCAAACAAGATTTTTCTCAACCAAGGGTTATACAACCACAACCATGGCTCTAATACCACTTGTGGAGGAGATCATACAAGTGACACAATTGGCATTTAGAGGTGTATGTAGGAGATTTTTCTATAGGTATATGATGTGCAAAGTTTCTCTCTTTGGTCTTGGTTATCTTCCTAGAAGTTTGGTTTCACATTACACTGGTTTGAGATTTGGCTGGAGCTATTGTGATCACTAGCTTTTGGTCATTTGTTTCCACTTATGTTCTTAGGTGATGACATGAAGGTTCCTTTATATTTTTCCTTTTTTGGGTGTGGAGAACTTGGGAGAGCTATGGAGAGTTGTGATGAGAGTTGTTCTTACAGGTTATTGGTTTACTTTGCATATCATTGTGGATGATTCTTTGGTACTACATGATGTTGTTTACACTTTCTATATGATGCTATTGGTATACTTGGTATGCCTTGATCTTTTTTATAATTGCATTACCCATGCAGTGGGAGCTCTTGGATGTGTATGTCATTCTTTGACAGGTTTTGCACATGGAGTTTATGATTGTAGTTTATGGGTGTATATGTTTATGGCATGAGTTTACTGTGTTTTGTATACCTTGGAGGTATGGATAGTTGTATGTGTTGGCACTTGTTTTGAATGCTATTGCAGGTATGGTTTTGTGTGTCTTGGTAGCTATTGGTGCATATTGATACCTTTGGATTGAATGTTTGTGTTTAGGATATCAGTTGAGGAAGAGCTTATGCTTCGTTGTGATAGATAGTGTGGCTTCTCTTTGGATGGCTTCTTATCTTTGTGCATTGGCATGATAGTGGATGCGAGCATTCATGTTTGGGATGGCGGTCACTTTCATTCTTGTTGCAGGTATCTTGATGGAGCACTTAGAGCATTTTCATTCCTTGATGGTATATGTGGCTAATGGATTATTATTTTGATTCATATTTTGAGGTTACTTGTTCCCCTTATGCAATGTATACAAGTGGGAGAATGTTAGGAAAAGGTGTTGTACACCTTGCATAATATATTTAATGTAATTATTCTTGGGGCCACTTTATGTTGCATGTAACATTGGGACATAAGTTAAGTTGCTAAAATGTAATTATTTAATATTGGAAAAAATAAATAAATAAAGCACACCCAATATTAAATATAGGGACATGGTTTTGCAATCTCATAGTTTTAGTCAAATGGTTTTGTGTAATACCACTTGGTGGTTTTGTGGGAGCTTGCTTCTATAAAAGCAACCACAAGGGTAATTGTTTAGGAAGGTAAGCTTGCATGTAAGCTCTTGTCAGCATTTGTGAGGGTTTGAATCATGGCATGGATTGTGTTGTTACATGCTTGTTCACATGGATTGCTTGGAGAGGGCTTGTTGCTTCAATAGTGTTCATGGAGACTTTGAAGATGTATTGTAATATTTATTGTTGAATAATACATGAGAGATGGATGCTTTTGGAGGTTGGTTTTTTTCCCTCTTGAAGGTTTTCCTAGGGTATATCTTGTGTCATATTTTCATGGGTATGTTGTCTATTCTCTTGCATGTGGATTTTGAATACTTAGTTGCATAGATTTCTCTTTTGGGTTATATGGAAATTTTCTTTAAATGGCTGCAAGTTTCCAACAAATATCAAATGATTATTACAATTTGAGATGTTGTATAGAAATATGAATAAAAAATACAAATGAAAATATATAGATATGGTTGAAATTGTGAAACATCACATATTTGTGGCTACACTGAGTTTGTATGATTGTGAATTTTCTTGTCCTAGATATAAAATTAAACTATAATATAAAATTTCAAAATTACAATGAAGGGGAAAGGGACAACAATAACAAAACTGATGAGAAAGTAACAATAGATTAATAGAATACTCTAAATAATTATAAACTATTTTATACTATTTAAAATGTCAAGCATGGAGAAAGAGAGTTGAACCTAAAGAGCAAAGATCAAAATGTCATAAATGTTTAAAATATTGTAAAAGTAAATGACTACATAAGAGTTTGTCAAAATGGTCAAACCCATAGTTTGGTATTTCAATCTCCATAGGTAGTCAAATAAAACAAAAATGTTTATGTGCACTTTTAATCTTAGGTGTGTTTAAAGAATTAAAAGAAAAACAATATAAATGTATGTGAATAAAAATAACTCATTTCTACAATTATATTATTATCTTATCATATATAGAAAGGAAAATGATAAATTTAATATACAAGGGTGCTAAGAAGGAGATTCACATACAATGTAAAATGGATATAGGGTTTAGTATTTATTTTCTAAGAAGAGAGAAAATGCAATAGAATCCCATAGATAATTTTTTAAATACTCAAAGCATAAAGAAATATAGATTTTGATAATATAGAAGAGTTATGCAAAATTGCATATACAAACACCATGTATAAATGGAAAACGTACAATAAACAAAACCAATGTCACCTAGCTTAATAAATTCACAAAGGAAAGTCTCCAAAATTTAGTTAAGAGAAGTTGTCCCTATCTAAGAAGAGTAGATTTCGAGTAAAGTAACAGATCAATAATGGTTATTCTCACAAAATTTGCAAGTTTAAGGATTTTTGCAATAGAAGATGTTAAAAATACAAGAGAGCTCAAATAAAATGATTCATATAACAATGGCATTATAGGAAGAGTATTAGGATTTTTGCAATAGAAGATGTTAAGAATACAATAGAGCTCAAATAAAATGATTCATATAACAATGACAGTATAGTAAGAGTATTGTAGAGTTCAAGATTGCACAAGATTAAAGAAAATGAAACTAAAAATTAGTTAAGTGAAAAAAATTTAAAGGTAATTTGAAATTAAAAGTTGTTGGGATCTTGGTAACACCTAGGTGGATTATGGTTATATTTGAAAAAAAAGTGAAACACCACTTTTTATATTGTCAAACAATGTTCGTAAGACTACATATTCACAAAAAGATTGTGACCACACTAATATTATGTGGCTACAATTTCATCATAAGATAGAGAAAATTCCAACTTATTAGAAAATAATTTGAATTATAAAATAGACAAAAAAATATTACATAGAATCTAAATACACAAAACAACATAAAACTTAAACTTTTAAATTAAAAAACAAACTACAAAATTACAAATATACAACTTTTAACATTACACTAAACAACAATAATGATTAACTATAACTCACTTGAATCCTATAAAATCATATGAGATTTAAAACACCACTATCTATTGTTGGAACACGTTTGCTTGTTGTTGCACTAAATTAACATTAGATCCAAACCCCTGAGACTTAAAACACTACTATTTATTGTTAGAACACATTTGTTTGTTGTTGCACCAAATTAACGTTAGATACAAATGCCAGAGAAACGGATCCACAGCTAAAAAAAATTGCTAAGCCATGAAGTACATTATGCTTTCATTCCACGTGAATTCATGTTTGCTGTATAGGGACTCTTTAACTAACACACTTAAAATTTCAACTTTCTGCAGCATTAAAAGCAGTACCGTGTACGTTCAGGCATGGGGATTTATGATAAATTCACGAGAAGTCTAGTAAACTAAAATTTGAATTTGGCAACAACCTCTTTTGCCTTCAATTCCCGTGAAGACAAATTAATTAAGTCTGTCCCACATACAGAAACATTAATGGCCACCATAGAAAAAATCACCACACAGGTTTACTCCAATTACTAACATGAAGCAGACACTTCATCCCGCCTGTCTACATGTAATTAAAATTAGGTGACAAATACCTTTTCTCTGAGCTCATCATCTTTAATTTGAGTTAGACAGCATTAAATGCTTTTCTACTTGAGTACCTATATATAAAAGGCTGTTTGTTGTTTGTTGCATCATTTTTTCTTTGCAGGTGTTGCATTATTTTGCTCCTTGACGGTAGCTGCAGTCTATTGATTAGTGATGAGGAGAATGTGGGTTGGCAATGCTACATTGATAGTATTAATGTTTGTTGTAATGGCAGAAGGGGAAACGGTATTAGCATTGGAGTATAGTGTTGGTGACAGCACTGGATGGATTGTTGGGCCTGTCAACTACACCACTTGGGCAGCCTCCAACCAGTTTCATGTGGGGGACACCATAGGTATTTTTCAGTTTACTGTATTGTACTGTGCATCTGACGATCTTTGTCTATATTGCTGTTGTTTTGCTGCTTGTGATCCTGTAGTTATAGAATTGTACATTTGATAATCTTTCCAAGCACAATACACAATATTTTCACCTATAAACAGTCATTAAACAATGTATTCATTTGTAGTTGAATGAAAGGGAAAGACAGATAGATAGTCCCTCTAAGATTGGACATGCAAATACAAGATTTTAGATTAAATCGTGTATTCTAAGTTTTGATTTGTTTAGATGATTCGTTTCAAATCATATTAATACGTAAAATCTATCAAAAAAATCAATGTTATTTCAGATCAACGACCTAAACAAATCAAAATTTAGAATATATTGTTTAAACTTATCCTGTATACATTTCCCACTCAGAAGGAGATGACCTCTGCCCAGAACATTTTCAAATTAACATTATCACTGGAATCACTGCAGCTATGGCAGTAAAGAGCAGGACCTAACGGGCGAGCAGGATCTTTACATAACCAATAGTTAGGTCGGTTTCCTATTCATCATGAGGCCGGTAGTACTGATCTGGAAGAGTTACGTAAGGTGGCTCTTGCTTATTCGCTGTGGGTATAGAGAGGAACAGGTCGTACCCACCATCCATTGCTATAGTATTATGTGTCACCAAGCAGGTAACCACCACCATCCTACGATGTAGAACGCGGTCAATAGTCTTATGTACCACTGCTATATCCATATAGGGTAATGCAACGCTGACCCACTTCTAGCATCATAGAAAACTGGCAATGGAAGATCTGTCTTTGGCGATTACCCACCCTTATCCAGATATATTAGCATTTTACCATTTGTATTGTGCAATTATAATAGAATTTGTTTTTATGAATAAGTCTTATATTACTTTTTCATGTAATGATTTTTAAGATATTATATGATTGATAAGGGAAGCGCATCAGTAGTTGTCATAGTTAAGTTTGCGCATTCATAGATCCTTTAGAATACATCGAAATTCGGTATTTTTTTTTGTCCTCTCTGTATGTGACTTATTTGCTTCAATAAAAAAAATTGGCTTGTGGGCAGTTAAAATGCGTGTTGTAGAACCCAACGAGAAGTGGTCAAAAATTGATGTTTTCAATGTGTCGTCCACTAGTAACAACTACTTCACCACTACCCGTTCATTGGACAACCAATAAAAACTTAAAAAAATTCAAAGTGTTTTCAATGTGTTTTCATTTGGAAATAGATATGTACCAATAGTTGTTTAATTTTTTTTGTCAACTACACATTCAGTAGTAAACATTTATTGGTGTAAGATGCAAATATTTATTGGTGTAATCAAAACAATGTAATGACAAAAATGCAAATGGTTATTGGGGGGTTAGGTATGCATGGAGTAAACAGCTATTGGAACTATGTTAGTAATTGGTGTTCTTCCCCCAATGATTCTATTAAAAATATAATATTTCTACAATTTATAATATTAGTTTGAATATTTTTTAGATTAGATTATGTGAGGTTTTTTCTTGTCAATATTTCAGATCACAAAGGGAACATCATCCTCAAATTAAACATTCAACAATAACATTCAAAGGGAGAAGATTTGACTTTGACAATTACCCACCCTTATCTAGATATATTAGCATTTTACCTTTTGTATTGCGCAATTATAATAGAATTTGTTTTAATGAATAAGTCTTATATTACTTTTCATGTAATGATTTTTAAGATAATATTCTATTGATAATGATTCTATTAAAAATATGATATTTCAACAATTTATAATGTTAGTTTGAATGTTTTTTTAGATTAGATTATTTGAGGTTTTTTCTTTATCAATATTTGAGGTCACAAAGGGGACATCATCCTCAAATTAAGCATTCAACAATAACATCCAAAAGCTTTTGAACCTTGATGACAAGAACAACAACACAACAACTTAACCATCACATTGTGCCACTATTTGTGAATTTTACCATATTATAGATTTGTGAAGGATATTCTATTTTATATTGATGTGATTGAAGTATTTTTTGATCCATTTTTTAATATGTAGTAATAACATAATCATAAAAATGTTGATAATAATATTATATAATTGTATAGTTATTCTATGATAAAAATTAACTTTAATCAATTTGATAAATAAAATTGTTCATTAATATTGAGAGGTTAGTTTTTGGTTGTGATAGAGCAAGTACATATATGTTAATTAAAATTTGATAGGTATTTATATGTCAAATAATTAATAATAGTAGTTTTTCAATATTTTAATTTATTTATTTTTCTATGATATGATTTATGGAAGGGATAAAATATTTGCAATGAAATTCATTTAATCTATATTATTTATGAGAAGCAATGAAACCCACACATGTGTGTAAGATATAATCTTAAGTCTTTTGAGTAAAGAGAGGATAGTAAGAATATAGTCAAATAAGAAAACATTTTAAGATAAGATATGATTTTAAGTACAAAAGAAAAGATAGGTTATAAGTGAAATACAAATGTAAAAAATAAAACACAAATTAAATAAATTTTGAGTAAACTAACTCTTAAATAAATAAAATAACTTTAATATTAATAAATGAAGAATTTGAGTCTCAACTATCATATTAACTTTAACTTTCCTCATTATTAGATAATAATCTCAACCAATTAAAGGACAACATCCCTGAAAATGATTATTGATAAAAGAGAAATATTCATCTAAAGTTACCATCCTAAAATTCGCTAGAAGATTTTCCCTAGACCAATCCGTAGGCATTATAAAAGGTCAGCAATACCACAATTGGCTTGCAAGATTTGGCAATTTGAATGTGCTCCAATAAGAGGAAATGTTGAGATAGCTAACACACTTGAAAGTGGAGATATCTCCTCCTCCTTCTCCATTGAACATCCAAGAACGAATCAGTTTCACCTACTTTGAAAGTGCCTGAAGTTCCTTTTGAGCTTATAGAATGAAACTATGGAGACAATACCTTTAAATTCTGCATTAGAAATAGGAAGATTTTCTACGAGTCTCAAACACCATGAACTCATTCAACCAAAACTATGAATAAAAAGAGGTTTAATAAAAATAAACTTGATTGTTAATGGTTCAAATATCTCCCATGGGTATAACTTCACGACCTTCCTTAGTCCTTCCCAACTTCCCAAAGAATCCCAATAATTAAATCATCTTTGGAATTGTTACTAAAATTTTCTCTATAGCAATGCTAAACCAACAAAACTTCAAATGAACCAGGGATTTGTGAGGCTTGTTTTAAGATATTATTGATCTTACAATTGTAGGCGTTGCTTGAATATAACATTGAAAATGATCATAGAATCCTCTTTCAAACAATTTAATTTGTCTCTTTGAAGGCCAAACAATTGCATGAGCCTCTATTTCATTATTAATATTTGTCAAAGAGGAATCCCTCAAGACCTCTTTAATAGGTATAAATTCACTTGAAATGCATAATGTATTTCTTATTTAACTTTCTATAAAATATGTTGTAAGTGTTGTATACTTTTCATGTTTAGCAGTTTGAATGAGATCAATAGTTTGGATAGCATCAATCTTGTAAATTGAGTCAAGCAATTTTTCTGTTTCATTTTTCAAAAAATAAATGTTATTTTAAGATATTTTTTATTTTCAGTCATACATTAAATTACTCATCTTTATCCTTTACATGATTTTAACAATGTGCAAAACCATTTTCAATTATATTGACACATGTTTAAGGGTGAAATAAAAGAGATTCATTATTGTATTGAATAATGAATGAGTTTTACAATAGAAAGACATATTTACTTTTAATTATTTTTATATTTTTTCAAATTTTATATACATTACTTCTATTATATATTTATAAGACTTCTTTCTCAATACATATATGTAAATATTATAAACAAATTTATATAAGTTACTATGATCTTTACATATATTACTATTGCATTGATGGTGATCTTTGGATAGGTATCGTATTGAAATTGATAATCACTTAACATATTGCAATGGCTGTTTTATTACATATAACATTGTTTATTACGATATTGGATGATCTTCATTTCTTGTCACTATTTATTAAAGACAGTGTAGGTATTTTAGATTTGATAACATCACACGACACTATATCATCAATTGCAATGGGTTTTTTGAGTCTATGGTAATGTTGCTGTTCTAGTTATTGTACTGTTTTTCTTGTAATTGTATTTCTTTCAACTGACAAGAAATTGAACAGGGTATTTAAGCCATTTCAAATTTCTCAAACATCTTAATGTTGTTACTGCAGTTTTTTCATACAAAAAGCAATTTCACAATGTACTAGAAGTGACAAAGGACAAGTATGATAAGTGCACATCAGCAGCACCATTGGCTTTGTACAACGATGGAAACACCACCGTGGTATTGAAAAAAGCAGGCTCTCATTACTACATCTGTGGCTTCCCTGGGCACTGTGTGGCAGGTCAGAAGGTAAAGATCACAGTGCTGGCAGCTGCTGCCCCTTCTCCTGCTCCAAATGTAGCAACTTCCAAGGTCCCACCCCTCTCTCCTCCTCTTCTTGCTGGCAAAGGAAATAGAAATACCCCCTTACATCAAGTTTCTGTACCACTTTTGGCTGCATTGCTTGTATTTAAGTTATTCTAGATGTCTTACTCTTTGCTGTCATCTGCAAAACACACTGTCATATTTTATATACAGGCATCTCCACAACCTGTTTTCATTTATTAGCTCTAAGAAAACTGCATATGCTGCAAAAGAGGTTAAAGCACTGATCGGTGCAAGTAAAGCTGTGTTGTCAATTTTTTCTCCTTTGCATCTCTCACGATCATCTGTTCTTCTGTACCACGGAATTGTTAAGAAAACGTGAGTTCACATAATCATATACATTTGCAGCACAAATATCCTGTTCTTGATCGTAATCGTATGTATATAAATTATAAGATGAGTTTTGGCTGTTTTGTTCTGCATTTATTTATAGCCAACAGCAGCATCCTTCTCATGATTCATTAGTATGACCTACTTTTTATATTTGTTTTATTCGTAGCAGGTTGGATTTCTCGTGATTGTATCTAGTCTGTTCTACCTATTCTGACAAATTTGTATATGAAAATTTGGTGACCTCTCATTGTTTCGCTTTACCGATGAAAATGACCAGAACTCACAATAAATGTGAGTACACAAATTTGCCAGAATAGAGCAGACTATATCTATCTATATATATGAAACAATCAGAACCCACCATAAATGTCTGCACACAATCACAATTGCATATAAGGGAACATATCTACTTAAAAGAAAGGGGGAGATAACCCACAACAAAATAGAGCCAGTGCAATATAGAAAATGAGGCATCTTAATAAATGCAGGTAAAAAAGGACGTGGTGCATACACATCATGAATGTTCAGTCACAATGGCAGACATACATGTAAAGGAAAACTGAGTTTAAAAATGGAGCAAAGTAATGTAGAGCAACAAAAGAACAATATTAAAAATTTACATTGTAAATAATAACAAAAATAAAGAAGAATTTTAGTATTGATCATTTGATACATTACATTCAATACATTGGTTTTATAAAGTCATTATTTTCCCGGGAATAATTTCCCATCGAACTAACTAACCTAATAATTAATTATTATTTGTAAACCTTAATTTCGTAACTATCTTTCTTAAGGTTTACATTACAAAAAAAACAAAAATACTCCATCAACATCAACCTAACCTTCTTTGTCTAGGAAAATGTTCTGATTAGCCAACTCTCCATCAATATCAACCCAAACTTATCTATTTAAAAAAATGCCTTGATTATCCAAAAATTACCTTAAATCAAGACACACTTCATTATTCACAAGAAAATCACCAACCAACACTCAATTGTCCATAGTAAGTTTGTGGATTCAACTATCCACAAACCAACAACAACTCACCAAGTTTGTGGATTCAACTATCCAAAAATGAACAATTCACTAGGTTTGTGAATTCAACCATTCACAAACCAACAAATCACTGCTTGCACCCTCTTGTTCCTATGAAGGGACTAAAGATGAAATAAATGTTTCTCATGCAAGACATCATCTATAAGTGAGAAACTAGCTCGAGATGATGAAGATCCTCCTACCTTTGATACCTCCAGCCTCCAATTCCACCTATTTAATTCTTAGAGAAGATACACTTAGATTCAATGTCATCGTGAGAAGATTCTTGATCACACATTGCAATATTACATCTTTCTCCCTTAGTTTCAGTAGCAATTAAAGCATTATCTATTTTTAGCTTTACATCAATAAGATCTCTATCGCGTTTAATGCAATTCACTAGAATGTGTCCTCTTTGATTACAATATAAGCATTTGAAATTATTCTTACCAGTTGAAACATTAGTCTTCCTTTTGAAACAGAAA
>VDFB02075321.1:346579104-346824262 GCA_007258455.2 Sequoia sempervirens
AAATCCTGGCGAATCTTTCATTTTATTTGAAAAAATTATCAATTTTCCTGGCGAATCTATAGCACATTATTAAAAAAATTGTAAAATTTTGGAAAATCTTAATGAATAATTGGAAAAAATAATAATCACAATGGTGAATCCTAGCAAATAATCACTAAAAATATTAATTACAATGGTGAATCTCTCCTTTAAAAAATTGCATAGTTGGTCGACACAGTTCCCCCATATTTTTTTTGTCTTTTGTAATAATGAAGTAGGGGCCCGAGGGTGGCAACCACCGGTGGGGTCAAGGGGGAAAATTCCCCTTGTGGGGGTCGAAGGGGTAACACCCCCTTGTGGGGTCTGGGGACAGTGGACCCAGCGACCAAGCATAAATTCACTATTGAAAATGCATTGGAGCACACACGAATTAAGCATTTTTTAAAATTCTCACTTTAAAAAAAAGACTATGAAAAGTGAAATTATGACCATCGATTAGCTTTTTAATCGGATGGCTGCAAGTTGATTTCATGAGTTTATATGCATGTGCCTTTTAAAACGCTTGTTGAGGCCTGAAATTTGTTTTGGGCCACACAATTAAATCTAATCCTGTGGCCCAAAACAAATTCTAGGCCTCAACAAGCCTTTTAAAATACACGTGCATATAAACTCACGAAATCAACCTACAACCATCTGATTAAAAAGCTAATTAATGGTAATAAATAAAAGCCCTATTCAAGGCTAAAATATCACTAAAATGAAATGGTGATTTATTATTAGTGGTGATATTGCCCCAAAATTAATGGTAGGAATATAATATTACTGGCGAATATAATTAATATTTGTAATTAGAGTATAAACTACTGGCGAATCAGTTCCGATGACGCATCGTTTAAAGAATAATGCATAGGCGAATTAATCAAGATAAAATTATTTTTTTGTAAAAACCTGGCGATTTTGCATCCTTTTTAGCTTGTCCTATTCACCATTTCTGAAGGTCTCGATTTCAATTATTCGCCAATTGGTGAAGATTCGCCACTAAAGTTTTCCCTGGGGTAGAGGGTTGAGAGAGAGAGAGTTGAGGGTTATAGGGTTGAGGGTTTAAGGGTAGAGGGTCAAAAAATATTTTTCACTCCAAACCCTCTCCCATTGTGAGGTCTTTCCGCCCACCCTAACTGGATAACTCTCTATCCCTCTCAAGTCTCTATCGCTCTTAGGTCTCAGTCCCTACCACGCTACTAGGACTAATCTATCTGACTCATATCCCCTCTCCCTCTATCTCAAGTCTCACTCCCTTCCTATTGATATTGTGAAAGCATTTCAAAGCACCACATTTGGCACTCACCAATGTGTTTTTACCTTGAAACGGTAAAATAGGAGTTCACCCCATGATTTTGGCCCACATGCTTCTGCTTTTGTCTGGTTTAGTGCTTAATCCAACAGAGAAACACCTTTTTATGCAGTTGACTCCCTGTTGTACCAATCTATGGTTGATCCATCACCTTTTTGCCACCAATTTGCATGCACACAATGTAGATGAAGACATTTTGAAGTTTCTACATCATTTTACATTATCTCAGGTAATATATTCATTTTTGGTAATATTGAAATGTTTATATTTAGTATGTTTGTTTCTTTTTGACAATAATCTAAATTCCTTTAATGATTTTATTAATCATAGCAATTGGACATAGAATTCAACATTGAATTAGATGAGAGTTACATAAAAAAGTTTAATTTTTATGACTTTGAAGAAAAAAATATGAAAACCATGACATAGTTTAGATGAATTCATGTTTAAACTTATATAAACAACATCAACTTAACACAAATTTTCTTATGAATTCTATTTGCATTGCTTATAGTAGTCCATTTCTAGCATGCTTAGATAAACGAACTCAACTTAACACAAGTTTTTTTGTTTTGTTTTGAAAATTTATAGACCATTCATTTGATTATTTTATTAATCTTAATTGTTACACATAGAATTGAACATTAAATTCATTATTACTGATGGTTGTTGGAAAATTTTTATGTTTAACTAATTTGGAAAACCTAAGAGCTTTCATCAATGTTAATGTTCAAGTTTCTATTAATTATTTTGTGCCATAAAGAATTCACCTTCATCATGTGCTTAGATAATTTCAAGTGACTCAAGACATAGTTGGTTTAATGAAAGTTTCCATTCATTCATACCATTTACCATTCTTCCTTGGTAGATTTATGTATGAAATTTTTTGTAGCATATAGACATGTTTGATCATTCCAAACAACTCGTTGCCTTCTTTCATAAAATGCTTTGGTGTGTTCAATAAAATGAAATGTAATCAGCATTATCAATATGTTTCATAAAATGCATTACTTACTTTTGTTCTATGTGTGATTGTGAATATGCAACATTCAACGTCATGTCAAGGAAACAACCAAAGCCTCTAACACTAGAAGAACGTGCAGTAAAAAATGCAAGAAGAGAATAAAAAATTGGAGCTCGTGAAGCAAAAGAATTGCAACCCATACAACAAGAAATTCTTGTGCAATCTAAGAGAGATGTACAATTGAAAAAAAAAAGGGCACGAATGGACAAATTTCATGGAAGGACACAAATGGATCCCCAAGTTGGAGGCACATCATCAACCATAGGTGAAGTTCAATGCACATCTCCAGTTGAAGAAACACCAGCAACAACATGTGGTCTTCCAAGTACATCAAAAATCACACCTACAGTTGAAGACACACCATCAACAACATTGCATTTCGAAAGTACATCAGTAAAAATGCCTCTATTTGAAATCACTCCACAAACGACATCTCAAGTTGGAGGTACAACATTGTTTACATTTCAATCTCGAGGTATGTCATCAATTGCACCTCTGATTGAAGGTACGTGATCTATCCCCGATGTTTTTGACATTCCTAATATTGACACAAATTTACATTTGAGAAATCCTCCTAGAGGCTTGCATAGAAAACCTATATTTTTTATTGATATTGATTCCAATGTTTTGAAATGGATGCCTGATAAGATGTCAAAATGTACATGTCAAAGAGTTGCACAGAAGATATGGAGTTTTTTTTTTAGAAGCTAAGTGAGGGTGGAAGATGCCAACTATTTGTTGAAATGATGAGGCAACTCAAATTTAGGCCCACCATGAAGGCTCTTGGGCTGAGAGTTTTGAATGAATCAAGTGAAAATTCCATTGTAAAGAACATGATGAGTGCATATGAGAGCGTGGGTTCTATCTCATGCACGAAGGATAGTTGTGCCACAAGACATGTGATGACAACAACACTATTAAGCAGTCAAACAAGGAACAAGGTGAACCTTACAAATACAATTAAATCTTTGAAAATAAGTAGATCATATCTAATGAGAGCCAAAGGAAGGCCTGAAATATTGGAGGAACCAAATAGCAATGAGTTATGGGAATTCTCAAGTAGAGTGCCACAAAAAGATAAAAGAATTTCTCAAGGATTGAGATCTTTAATAGTAGATTATTGGAAGGATAAAATAAGGACCTATCCTAACCAAAGAGATGTTGTAAGAAGGAGAATTGGTAGTAAAATCTGTGAACCACATCCAAAGCATTATTTGGATACCACTCAAACCCAATTTTTGTTCATTTTGTACAAAAGTTTCTTGAAATTAAAATATGTCAAAGGTATTTTGAAATGCTAAAGAATTTTTATGTCAAAATAAATCACACATGAACTACTTTTTGTTGTAGAGTACATATTGAGTTTTCTAACCATTATGATGTTTATCAATGTATATGTGTAGATATGCATACTAACAATGTTTTGCAGGAATGTAACATAAGGCCTCCACCGAAATCCTTAAGGGAATTCTTATCTTCCATTTTATGTGAAAGAGAGGATGGAAATTTTTTTTACAAGTCATGTTTGGATGACACATGTCATCATTGTGGTGGCATGCAACATTTTCCAATTTTTCAACACATGGCTAGTACACACACAATTGGATACAAAATTGTCAAATTTGGCAAATACAAGACAGTAGCCTGTAGTCTAAAAGATGGGAAAGAAGAAAAGAAGTGTGAATTGGTCAGTGATAAGATTCCAATATATCAGTTTATGGGAATTTTCCGTGATCAGGTGGTCTATGAGTATGCAAGGCATACACATAGAGCTCAATGGTTTGACTCATAGTTCAAGTTATGGAAGGACACATTTCCACTTCACAGTATTGTTTCAGTTGTCAACTTTGCAGAGAACTACACACTATAGCCATAGAGTGAGGTGCAATCACACTACTACAACTCCACACAAGTTGCTATATTTGTGTATTTAGAATTCATTCATGCAAGTAATAGTATAGAGGATAACAGGAAAGTATTGAGGGAGTATCACTTTTACATTAGTGATGATCACACACATTCTACCGAGTTTGTGCAAGGTTGCTTTCAGATGTTCTATGTTGATCTGGCTGTGAGGGAATATCATTCAATCAACATATCATATGGTCAGATAACTGTACATCGCAAATCAAGAATGCCAAAATGTTTTACTGGTTGAGTAGGATGCATACGATCAGTGGTGTTCAACATATGTGGAACTTCTCAGAGGTCGGGCATGAAAGAGGGAGCATGATGGAGCGGTTGCATGTATCAAAAGATCCCTTGCATGATAAGAGTTAAATTACAAAGATAGTGTAAAGTTGACAGATGCAAGATCAATTGTCGAGTGGTACAATCATGCAATGGGTCCAGGTAGTCAAAGTAATTCTTTAGTTTATAGATTTTTTCATTTAGTAGATGATACTAACATTGAAAAATATGAGGATTGTTGTACACTAATAGGATCGAGTGAGCTACACTCTTTGAGAAGATCCAATGTAGGTACATGGACTATCCATAAGCGGAAGATGGCATTCTTTTGTTCTAAATGTACACTTCGAGCATGGAATGATTGCGAGTCAACAAAGTGGGTTGACAAATGGTCTATAAGAAGTCTAACCCCACTTGACACTTATTAGCTCTCGACGGCTCTACAAATCATAGAGATGCAATCATCCATTGACTTTGATCATGTATCGGACCTTCTAGAATCAGGTAATATATCTTACTTTTAGGTTTTATTTTGATGTTCATTAACTACATCTAACAAGATGAACATATCAATGCAGGGAACATATATGCAGTGATTACAGATAAAGACAATGAAGAGGGTACAAATTATTACTTGTGTTGTTGTATCGAGGACAAAAATAAATTGGAGGCCCCAATTATAGATGGAGAAAACATAGAATATCCTATAGGTTCGGTGGTTGTTATAGAACATGGCTTAGAAGGTACCCAGTTAAGAATGTTGCAGTTTGGTTGTTTGAGGACTTCGACATGCATCAAAATATTCTTCACTACTTGAACCTTGTCATCACCACCAATGTTCATTTGATCAAATATAAGGGTAGACCTGTGAACAAGAACTTGTGGAAAGTGTGTGAGTCTGACCACGAGGCAATACTTGACACAATAAAGAGTAGAGTAGACCCGAATGGTTCCCTGGATTGATTGGTAAGTATGCACATTGAATTTGTAAAGTCATTTTATTGATCATTTCTTTATTTCAAGCATTTAAGTTTTATTGTATAAGGGTTTGAAAAATTGCACTAATGTAGATATGCAAAATGATGGTTATATGTTGATCTCTATTTGATGAAGACCTAGGAGGCCCAAACTCACTCAAATTTTCAACCTACCTTCAAGAGGCATAAAAAAATATTAAAATGGCCTATTAGACCAATCCAAACAACTCCCAAAGTTTGAAAACAACCAAAAGTAGAATTTCCCATTTTCACCCTTGCAACCCTAGTATTAGTGCAAACCTGGTTTTAGGCCCTTAACTCCAACACTTCCCAAAAAATTTGACAAACCAATGGATGATTCAAAAACCCATTACAAAGTTACCAAACATATCTCAGGGTTAGACACAAGTCCTTTGGACCAAACTTCTAAAACTCCCAATCCTATGTTGTCCTAATTAGGCTAATTAGGCCTAAATTACAAAGCAACCCACCTTTAGACTTATCAAAGACAACTGAAACTTTGGGGTAGCATTTACCATGCCCTCAAACCACAAAATCCATAATTAGTTTCTAGAGTTGACTCTTCTAACATAGCAAACTATGAAACCTTTGATTTTTACCCAAACCAAGAGGGTTTAATGAAAACCTACATTCCACACCTCCTCAATTCTCAAAACCAACTCAAACATTATGGAGTATTTTTACATGCTAGGGAGATTGATTTATGTTGTGAGAAAGGAATAAAGTAGACCGAGGTTGTTGTTCCTGTGAATTTTGTGTAGAAAATGCATGTAAATGAGGGTTTTTGTCTAGGGTTTGATGGAATTTGTATGGGAGGTCATGTCTTTTGAATCATTAAGCATGTATAGGGCTATTGGAAAGTGTTCAAGTTGGTTTTTAGGTTTGAGGAAGTCTGGAAGCATCATATTCAGTAAACCCTCATCAATAGTCCATAAAATAAGGGTTTTTGAGTTTGGGGTGGATTTGGTTGTACAAGTGGAATATAATTATGGATTCTATGTTTTTTGGGAATTTTAATTGCTGCCCCAAGGTTTCATAGGGTTTGGTGAAGGATAAAGGGCACTCTCTTTGAAAAGGAGGCCTATTTCACTAGTTTTTTTCCATGGTAGGGGTATTGGATCTCCATGTTGGTCCAAAAGAGTTAATGTTGGGGTTTACATATGTTTTATAGCTTTGAAATGGGTATCTAAGTCCATTTTTTTTTTCCATGTGTTTTGGAAGATATTGGAGTTAAAGGCCAAAAACTAGATTTGCACTGATACAAGGTTACATGGGTGAAAGTGAGAAAATATGTTTCTGATTGTTGTCTAACTTTGGGGAATAGTTGAAATTTCTCTAATATGCCTTTTAATCTTGTTAGATTCCTCTTGAAGGTAGGTTGTCAATTTGGTTGAGTTTGAGCCCCTGGTTCTGCATCATTTTAGAGTGTGAATGGATGAAATCCTTTGGGGCAGTCATTTGTGAGAGTCTTTTGAGCATGTACATACATCATATGGTATGTTTGGGGTGTTGGATGTGAGAGTTAATTGTGGGAAGAGTGATTTTCAATAAGGTTCCTTGGAAAACCTAGGTTTGGTGGCTTGAGAGTGAGGGTTTAGTGGATTGGTAGCTTGGTGAGCGGTTGGAGCTCTGAAAATTGTGAAATCTTAAGGTTGGTAACCTATTTAATGACTTTCCATGGTGTTTGACTTGATTGCAGGTGTTTGGGAAGGTGTCTCTTCAGAAAAGAGACCTAGTTAGCCTAGTTGCCCCTATAGTACAGTGGGATTTTGGAGAATACATTGAAAGATCCATCTCCAGGCCTCCTATGACCTTATGACCACTTCAAAAACCCTTTTTTAAGCCTACACATGCTTAATAATCCTTAATATTATGCTTCCCCCAAACTTCACCCACTTTTAGTCTCTAAAACCTCAATTTTCCATTAAAAAATGTGCTTCTCTCAACTAGGGCTTCATGCCCAAACATACACATGACCTCCCCAATCCTTGAAAACCTCCAAACACATAAAACTCCACCAAATCTCACTAAAACCAACTGGTTCTAGCGTTCTTCAAAACAAATTCTTCAATCTGCCACTTCAACCCATGCCTTTTAGGCCTAAATTCATGCATTTTATACCTGATTGTCATTTGAATCGTCATTAACAAAATTATATATTAACTTATATGTTTATCTTATTTTCCTCTTGTAGGAGTAGGTGTTGGAACACTTGAAGGAGTAGGTGTTGAAATACCTCAGGGAGGAGGTGTCGAAACAACTGAAGGAGATAAATAAAAAGAGATGCCTAAAGAGGTATGTGTTTATTTTATTTTGTGTTTGGTAAATATGTTCCTATTACAGACAATTGTATGCTAACTTGTATCAATTTGATGTTTTTGTGTTCACCTATATAGATTGACATTGCAAAAGTTGGTATGATTGGTTCTTTGAGAGGGGCATATTCTAGGACTCATGATGGTTTGAAGAGACGTATATATATGAGGTAATCAAGATTTCAATTTTAGAGTTCAATTATAATTCAATGTATATTGATTTTGATGTTAATTATTCAATTTTAAATTATATAATATAACTAATCTCAATTGTGGATTGAATTTTTCTTGTGCAGTTACCTTCATAGCCAAAGAGTGCTTGAAAGAAGCTCTATTTTTATGATCCACCAATACTTTAGGATGAGATAGACATTTTGGCATGTATATTATGAATAGATATCAAGATGGCATATGCCACACTTTGTAAGACTTTGTTTGAGTTGGCGTTGATGCCATTTTTGTATATGGACATACACTTGATTATTGGATAATTTCATATATAGAAGTTGAGAATTGAAATAATTTGTTCATCATGTGCATGTTTAAACTGTTCAAAAATTTAATCTTTAGCAATGGTTAAATATCAATGTACAATATCATAAAAATAATGGTTATATTAAATAGTTGACAATCAAAAATAATGAATAATGGTTAAATTATGTCATATATTGCTTAGTTATATTATGGTTAAATTATATAGTTTAAACAACTTTGAAGACAAGAAAAATGGTAAAGTTTAACATTTTAACTTTAAATTTTAAATACACATATATGTCATTGTCTTACACTACACATTTCATATTGCATTATCATTACATATTGAAATACAAAAAATATCATAGTTTTATGTTGATAAACATGCCAAAGTGATGCAGAAAAAGGTGGCAAACTCTAAACAAACCAACTACCCTTTAATCTTCCTTCCAGACACAAAACACCATTGGACAATCATGAGCAGGGTACATAAGCACTAAATCAACAATCATCTTCCAATGAAACAGTCACCAACACTCAAAAACTCAAAACCCTCACAATTAACAAGTTTCAAAGGGGGTTTATTGTAAACCTCACCTTCATACCTCTCCTCACCATTTGAATTCCTCCAACACCTTCAAATATGCATGTCCTTGCTTAATTAACTCTTATAAAGTGTTACCCCAAGTGTTTTCCATCACTACCTACTTTTAACCTCCAAATTTCACTTGAAACACACATTCTTGACAACTCCCCAAATGGCCACCCCTACTCCTGAAATCATGCATACATGCCCCCTACACCTAATTATGCCATTCCACTGAGTTACAGTAGAATACAATGGGTGGAAAAGACATTTGGTCAAAATTTCCATGCTGCCCCTGTGGAAAAAGCGTGAATTTAGGCCTAGGAGGCATAGCTTGAAGTAGCATATTAAAGCAATAGTTTGGAAGAAGGTTAAAACCTAGTTTTTTCAGTGTTATCAAGTGGAGTTTGATGTAATGGGCCCTAGGGAGTCTAATTAAGTTGTAGGTTGCATGATTAGAGTTGTGGGGAAGGAACAAAGGAGATAAGCCTGCTGTCCTACTGATTTTTGTTAAAGAAAACACATGAAAATGGAGCCCTTAGCCTAGTGTTTGTGAAAATCAATGAGAGTGTGGAGTTTTTTTCAACTTTTGAACAAATAGGGGTCAGAATACACATGTTCGAGTTGGTGGAATGGTTTGGGAGGTTGTGCAAGTGGTATTTTGAATAAACCCTCTTAATTTGGCATGAAATTGAGGGTTTTGTGGTTTTCTATGTTGGAAGGGTTAACCCTGGGAAAAAATTGTGGTTTCAAAGGTTTGAGGGCATAGGAAATTCTGCCCCAAGGTTTCAAGGGCCTGTGAGAAGATTAAAGATATGTTGCTTTGTAATTTAGGCCTAATCAGCCTAATTAGGTCAGCATAGAAGGGGTGATTTTAGGAGGTTGGTCCAAAAGACTTATTTCTGACTTTGGGATATGTGTTACAACTTTGAAATGGATGTTTGAAACCATCATATGTTTGTCAGGTGTCTTGGAGAGTATTTGACTAAAAGGCCAAAAACTGAGCACTACTACTAGGATTCATGGGTGAAATTGAGAAATGGTGCTTTTGATTGTTGTCTAACTTGCAAGATTGTTTGAATTGCTTTAAAAGACCATTTTAATCTTGTTAGATGCCTATTGAAGGAAATTTCTCAATTTGATTGAGTTTGAGCCTCCTGGTCTGCTAAATCCCGTAAGAGTCTGAAGTGCAAAATGGCTGCAAACTTTAGCATGTCGTTACTTAGACACTGTGAGGCTTACAAACTTCTCATCAGAGCTTATGTGATCTTGTTGTTACCCTCTACAATAACCTCTCTCATTTTTCACTATCTTAGAGGCATTTTCCTATGGCAGCAAGATTTCTCTTGGGGAAAAAGTTATCAAATGCAAGAAGTGCAAAGTTGCAAAGTGGTGCAACTTTCATTCTACAACTCGTGTGACCAAAATAACTATTCCAACATGTCCAAGTGGGTACGTTTATGCTAGGAATGGTCCTCTTTCACACTCAAACGCGTTGAATCGCTCTGAGCTTCGTTCAACCGATTGAATCCCTTAAGAGTCTGAAGTGCAAAATGAATACAAACTTTAGCATGATGTTACTCGGACACAGTGATGCTTAGAAGCTTCTCATCTAAGCCTATGGGATTGTGTTGTGCCCCTCTATAATAACCTCTCTCAGTTTTCACTATCTCAAAGTCATTTTCCTGTGGTGGCAAGATTTCTCTTGGGGAAAAAGTTGTCAAATGAAAGTAGTGCAAAGTTGTAAAGTGGTGCAACTTTCATTCTACAACTCGTGTGACCAAACTAACTATTACAATGCATTTGAGTGGGTACATTTACACTAGGCATGGTCCTCTTTCACACCCAAACGCGTTGAATCGCTCTGAGCTACATTCAACCGGTTGAATCCCTTAAGATGCAAAAGTGCAAAATGGCTGCAAACTTCAGCATAATGATACTCAGACACCGTGATGCTTAGAAACTTCTTGTCTAAGCCTATGGGATCGTATTGTTCCCCTCTACAATAACCTCTCTCAATTTTTTCTTGGAAGGAAAATTAGCATTTCTAAGTCAAGAGCAAGTCCGCCCAATCTTGGCAAGGCACAAGCAAAGTCTGCCATGCCCATGGTCAAGGAAAATGTCAAAGATGAAGAAAATTCCGCTTGGGAAAGAAAAGCTATGTCCAAACTACTATCAAGTCTGCCCTTGGATTGAATAATTCTTTCCCAAGACAAAGGTAAAGTCTGCCCAACTCAAAGCATACATCGAAAAGACAATGTAAAGTCGGCCCAGCTCAAAGCATACATGGCAAAGACAACTTAAAGTTCACCCCAAGCTGAAAAAAGGAGATGGAAAACATATCTTGAATTCCTTCTTAGGACAAGATCAAAGGGGACATCCAACACGTTGAGATGGTGCCTCATCATCTTCCAACCAATCAAATTGTTCCAAGCTAGCATGTCTAGGGTCAATGAACCTATAGACATAGAAAATATACAAATTGATATCGCACAATCGATCTTGATCTACTAACATCATTTCATCCTGAATCATCCCTCGGTCTAACTATTTAATCAAATTTCCTTATCTGATTAAATTCATCAATATTCCTCTCTTAATTGAATAAATCATTTTATCTAATTAAGTCAATCTCTTTTGTTAATTAAATCAATCCATCTGATTTAATTATCCCTATTTAATAAAATAATTGATTTAATTTGATTAAATCTCTAAATTCTATCCATTAAATTAAATAAATTAAAACCTTATTTTATTTAATCTAAAACCATCTCTTTTAATTAAATAAATCAAAATCCTTATTTAATTAATCTCTATATCATATTCCTCTCTTATTTGATTTAAATAAATCCATAAATTTGAGTCAGATAGGTCACATCATCTAACATCTCCTATTAAATTAATTAACCCTTGATTAATTTAATTCTGAATCATGTCCCATCCTCTAGATTTTGCAAGTTGCACATGAAAATAGATTTAATTCATTTATTAAATCTCCATTTTCCTCACAAGGCATCTTTTGGAATATTCTCCAAATTTGAATTCAAAAATTCCAAGTCAACATGTACATCCAACAAGGCAATAACTTCATCTTACATGTCCTTTGTCTTGAGCCAAGTGGAATTTATTGCAATTTCCCTTCCCTCTTGCAAGTCATTTCAACAAATTTGAAATTCAAAAATATGCATTTATTGGCACAATTCCCAAATCTTGCACATCCTCCATCCATTCATAGATTGACAAGTGGCATCATGCCATTGGATGAATGTTAGTCCCACATTGCTCAAACTTGGACATTCATCCATCTTGGAATTCAATAAATAAAGTGCTCATATCCTCATTTTATCATCCACAATTTATGCAAAGTTACCATGCTCAAATATCTCTCAAATTCCATCCATTGTCATTGAGTTCTTAGCTAGGTCTTTGCAGATTTTTGGCTTGGAGCTCTCATCATTCATAAACAAAGTGGATCAATCATCTTCAACACATCAAATTTGCATCTTAGGAATTGGGAAAGGGCCAATTTTCACATCAAATTGGCACCAATTCCCCCATGGGATCATGAGTTTGCACATTTAAATTAGGATTCAATCTATTTTGTTCTTTTCATTATGCTTTTCATTATTTTCTTTCCTACTTTGAGTTTGTAAATGGATTTCATGGGGAATCCTTATTTTGGCTTGCAATCTCTTGTTTAACTTGTTTATTCTTGTTGTTTTGCAGGTACCAAGGTTGGGGTTCACACATTTGGTGCTAGAAGGAGGGCAACATTCCATATTCAATCAGTTTTTCCCAAAATTTCCTCGTTTTGTGCTCACACACAAAAAATTCTAATGTTGGGAGCTCAGCGTTGCTGTTTTGGCACCGTTGTCTCTTCACCATCACTATATCGCACCATAGGAAACTCAAAGTGCAACGCTGGACTCTTCCCACCCAGAAATTTTGAATTATAAACTCCATTGCTGGGCTTGTTGACTCACAAAATTTTTCAAAAAGTATCAAACTGCGACGCTAGAAGAAAACTACGATGTTGGGCAAAAAATGCGATGCAGTTGAGCTCTATATCCTGACACAGAGCGATGCTAACTGGCAAGCGGTGTTGTGAGAGCACCGCTGGGAAATCAAACTGCGACGCAGTTATGAGTTGCAACGCTGGAAGGGAGTAAAAAGGGGAAATTTAATTTTAGCACATTTTATTTGATTAATGATTAACTTGTTCTCTACTTTTTTGTCTCTGTATTTTCCAGAATCTGACTGGTTTTTCTTTCTTGTAGGTTGGAAATCGAAATTGAAGAAAGGAGAAGCATGAGGGGGATGCTTCATCAAATCAAAGTGTTTTTAAACACTTTAGTGTTTGCTTAACACTTTGTTAAGAAATTGTTAGCATTTCTTCTTTAGGACACTAATTTTTGTTTGGGTTTAAAAAGAATCTTTCAATTTCTTCTTGTAAAGGCTAAAATGAACATTAGGAATGCAACTTACTAGATTTTGTTTCTTGGATTAACAATTGAACAAAGTATCTCTCACTCATCTTTTGGTGCTTAAAAAGAACTCACATTTTGCTTTGTGGATATAAAAAGAACAAGTGCAACTTTGTTTTGTGAAGGCTTACTTGAACTAAACTCATTGAAAAATGGCATATGCACTTCTCTCGTGCTTTATAGCGATCTTGAGAATTAAAAGGCCTTTTTCATGATTTTAGGTTAAGACAAAGCAATCACCTTCACACTTCATTTTTGGGTTTAAAATTGAACAAAATATTGTGCGAGTGTGAATGAATTTATTGCATGTGTTCTCCCTTTGTTTCTAAACAAGGGTTGATCGAACTATGAATAAGTTTATTCGCTTTTGTCTATCTTAGAGGGTCTGCCTTGGGGAAAAAGTACTCACCCAAGGGAACGACTCAACCGGTAACACACTAAAGCCAAAAGTATTTCCAACTGGGATATAAATGTGGGTATTGGAGTAAATGCCAGTATCATGCGGTTGGCTCCGATGAGATGGATCCAAAAGGGGACTCTCGTCGTATGGGTCAATCTCCACGAATGGAAAGTCCAAACTAAAACCTTTGTTTGTAGTGACCAATTGATCCATTCAACAAGTTTATCAAAGTGGTGCATTGGAACTTAGATTCCAAGAAGTTACTTGCCATGTCCGATCTTGGTTAAAATATAGAGGTTAAGACTTCATTCTTAACATAACTTTATATTTTTTCCTTGGTTGCATGTAAAATCATCTCTTCTACTACAAAGGGCATGAGGCAAGTCCACCAAGAAAAACGTACCAATTGAGCTATGATGTTACATTGCTTGTGAGTCAGTTTGAAAACACAATGCTTTAATCAAAAACATTGGAAAACCAACATTCAACATGAGCATCAAATCTCAAACCCTTTAGGAGAAGCAAATATCCTTGAACGAATCCACATGCTATTGCTTTCCCTTGGTATTTTATCCTTAGAGGCTTCTAAACATTTGGATTTCATCTCAATTTGCTCCTACTAAGTTCAACAATAGGTAACTCTTGCCTCAAATTTCCTTGGTTTCCACATAATATGCTTTGCAGGATAAGGGGAAAGTTGAGACATTAGACATCTAGATTCAAAATCTAATCAAGAGTGTGTTTGTGGTAAAAAGAATCCATTAAGAAAAGGTGAAAACAATTGGACCCCACATATGTGCTTGGCATCTTTTGGTCATATGGTTTTCATGCAAACATTGATCTTTTGATTTTGAATTACTTTTAAAGAAAGGCATGTTCTTCACTATCTTGGTCTTGGAAACAAGTCCTTCCTAGGTTCATTTAGGATCAAATCAAACATTTCATCCATCCAAAACATCTATCAAAATCCATCCCACCAAAAAACTTTAGAACTTTGGAAACATCATTATCTAGACTTGGGTACATCCTTAAATCAAATAAAAATCATTTGTTTAGTTAGGTGTGTGGGAATGCATCCTTTCTCATACATTTAATTAAATCAGAAATCCTTTGAAAAAATTCATCCTAAGATCACATCTAACATCTTAGGTTTTACAAGTTCATTATCCAAATCAAACCAACCAAAATCAAACCCTAAGTCTAGCATTGATCCAAAGTCCCTAAACATTCAACACTCATATCATTTACACCTTTCATCCTTCATCTCATCATTAGTCCTAAGAACCTTAGAGGTCACTTTTGCAACAAGGTCAAAACAAAAGGAGAACCTGGAATACAAACTTGATCCATACATCATGAGTAATCCAAATCAATTGAACTTTCAAAGCCTTACAATGCTAATTGATTATCAAAACTCACACTTATACAATCCATACATGGGATCATTACCTTCTACAAATGTCAATGGCACAACAAGTGTGAGTATGCCCAAATCAAAGATTGGAACACATTTCCCGATGGTAGATCTAAATCCAAACCTACAAGTCTTTCAACCGAACAATCGAGCCTTCAAACGAACAACGTCATCCCACCAAATCCCTACATGCCAAATGAGAATGTACCAAGTACAAGTTTTCCAAACATGAATCCAGAAAAATTTGGGATAAATATGTTTGCAAATCATACAAATGTTGTTCAGAGTCCAAAAAAGATGTTAACGACTCCAAGACAAGGTGACACCATGCAAAATAAAAGTTACCTAAATCAAGGCAATGTGATTCCCAACACCAACAATGTTCAATTTCAACCTATCATGCCAAATATAAACATCATCCTAAATCAGAAAATTGTCCAAAATTAATTTTTCCATGATCCCATTCAAAAACACAAGTATGCATCCCAAATTTGCTTGAACAAAAACCAAATCAACTATATCAAGGGAGTCAAGATCGAAATCAAGATCAAATTTGGTGAGATCAAATTGCTACACTTACCAAAATAGTTGAGTCATTGCGCCAAGAGACATCTCCACCACCATTACCCATATCAATATCATTCCTTGGTTTAGGGCTTCCCCCTTTACCTAGCACTAATCACTCCATCCAAATCAATCCACCTTACACCAATCAAGCCATCACATCAAATCCTTTGAAAATACTATTGACATAGCACCAATAGATGGTATCTAATCAAATGACAACATCAAACCCGACAAATCAAAATATAGTCTCCTAAGGACCTATCACCTCAGTCATTCCAACCATTCCTATCACTTCAATCATTCCAACAACCACTATTCCACCCATCATATCTCAACCCCTCACTACTACAATCACTCCAAGCATATCTCAACCACTCATCACTACATCTAACACAATTCCAAATCCACCACCACTACCACCAAAACCAAACACAGCAAGACAATATAACATTGTGCTAAAAGCTCACCAGGCCTACCAAAAGGCCATCTAACAATATCTAGCCACACAACAAGCATCACAAGCTCAAAAAGTACAACAAGCCTCTCAAGTTTCCCAAGCCTCTCAAGCTGCCCAAGCCTCTCAAGCTACCCAACAAACACAAGCACAAACATGAAAAAATGATAGCTATTTGGAATAACGATGAACATTCAACTACTGGTGATAGCATTGACAATGTCCCCACCATAATTTCTGAAAGAAATGATCAAGATCTATCCATCAAAGAGCACATTGAAGATGTTTCTATCTCGTCCGAAGATCAAATCAACATGGGTCAAGAGTCACTTTTCAATCATGATCAAAATCCACCAACAACACTCGACAATGATCCAATTCAAGAAATTTCAACATCATTTGACCCTATGGTTAAGGACATTGGAAATCCCTCCACCACAATTTTTGAAAACAATGATCAAGATCTCTCCATCAATGAGCACCTTGAAGATGTTTTCACCCCATCTGATGATCAACTCACCATACATCAAGAGCCACTTTTTAGTGATCTATTTAAAGGAGTGTTAGGATTATTTGATCCTATTGACATAATGCACGATCCATTGATCTATGATCATGTTGAAAATGTCTTTACATCGCCTTATGAGTTAGAGGACATATCTCAAGAATTCATTCCAAAGCATGATCAACATCTTCCACTAAGGTCTAGTAGTGGTCCTTTCCAAGACATGTTGACCTCCTTTGACCTCATGGTTACAAATACTAAAGGAATCCTCAACTTGACACTTGATCCAAGTCCACTCAAAGATCAAGAGGATATTGAGCCATTCCCCATGCCTAATGATGACATCCAAGAACCCTTTCTAAGCAATCCATCCTTTGAAACTGACCCATGTCAAGAAACTGATCCAAAGCATGTCAAAAGCAATCCCAAAATAAATCAAGATCAAGAATTTCTATCTCAAAGATACTATAATGATCTAATGGGCACTCTCCTATCTATACAAGATGTCACAAATGATGATCATATCCCCATAACACATACTCCTCCATCTACCCATGAGATGCTTTCTATGGATAGACATGGAGATGATCTTCATTCAGAATAGGATTCTATTACACAAAAAGAGAAGATTATCAATTCTTACAGTCAAAATGAGTTATCAACATCAAGATCAGATATATCCCAAGTTCAGACTGAGGACATCAGGTATGCGGATATCCAGCATTATCTGCTCAAGGAAACAAGTCAGACAGAACAATACAATCCAGAGTTAGCAAAGTGGCAAATGGAAACAATGTCATCTACAATGGTCATTTGTTAGAGCATGTTTACTAAACAAGACATCTCAAAACAAGTAGAATCAAGGAACGAAGGTGCCACTACCACCATACTAGGGGAAACTATGTCTCAAGCAAACATCAACATAGGGAGCACGAAGAATCCTTTTGATGAAACCAATGCCAATACCACAACCATCCACGTCACGAATCTTCGTCCACTCATCACTCCATCCATGAATTGGGACCAACTTCAAAAGAAAGAATTGAATCAAAGTACAAAGAACGTTATCAAAGAAAAAGAATAAAAAAAGCATAATGGACAAATCAAATACATATGGATACCAAAGAATACAAAGAAAGATTATCCCTATCAAACTCCATCAGTCAAAGAAACTATGGGGAAAAATAAAAAAGGGAAAAGTATCCATCAAAGATGTCCAAAAAAGAAAAAGTAAGATTTTCAAGCGACGTACAAAGTGTATCAAGCAGTTGGTCCTAATTCCCTTCACACTTTCGTATCCACCCATCATTGCTCATCTTCCCAAGTTTGGAGAGTCAAAGGTTCCAAATTGTCAACCAATCCATCTCTTATCCCTAAACGAACTCCATCCACGCCTCCATGCATGATATCCAATTCTCACATTGACCAGGTATTGGCAGAGACCCTTCATCATAAGGATTCAGAAGGCACTCTATCATGATGTGCGCACAAAGATAGAGTTAACCTCAGTATCAACGAAGCAGATCAGAAATCTCAAAAGTTGCATTCAAGTGCACATATCTTAGCAAAGCAACTTCTTCAAGAAGGTTATCAATGGAACATCATGATAGGGGCATCTACATCAGCAACACCTTGTGATTCAACATGAGTTTAAAATCTTTCAGAAAAACCAAAAAAATCAGAAAAAGGATTGAAAACAATAAAGAAAAAAATTGTCCTCCAGTGAAAACCACGACAGTGGTGCTTTGGGAAAGACCATGATGAAAACCTAGCAAACAGGCGTCATGTGTAGAATTGAGCATCTATGTGTGCTAGTTCAGGTGAAAGCATCTCATCCCATCCGTAATAAATCGATTATTCCATCCATCTTATCCATAATAAATCCATTCATCCATAAACCATTTATCCAATCCATTTTCATCCATCTGCATCCATAGTCCAAATTATCTTGATCTTGATGAAATTTTGGGGCATACTTTACACTTGCTTATGGTAAACAACTTAACATGGGCCATTTTCATTGATCCTGTCCTATGTAGCATTATCTAAATCATGAAGCATTATCCAACAAGCATTCTTTATCTGAACACTATATCTTATCACAATATAATCCTTGGCACCCTTGGCGTACTTACCATATCCATCCATCCATACACCTATCTGAGCATCCATTCATGGTATTCCATACATTGCTAGGCATTGGGGGTAGATATTTACACCTTGCTTCAGGAATAAATCTTGATCTATATCCTCCAACTTATGTGGTGATCCGAACATTGGAAAAGAAAATTGGTCCACCACTTGTGAGAAAAATTCCAAATCACTAACCCATAGCACATTTTGATGAGAACATGTCTTTATAAAGCTTCATCTTTCATCAAACATCAATCCAAGTAATCACTATCAGTTGCATCTAAGTTGCACTTCAAACATCATATCAAATCATCCAAACATCTTTTGTTCCAAACCAAGTTTCAACAATCCTAATCAATCGAATCCAATCAATCCATAATCTTGGGATATCCTTCCCGATCATTGTGTTTCTTAACACTATAGTTGCATTGTTGTGCATCCTCAACAATGTTATCATCATCAATCCTGATCAATCAATCCTTGCATTGTTGTGTATCCTCAACAATGTTCTCATAATCATCAATCCATCGATCTGATCAATCAACCTTAGCTTGGTTTTCAACAAAATCCCAAATAGAGAACTGATATTGTCACACATGTTCATATCCAAATCGTCAAAGTCGTGTGAAAAATCCAAAAACATCCAAAACATCAAAATCCAAAAACATTCAAAAGACATAAAAATCCAAAAACATTTGAAAAAACATTTAAAATCCAAAAATATTCGAAAAACATCAAAATCACAAAAACATTTGAAAAACATCAAAATCCAAAAAACATCTGAAAAACATCAAAATCTCAAAACATTTCAAAACATCAAAAAATATCCAAATATTTGAAAAAGTCCATCCGCCTCATCTCACTTGCACCCACAATAACACCATCCATAATAAACTAATCGTCATCTTCAACCTTTGGTGAAACAGTTAGAAACAAGTCCAGCAGCGTAAAAGTAAAACTCAAAAACGTCAAGTCTCAGGTTTAAGTTAGTACATAAACAAGTTGGTCAATTCTTTGTGTCGATAGTCCATCATCCAAATAGTCCCATATCAGCCATTTGATAACATCATTTCCTAGGATGAATCCTTCCTACAATGGGCATTATTTATCAGAAAGAACACTTTGGATAAAAGAAATGACATGCTGCCATCCACTAACATGTCCTAGGATGTATCCTTCCTACAATGGGCATTATATTTTTGGCAATAGTTTCGGTTCTTATCCTTAGAAAACACATCCCTTTGGCTAAAGGTATGAAGAACATTGACTTATTTGTGTACTTGATCTTTTCTTTTGGTTTATCTTATTGTGCTCACTCCAAGAACCTCTCAATGATGTCCCCAATGAAGGGATTTAGAGAGATAGGAATGGGGCAATGATCATTATCCTTTTTTCTATTGTGCTTGTTGGATGTTCTTGTAATATAACTTGGAAAATACTTGCTTTGTTAGGTACGTCCTAGCAAGGTTTCCGTATGTCAAGTGTGAACAAGAATACTTCTATCTGTTTGTCGAGTCAAAGTCCATCGCACTAAGTACAACGCCATCCTGGTTCTTTATACCTTGATGCATCGTATCTATGTGTGTTATCAAACAATAAGGTAATTGGCCCTTTTAAAATCCCAACTCCTTGGTAAGCAAATAATCATCATCATCATCTCATGTCTTGTTGGAATCTCTTTTTTTCTTCTATCTCTTGCTTTTCACGCTAACATGGTACCATGACAGTTAATCGTAAATCATCGCTAATGCATCCATCTTGCATTCATAGGCCATCTGCATATCATATCATATCATATAAGAAACATTGATCATCTTGCATGCATTGCATTTCATCATTGCATAATATAGATTGGTTATTCTAGGCATCTCATAAACCATACACTTATCACCTATTTGCATAATCATAAAAGATCATCATATCATATCATGTACATCCATATCATCCATGCATCATCATATCATCCATTGCATATAAACATCATAATCATCTCATCATCAATAATGTCACTATCATGGTATAGATCAGGATCAAGTGTGTGTAATATATCAAAATAGGCATGAGGCTAGCCATGGCTGATGACTGTCTACATCATCAAATCTGTCTTTTTGAACTGAGAACCTCTTTGACGACCCTCAAATCAAACCTCTTCACTCGATCTCTCGAGGGGGCAGTATACCAACATAATTCTTCTCGCTGGGGCAATAGTGGGGCATCCAAAAAATCAATTTTTTTTTAATTTTGATCAAGATAGTTTCTTCTTTGAACCAACACAACAAGGGCATTGCTTCAAAGAGGGAAAAAATGTAGACATAGAAAATATACAAATTGATATTGCACACTTGATCCTGATCTACTAACATCGTTTCATCCTGAATCATCCCTCGGTCTAACTATTTAATCAAATCTCCTTATCTGATTAAATTCATCAATATTCCTCTCTTAACTGAATAAATCATTTTATCTATAATTAAGTCAATCTCTTTTGTTAATTAAATCAATCCATCTGATTTAATTATCCCTATTTAATTAAATAATTGATTTTATTTGATTAAATCTCTAAAGTCTATCCATTAAATTAAATAAATTAAAACCTTATTTGATTTAATCTAACACCATCTCTTTTAATTAAATAAATCAAAATCCTTATTTAATTAATCTCTATATCATATTTCTCTCTTATTTGAATTAAATAAATCCATAAATTTGAGTCAGATAGGTCACATCATTTAACATCTCCTATTAAATTAATTAACCCTTGATTAATTTAATTATGAATCATGTCCCATCCTCTAGATTTTGCAAGTTGCACATGAAAATAGATTTAATTCATTTATTAAATCTCCATTTTCCTCACAAGGCATCTTTTGGAATATTCTCCAAATTTGAATTCAAAAATTCCAAGTCACATCCAAAATAACTTCATGTCCTTTGTCTTGAGCCAAGTGGAATTTATTGCAATTTCCCTTTCCTCTTGCAAGTCATTTCAACAAATTTGAAATTCAAAAATATGCATTTATTGGCACAATCCCCAAATCTTGCACATCCTCCATCCATTCATAGATTGACAAGTGGCATCATGACATTGGATGAATTTTAGTCCCACATTTCTCAAACTTGGACATTCATCCATCTTGGCATTCTATAAATAAAGTGCTCATATCCTCATTTTATCATCCACAATTTATGCAAAGTTACCATGCTCAAATATCTCTCAAATTCCATCCATTGTCATTGAGTTCTTAGCTAGGTTTTTGCAGATTTTTGGCTTGGAGCTCTCATCATTCATCAACAAAGTGGATCAATCATCTTCAACACATCAAATTTGCATCTTAGGAATTGGGAAAGGGCCAATTTTCACATCAAATTGGCACCAATTCCCCCATGGGATCATGAGTTTGCACATTTAAATTAGGATTCAATCTATTTTGTTATTTTCATTATGCTTTTCATTGTTTTCTTTTCTACTTTGAGTTTGTAAATGGATTTCATGGGGAATCCTTATTTTGGCTTGCAATCTCTTGTTTAACTTGTTTATTCTTGTTGTTTTGTAGGTACCAAGGTTGGGGTTCACACAAAACCTAACACTTCTTAATGCAACAACTTTTTATTGTTGGTTTCTATTTAGCAGAAGGACAAGTGTCCCCAAATGTAATTTTCTCATTGGTCGAGAGGTAGTTAGTTGTGACAAACCCTAATTAGGGTTTTATTTTTTAATCTCGTTCGTTGAATCAAAATCAATTTTGGCAATTGAATTATATTCGAGGAGCCTATAAATTGAGCTCACCCATCATTTGTAAAACATGGGAGCATCCATCGCATACTACCAGTTCACTACCTTGTCTATACTTTCACTTACTATTATGCTTTGATAGATTTTTTCCAATCATCCATTGCTTGTCTGAAAGCACTTGTTGTAGGCTCTTAGCCATAGTAGCAAGACTGAACTGTTTGATAAAATGCTTTGGTAGAAATGTATGAAAAATGTGGTAGCATAGGCAAGCTAGTAAACTATTTGAAAAAATGCCTCAAAGAAATGTGGTCTTATGGTGATGGAATGCCATGGAAATCTAGGGAATTTGCTTGTCATGGCATTCCATCACCATGAGACCCCATTTCTTTGAGGAATTTTTTCAAATAGTTTGCTACCTTGTCTATGTTATTGCTTACTATTACGCTTTGATGGATTTTTTCCAAGCATCCATATAGGTTGTTTGAAAGCACCTATTTTAGACTTTTAGCCATAGTAGCAAGGCAATGAATTGATTGATAAAATGATTTGGTAGACATGTATGAAAAATGTGGTAGCATAGACAAGGCAGTGAATTGTTTGAAAAAAAATCCTCAATGAAATGTGTGCTCTTGGTGATGGAATGCCATGACAAGCACATTGAGACCACATTTCTTTGTGGCATTTTTTTGAACAGTTCACTGCCTTGTTGGTGCAGGAGCACCAAGCCTCCTGATATGGTACTAAATGGTCATGGATGGAATTATGGTTAAGATAGGAGACTTTGAGTTTTTTTTTGTTTCAATAAGGTCTACTTAGACCATTCTCATGTTTCCAAAATGATTTGGAATTTTCATTTGATAATTTGGCCATAACTTGTAATCATGTTAAAATTTGTCAAGATGGTCAAATTTTGTCAAGGTAAGTAGAATAGGAATTCATTTAAGAGGGTCTAGGGGATTAGGAAATAATAAAGAGTCAAAAGGAGGAAAATGTCAAATTTGTAAGTTGCATAAATGCAGCAAATTTGAAAACCAACGGCTACCTCCTTTGAAAAGTTGTTACTTGGTAGTTATAGACATTGGGAGAAGTTGGATTTGAATGTAATCATTATAAAAGCCTCAAAAATGGCTTGTGTAGGGTTGTTGAAGGCGGTTTGAAGATTGTACACATTTCTTTTTCATGAAATACAACATTCTCAACAACTTTTTCTTATTTTTCTAAACTTTGAAGGCTTGGTACGGACCCGTACAACATTCCTTTGCTCTAAACCTTCTTATATGTTTTAGGTACGTGTGTTGTCTCTCTAATGCTTTATATTTGAGGTCTTATGCAAATTGAGGTAGAAATGTTTATTTTTCTAGGATTATTGATTTACCTTGTTTTGGGGGTTTTGAAAGGGAACAAAATGGCTTTATAAACCTTCCACCCACTATATAGTCCTATAACTAGGTGGATAGGCTTAGATAGGTGAAATAAACATGTATGCATCTTTTTTTGTGCAAGGAAGGCATATTTCTTGATTTTGATGAGTCCCTAGGGTTGTTTCCGTTGGAAAATGCATGAATTTAATGGGTATAGACCTGAACCTGATGATGGGGTGTTAGTACAAGTTATCTTATGAAATTTTAAGCTTTTGGGGCTGAATTCAAGGGTGTTTGACTAGGTGGAAAGTCTAGGAAGGGCCTGGAAGTGTCTTTTTCAATAAACCCTCATCAAAAGTGCACAAAATAAGGGTTTTTGGGTTTGGTGTGGAGGTGGCTGTACAAATGAAATATAATGGGGGATTTTGGGGTTTGATAACCTACCAATTTCTTCCCTAAAGTCTCAGAGCTTTTTCACAAGTTTAGGAGGGGGTCCTTTGTAAAATTGACCTATTTGGAGGCATAAAAAGGTGAGAAAGTCAATTTTCTCAAATTTGTTCCAAAGGAATCATATGGGGGGATAAAATATGTTTTGTAACTCTGTAATGGGTGTCTGAATCATCCCTTTTTTTGTCAAGTGTTTTTGTAAGTTGTGGAGTTAAGTGCCTAAAAATGGGTTTGCACTGCTACTAGATTTGCAAGGGTGAAAGTGGGAAATCCTAGCTCTGATTGATTTCAAAATTTAGGATTTGTTTGGATCCGTCCAATAGATCCTTTTAATCTTGTTAGATGCCTCTTGAAGGAAAGTTGACACTTTGAGTGGGTTTGGGTCTCCTATCTCTACATCACTTGTCTATGCTATTGCTTCTTATTATGCTTTGATAGATTTTTTCCAAGCATCCATAGCTTGTTTGCAAGCACCTATTTTAGGCTTTTAGCCATATCAGCAAGGCAGTGAATTGTTTGATAAAATTCTTTGGTAAACATGTACGAAAATTGTGGTAGCATAGACAAGGCAATGAATTGTTTGAAAAAATACCTCAAAGAAATGTGGTCTCATGGTGATGGAATGGGATGAATAGCAATTTGCATGTCATGGAATTCCATCACCATGAGACCACATTTCTTTCAGGCATTTTTTTCAAGTAGTTCATTTCCTTGTCTATAGTATTGCTTGTTATCATGCTTTTGATAGATTTTTTCCAAGCATCCATAGCTTGTTCAAAAGCACTTGTTTTATGATTTTATCCATAGCAATAAGGAAATGAACTGTTTGAAAAATACTTTGGTAGACATGTATGAAAATTGTGGTAACATAGACAAGGCAGTGAACTATTTGATAAAATACGTCAAAGAAATCCGGCCTAGTAGAATGCCATGATAACAAAATGCAATTGACAACTGCTCCTACTTATTAGTTATGCAATGTGAAGTAATTGTATAACTGCTTAGGTTGAATTTGTAAAAACTATATTGTAATTAAAATTTTATCACGTATCAGCATCTAGTTATTATTTATGCAGTGTTAAGTAATGCTTTGACTTTGAAAGATGTGCAATAAAATGTAATCAACAATATGAATATAAACTACAAAAAAAAATTCTTAAAATTCATTAGTTAAAATATTTATTTTATTTGCTCTCTATATCTCTATATGCTATGGAAATACCTTTCAATTTCAAAATAAATAGATTTTATCTCTTGTTCTACAATTTTTTACGTTTTTCTAAATATGATTTTTTCCCGACTTTTTAAAAAACTCTTATACTTTTGGTTTGTCAACTTTTTCCCCAAAATATTTTTGCTGCCATGCATTCAAAGCATGAATCATACACGTGAAGTATACATGTGAATAAGTGCAACATACATGTGAATAAGTGAGGCACAAGTAATTGAAGCATTCCAAAGGATACAAACCACCAGGAATGGAGCTTATTTACACAATACGCTTTAGATGGAGCTTATTGAGCAATCAACAGTAATGGAGCTTATTTACACAATACGTTTTAGATGGAGCTTATTGAGCAATCGATGGTAATTAATTAAGCATTAGATGTAAACAAAATCCATGCCTACAACATTCAAGCATACGATTTACACAATATGCATGATAACATCATTCAAGAATGGCAGTAGCAACATAAGATTTTTTTAATCAAAAAGTCGTAAGGTATACAATGATATATATTGATAAAAGTATATAGAATATATCCAAAAAATCCATATAGGATTAGTACAAAGGAGCCATATTATGGACATAAAATGTCACGTATATATCGCTTGTACAAAACATATGTTCCAAAATGCCACATAGGCATACAACAAAAGACCCTAATATAGTCATTTCCCTCTAGGGGAAGGAAATAGATCCCATGTTGCCTTCGAAATTCAGCTGGATGGAGTGACTGTTGGTTCTCTAGTCTTTAGAAACACACTCACTAGTCCTTCTCTCTTCACTCTAGACCTTCAACTGATACATGTTACCTGATTTTTAGCTTTCAGCTGAAATCAAGTAACCTAGTGTTTGTTATTTTCATGTTGTTTAAACATTTAAAGATAAACCATAAAACTGCTAGTTTCAATATGCATAAAGGAGTGATTGTGAAAGTAAATCAGATTACATTTTTGTCATTTCAATGGTGCATTACAACAAACGAGAAAGAGAATCATGTATTCAAATGTAATTTCTTTTATTGATAATCATTAAGGTACATGTCCCTCACAAGCCAAGGGAATAGCTCTCTTATTCAATGAAAATATGAAACAACTCATACATGAATAAGTAGAATGAAACAAAAGAGAATGTGCATGTAAGAATGGAACCAGTCATTGCCTATGAATGACTGGTTGAAAGTCCCCCATTATCATGTTGTTGTTTCCCCGAACCACTTGTGTCCCTCCCAGCTCCATAGCACTCATCACCCTACATCTAAAGAAAACATGATGTTAGAGCGAGGCTCTAAGAAATGAATGATTCAATCCTTACATACACACCTACCTATGCATGTATAAACTGGTCCATAAGTGCATTAAACAAAAACATCCAACATATGCATTTATTTTCTAACTGTTTGCTTCATGTGTAGATTTAGGACAAGTCTGATTATTGTTTCATTATCAGATCAAATACAACATGTGGGGTAAATGTGGCTCCCACAAGGGTAGAGCTCAGCATTCTTTGAAAGAAAGGAAAATTGAGCAACTTGATCAAAAAATTATCTCTTATCAATGCATTGAATCAATATGGAATCACACTAGTTGATCAACTTTCTTTATCAGATTCATAGATGCATCAAGCTCAATTATGCATAAATTTTTTTCATAGATGCATCAAGTTCAATTATGCGTCTTTTAAACAATGAGGAAATATTTCAGGTTGTCATCAAGCCCCTCTCACCATAACCCTATTGGGTAGTCACACATCACATAGGAAGGTGAGCTATTAGGTCACCCACATATGTGATAGGTGGTTGTCCAATAAAGTTACAATGAGGAAACTGTGTGTATTTATTACACATAAAAGAAGCAAGAACAATGGTTGAATCCATGTCATGGTATAGGTGCATAAGGACAATAATCATAAATGCATGCTACATGTCAATTCAAGGACAACATTAGTGGATATTCTCATGAACTTTCATGCAGGGGTTTTGGTTATCATGACTGGTCCAACATAGATCATGATTACATGCAAAAGATGGCACTAAAGACAAGTTACAAATGACAATTAAGTAGTCATGATTCAGGAGAGGTCTCCTTTTGAAAGCCAAGGCCATAGTACAAGTGCATATGAACAACAATCAACAATGCATGTTGATCTCATGAAACAGGGAAGCAAGGTAATTACACAGGGTGAGGGATCTGTCCCCTTGCAATCATCATTGGAGGTATTGCAGTGTACAAGAAACATCACTATACAAGGTGAATATGTTGCATTCCACAAAATTGTGGTAGTTTTCATGACCTATGAGGTGAATGAGAAATGACATTCTTGCTAGCCTCTTTTAGTGGCCATAAAACAACCATGTCTACCACACAACATGAAGAAGATAGTTATATAAAGAGGGCAGTTTTTTGCATTAAAGGGATAGTCATGTGACAAAAGGTAAATATCATGGTCCCTACACAACATATAGTCACTGTAAAGGCACATTCACCAAGCTTTGGATCAATTACATTCATTTTTTATCAAATGAGAAAGATAACATGGCAGTAGTATTCACAAATGGAGCCAAATGCAGTAATAAACAAAGATAAAAAGTCCACAAAATGGAACAGTGTTGATATTGCTGATTAAACAGTGGACAGATTTGAACCAAGGTCTCAGAGTCATATAAGATAAGATAAGTGTTAATGATTAAATCAATGACAAGTATCAACACAAATGTTCCATCACAAGTTCAAAAGAATCAAACAAGGTGCAATGATAAGGAGTACAGTCATAAGAGATGCACTCAAGATAGTCACCATAGCAAAAAGTACTCACCATGAGAGAGCGGATTTGAAAACATGTTAAGGGTTTATGTGCACATGTAGCTCCAATTCCATGAATAAACAAGGAAAAGGCTTTATGGTTCTCTTCAAAACCTAAAAGTCTCTATATGGAAATGCTTTCAAAGCAATGAGATCTTAAATCAAGGGATTAAGGTAGTGTGAAATGTCCACCAAATCATGGGCAACAGACATGAGCATATTACCAAAGGTACAGTCCTCTTAAGTGGTGGAATATTCATCATGAAATGCAAACAGGGAGGGACATCATCCCGATTGTTATGAAAATGAAAGGCAATCAAGTGATAATGGGAATCATGATAGTATAGGGACATCAGCCCTGTTGTCAAAACAAGAAAAGCATAACAGACAAAAAATAAGCAACAGTCACAAGGATGACTATTTGTGGTTTCTAAGAGTTCATTGCATGAACATGGTTGTGTAATGGACTGTGTTAACAGTCATGAAGAGGACATACCATTACAACTTGAATAGAGGATGCAAAAGCCGAAAGAATGAGATCATCTAAAGAGGACAATGATGATATTTATTGTAAGAGATTTAAAGGAGCAAGCCCAAAGGTTGAGAACATGTCAAGGGAAAAATATGATAGTGTGAAGACTCCATGGACAAAGACAACCTTGGGCAAAAAAGAGCAACAAAGCCATCAAAAGAACACAGTAAGGAAAAGGAGCTTCAGCCCTTAATCTCTGTCAATCATTGGAGTACAAGGTGACAACCTGTGGATGGAATAAGCAAGGGATGTGGTATGCATAAAGAACAAGAAAGGCATCACCATGGGGGAAATGCATGGAAACAATCAAAAAATTTTATTGCAATTCCTTTCTTAAGGTCCTAAAAAATAACCAAGTAGAAGCAACTAATGGTGATGAAGGAAGACAGATGTACCTTGATGCAAGAAAGGAGCATTGTCCAAATAAGGGGAAGTACCATCATCTTAGGTAACACCAATGCAATAAGAATAGATGACAAAAACATAGTCTCATTATTGTCTGCTAAGGAGAAAGGAACCCAGAAGTGGGAGACAAGCAAACAAAATGGATTGCTAGTGTGCTTTTCATGATGCCTATGTATACCATTTAATCAATACTCTTCCTGTGAGATACAAGATTTTTAATAAGAGGATTTAGAGATCATCTCTATGTCTGACTAGTAATGAGCCACTTAAGGAGGGATTTTTCTCATTTAATGTTGGAGGGTATTTCATTATAAAAGAACTAATAGTTCTTTATTGCACAAAAAGAAGCAGGGTAATCACTAGTTTTTCAGAAAACATTGAGGAATTCTAAAATGGAAAGCCATTTATGTGTCATGACAAGTTGTGGTAGGAAGCTGGCCTTTTTCCTGCAAATGTGGAAAACCCACTTGGGGTTTCAATAGATGGTGCAAACATTGTTTATATTCTACATAAAAGGTGAAAGAATTTGCAAATATATTCATTATTCTGCAAAAATCTGAGCTCTATAGAAAAAATCTAGTGACCCATGTGGGTTTTTTACTAACAGTGGAAGAATTCAACAAATATACATGCTACATGAAACCCAAACAGGGGTTTTTCATCAAAATGTAGAAAATCACAAATGCAAGAAGACCCAGTTTACATAATGAGGGTCGAGCCACATTTTGGATTTTTCTTTTTCAATTTCCTAGAAACCCATCTAGCTTATTAAATTTATCAATGTTTGTGAAATACAAGAAGGAAACCAAAAGATAGCAGGAGGTTTTTTTAGAAATGAACATGAAAGACACATTTTTTTGTTCATAGCTGTGGCCAGTGAGCCATTATTTTCATAAAAAACAACAAAAATACACTGGGTTTATTCAAATTTGTAGAGTAATGAAGCATTTCCAAATAATGTCACAGAGATGTAAAGCAAAATGAGATGTTTAAAATCTTCCATTCAAGCTTTTCTTGCTCACTATAGGAGAATAAAGACAGTGCAAGGTCGGTTGGGAGCTTACCCGAGCTCGACTAGTGATATGTGCAGAGTTTTTCCACTCAAGACTTCTTATCAAGTTTCATACAAGCTTCTCATGGTGGCTGTCAAATCAAGAGCAACAACAGAAAACAAGAAAATGAAGCAAAGGTTCATCAAAATGGTTGATAGCTATGGCCTGTGAGTAAAAAATGACCTCCAAATGGATAAAATGCAAGTTTATGCCAAGAATACGCATGTACCTGAGCTTCCATGGCATTTTTTAAGCAAAAAATGTCAAAGCTCAACTGAGGCCATTGCGAAATCATCATTCTTTTAGTGTTTTCCCAAACCCTCATGGCGATAGACCAAATTTCCAGATTCTTCCAAAGACCAAATGATGATGTTTTTTCATCATTTTGGGTATTATGTTTAGGGTTTGACCCTATTCGGTGGGGAGGTGTTTTTTCCCATGTTTTTTTTAAATTAAAACATGTGCAATGTGATGGGGACCGATGACCACATGTTATTTCCTTAAGCATTTTTATGCCTTTATTTCTTTTCCCCATTCTTTAAAAACCTTGCCAAGTCTTCATACTATGTTACATGCTATCACTTAGGAATTTTATGCCTTGGGGTTTTCCCCTTTACTTTTACTCATTGCTAGGTGTTGTTCAACACATAACAATGGAGTGTGCAATACAACAATGTGTTTCCATGAGACCCTTATGTGATGCCTTTATTTTCCCAATGCCATGCAAGGTGGAATTTGCTTTCCGAGAGTCTTAGAGGTCAGCCTTATTGGCCAAGTGATATTGATACTATATGCCTTTGCAAACCAATGAGTATGACATGTGTGGGAAGAATGCAAAATATGGTAAGTTGATAGTCAAAGTGCCTTAGAAGCTTTTGAAAGCTTTTTTCCATAGCATTACATGTTACATTTTATTCCATATTTGAAGATATCATGTAAGTGATTTGAAAATCACTTTTATTGTGCCTTTTAGTGCAAATGTAACACAGGAAAATGGTGGGGCCCTTTGATTTGAGACTAATTGTAAAGTGATTTGTTAATTGATATTTTATAAATCACTTAACAAAACACTATATTTAATGCTTTAAAAGCCATGTGTTTCAAAACACACACATATTGCATGATGGGGAATGTGGTCAAATGTTGAAATAGGACCAATGATGATTTGTAGAGGTGTGGGAAGTGTGAGATACTGTTTAGACTATTTTGGTGGATATGAGGCCAGCTGGAGGTATTTTTGTCACACTTTTGGGATGGCTATTGACTTAGCTTGTTTTTTCTCCATGTAGAGGGCATTTTAGAGACTTCTAGAAGATTCTTTTGGGGCCTTTTTTGTTTTATCCGACCAGAATCTTCTAGAAGGACATGTGTTGGAGGTTTTGGTAGGTGTTGGTTAAGTATGTTCATTTTGAACATTTTGAGGAGTTCTTTCTTTTTCAGTAGGAGGATAGATACTCTCTTGGAGTTATTTTTCATGAAGTTGCATTGTAACTCAAATAGACCTAATATATATTAAGCACTTTGATTTAATAGATTGGAGCATTTTTACCTTTTCTCTTCATGTTTTGTTGTGTGTCATTAATGGTTGATCAGTCTATTTTGTGAAAAGTCATTTTCCTTACAACTTGTCCCATGTTTCATGCATCCATTTGACAGAAAATGTATGTTTACAGGTTATAAACTGTGTTGTTTAGTAGTGTAATTGATTGTGAAATCTGTATTTTCCTTTTAAAAACACTGTTATAGACCTCTTTATAAATTATTGATGTGAACTACATTGGATAGGGAATTGTGTGAGTTAGCTTTGAAATATTAATTTGAGTGTGCAAAGCTATTAGTAGGTCTAAGTTGTTTTGTTGTATCACCTTAGTTTATTTTTAGTATCAAGTTTAGTTTATGCAAACTCTTACCCTTATTTCAGAATATCAAGTAGTTAGGTGGCATCAAAAGGGGAAGCCAACCCTTATCACTGGAGGTCTGCTTTCAAATAGGTCACCCACAACCTGAAAGTAGTCCCATGTTAGTCCAAATCTGCTAAGTGCAGTTAAAAAGCTTAGCAAACAAGGTGTAGATTTGGTGCTCTAACAATACCATAAAATGTAAAGATGTTAATACACAAAAAATGAATTGTAGAATGACATATAACAAAATATAATCACTTATCGCATACAAATAGTCATCATTCACATTTACATCATTAACACGTCCACAATCTGGAGTGATAACCACCTATAGCAACCATCAATATAGAAATTAAGCTACACAAAAGTATCGTGAAAATTTTATATAATAGACCATAAAAGAGAAAATATAATTTCAAATCGACTAATTTGTTGCATACCTCTCTCAATGGATCAGAACTGGATATTGTTGTAACAAATCCATGGTCCATTGTGCCACTAACATCACCAGGGCTATCTGATGTCAACATCTACAAATGGTAAATGAAAGAGTAAATGGTAGGGTGAACTATTAAATGTTAATGGGATGGGATTAGGAAGGAATAAAGGAACAAAAAGTGAATTAGGAGAAGATAATGTGACACGATTAAGGAATACAAATGCAATGTTTGTGTTTCTCATCAATTTTTTAGATTTGTACATGCAAAATTATGAAAACTAGCTAACATTTTTTTACAACACCATTATTGAATAAAGGCTACCTAAGTGTAAGGTCCTTGAGGAATTAATTGCAAGGTGTGGAGGTTGAAGGTCCACCAAGAAACTATTTGAAATTCAAAGCATGTTATGAGACAAACATTCAAATATAAAATTCAACTGTTCAAATGCAATAATAATATCTTTAATACTAGTTTCATACCTATGGACTCAATGTCAAGAATGAATAAGGGTATGTAGGAATGGGGCATGTCTCATGAACACTCCGACCCTGAAATTTCATCAAATCAAAATTCTACTAATTTACTTATTCTTAAATTTCAAAATATAATTTAATAAACACCATTAAATGAACTTGTTGAATTTTACCTAATTGTCAATGCCAAATGTATCATTCAACAAATCATATGTGAAAGCCATCGCCTTTGCAACTGATGTAGGTTGTGTAGTTGCATCCTGAGCACTCTGATAATCATACGTGAAAACTGTACCACAAGCGCCACAATGGTGGGGTGGAGCTCAAGGCCTACACGTCTCCTCCACACCAATCTCTACTAGAGGCATCGCACACTGTAAAATGGTCTGGGTGAGTGATCCAATTGACTCCAGCGTGTCCATCTCTATGCTATCCTTAACAATGGAAGGAACGATGACATGCTCCACCATGGGTTTGGCCAAGGGTCTTGGTGCCAACTATGGATTACGTCGTGTAGCAAGTCTATCATGTGTGGAGCCCCCACCTCTACCCTAAAATTCTAAGATGTCAAAATAATTTGGCATCTTATTAAGGATAAACTCACAATAAAATTTCCTCAAAAAGTATTGTGGTACCTCATGGTTATTGCATGGAGGTAGGTCAAATACCATCCACCACCGCTCCCAAAATTTATTTTTAATTAACTCATGGTGGAACCAATGGATGGGGAACCTCCTGCATGTATGAGACAAAGGTGCGTTGGTTTTCGGGTCTGTAAATAGGGCACACAAGTCGGCTGTGCTAATTTTTTGTTTTTTAACATCTGCATATGACAAACCTCTAGCATAATATTGTCTCATCTCATGCCTCTTATTTGACCAAAAATTTATTTTCTCACTCATTTCTCCTATATGAGATACAATTGACTTCAATGATTCAACAATCCCTCTCCTATAAGGGTGGGTTTCAGCATGCTCCGTTAATCTTCCAATTAATTGTTCAATGTCTCTTTTATTGTTTTCAATTTGATTTAGAATATTTTCTTGTGTTCCTTGAGGATGCCTATGAATTGATGGAGGGGTTTTAGGTTGTTCTTGAATAGGAGGCTCTTCCTGAGGGGGTGAGTGTGAATTCTCAAAGTTTTGAGGTGGAGATTCATTCCCTGAAAATTAGAACAAAATTTTATTATAAAAACCTATTTCAATCTACATTCTAAATCAAATTTGAAATAAATTGAATAAAAATGCATAGCTCTTTGCAATCTTCGATGTCACTGACATGTTGGTGGAATCCTCATGAAATATAGCAAGCTAACGATGCAAATAATGAATGATATTTGGTGAGTGTGAGTGTGAGTTGCCTTTTTTGTGAATTTTCACAATTTGACACCTAAATTGTGTCACAGATTGGTGCACTTACCCATATATATAGATATATACATATATATGTATTTATATATATATATATATACATTCATTTGTCATGATCGAATACAATAAGAAATACAAAATACAAGCTATGTATATGTATAGTAGATCAATCACATAACCATATATAAGCATATTCTTGTTCACACACACACACACACATATATATATGTTTGTATGTATATGTATATGTATATATACTAATGCACATATGTTAATAGTGTCAAAATTGGATGCTAAGTCATTTTAAATACACAACCCAGGGCATACTCCGTGCAACACATACCAATTACAGACCTTCATATATATATATCAATATTCATACATTTGTTCAAACCGAATATCGAATGCATGTATTTTGATTTTTAGTGGATGAATTTAAACTCCATTAACTATGTTTGTCGATGAACATGTCAGATTTAAAGAGATAAAGCTTAGGGATAGATTGGACGCATGCCAACTATAGATCGAATGGGACTTTGTGTGACGACTTTGTCATGCGGAACTGACGCAGGGAATTCAACATCGAAACAACTAATGGAAAGAAGCAAATTCAACTCACGAAGGTTTCATAAATATTACAAAATAGATTTAAATTCAAATCAAACATTCTATACAGCGCACATTTTATACAAGTATCGATAGCCAGATAGCAAAGGACAGAGTCTGCAATGAATGCATGGCATCAATATTGGTTTGAATCATACGAAATGGCATATAAGGCACAGGGGAAAGAATTATTACCACTTCCTGTTAGGGAGCCCGGTATCACCACACGAAAAGAGTACTTTGTGCACCTCCAGGCTCAACAACCACTAAGATTCAGGAAATCAAATTCAACCAACAGATAAACTTTAAGGGGACACAAGGAGAAGCCGACCATTGACCGAAGCAAGGCCAGTGCTAACAAGCGTAGGCTACCAATACATTCATAAAATAAAATTCTTTGATGGCACACAAGACATTTGTGATTGTAAAAAGAGAAATAAGCTATCTACCAAGCGGCGATATAGGTAGAGGTGAGATACTGTGTTAAGCCAGGTACCTAGAATTTCTAGATTTTAACTCAATCAAAAGAGAAAACAAGAATTTAATAGAGGAATTAAACCAAGTGTCCAAAAAAAGGGGTTTCTGGCTACAAAGACTACACAATCTAACAATTAATTTACAGTAGGGGCTTACAATCCTCATCCAAGCGATTACCAATTATATCGACTGGAAATAAATTAATGAATAAATATTGTTTTATTTACCATTCAAGCTTTCTTTTAAATAACATAGATAAAATTGGAGAAGTAATGGAACCTGATTTCTCTTGTTTGATAGGGCTAAGACATTGATGTTGAGCTCTCCTAAATCCAGCTCCCAGCTCCGAACTCCTCAACAAATCCTACAAAAGTCCAATTCAAAGAAACCCCATATCCAGTAGAAAACTCCCAGAAACATAGAAAACCTCAAGCCTCCAAGAACAAGAAACTCAAAGCTTTCCAGAACTAGAACATTCACAGGAGAGCTAAACAAGATTAGTTTTTCAGAAAAATATGCAAAATCCCCCTTTCTTTTATCCAATTAACTAATTTATTTACTATTCCATTATGTTTGTTACTGCATGCCCTCTCTTCTTTAAATTAATTATTTTATTTTATTTCCCACTACTGACAACTACTACTTTATTCTTATTATTTTTTATAATTTAAGCATACCTTATATTTGCACATAATAAATCAACAATTAAAATATTTAATTTATTAATTTAATCTTTCATTTATTGACACCACAAACATATTAAAGCATTTATTTTAATTATCAAAATAATTTTAACTTTAATAACTTTATTTTAATATAATAATCAATCAAAGCACAAATCAACCCAATTTTAATCAAATAGACTAAACACCAATCAACCATACGGACAACACCGATAGGGTGAATCATAGAGGGGCACTACAAATTGTCATTAAATCATTTTTAACTGTCTTACATATGATTTCATCTTTCTCTTGTACAGAGTGGTTCATGTCATCCACATAGTCTACATGGTGTGAAGAGGTCTCTTGATTATAGAGACAATATGAGTTAGACATGATTTCATGAGTTGTATTTGATTATTTCATGGACTACATATTTTATTTCTCATGTACTTAATATTTTGTTTCATGTCCACTTTATTTCATGGGTTGTACTCTTATGGACTTAATATATATTGGTTTCATGGAATTAATATATTGTAAATAATGGACTTTATTATTATTTAATTTTAAATACAAATATGAAATTCAAGTTGAAATTAATAGACATTTCAATATTTGTACTTTACAAATTTAGTGATCCATACATGATATACATGATATACATTCAATAATTAGTGATAATTAGTCAATGTTCACTTATTTAATTCATGTCCTAATAGGATATCTTAAGGGGTCCTGTAGAGGTTATCTAATAAAATAAGAAAATAAATCATAATCTACAAACAAAAGCAATCCGTTTACATACCACAAAGGGTCAAATTTTAAGAAATAAACAATACCATACAAGATTAGAGAACAAAAACATTAATAAATTCTATAAACTAAACATAAATACCAATCAAAATGCAACGAGCTTTGCCAAAAAAATTGCTCTATAGTATACACCATATTTCCTAGTTCTTTTACAACATAAAATTAAAGAACAATCATACAACTTAATTATCCAAAAATAGGCTAAAATTTTGAAATGAAATCATGTACTCCCCGTATTTACAAATCATGCAAAGTGATAGAGAAAACTTAAGAACAAAAAAGTCCTCTTGACCTCATGTTCCACAAAAAAACTAATTTATAAGCTATCAAAACAAATAATAGCATCCAACAAAAATACTACAGTCTTCTTCCTCTAAGTTAATCTACAAGTTTCCATGTAATTGGCATCATCCTAAACCAAATTATTTTAAAATAAAATTTGAATAATAGCAAACATCTTCACCTATGGACATCTTAAGAGGATGAAATTCTTAAAAGTACATGTCTCATATTTAATTGAAATTAATATAATTAACTTAGAATTTAGGATGACTCATCATAACAATCACATTCTATACAATTTAAATAGTGTCAATGTTTATTTAATTCATGTCATAATAGGATGTCTTAAGGGGTCCTAATAGGATGTCTTAAGGGGTCCTAATATGACGTCTTAAGGGGATCAAAGAAGAGTATAATTATGTATAAATATTAATTGATATAAACAAGTATTAGACTTTAGGGATACTCATCATAACAAATGATATAATTAAGTATAATATTTAGGATATGACCTAATACAACATCTTAAGGGGATGTCTTAAGGGTTCCTAATACGACATCTTAAGGGGATCAAAGAAGTTGTCAAAATTTGGTGAAGTTGCTCAAGACAACCAAATTTAACAGTAATATACATGTTGTTTAGTGATTATACAATCAAATTTAAAGTTTCAAAGTAGGGTGACTCATCATAACAAATGATATAATTAAGTATAATAATTAGGATATGTCCTAATAGGATTTCTTAAGGGGATGAAATACTTCAAAGTACATGTCTCATATTTAATCACAATTGATATAATTGATTTAACAATAGTATACATGATATTTAGTGATTATACAATCAAATTTAAAGTTTCAAAGTAGGAAAACATGCACATTTAACAACCAAAATATATAGAATATTGATTTTGATACATAAAAGTATAGAGTATAATTGTGTATGTACATGTATTTGTAATTTGTACAAAAAATTTAACTGTGTAAGTATGTATGTACATATATGTCAACTCAAAACAATGTTTAAAAAATTTGGCTATGCCATCTCAAGAACATCTGAAACTTGTGCCTAGAATGTAGTAGTCTTCACACCACCTAATATCAAAATAGTACAAGCAATATCAATGAAATCATTAAAACATGCATATTTTAATTTATATAAAACTATCTATATGTACACAACTCAAGTACCTGTATTTAGAAGTATTCCACACATGTGTGTAGGTTGAATCTACATCCTCTCCTTTTTGTTTCAAAGTATGAGATCAATGTGATGATGGTTTAAGGATACAAAAAGGATAGTAAATCAATTTTAACTATTAATGTACAAGCAATATTAATATATAATCAAAACATGCATTAAAATATAATTTAACTAATAATTACCTATTTTTACCAAATATTCCATGTTGTCTAGGTTGAATCTGCATGGACTCTCCTTTTTGTGATGATGGATTAAGGATCTATAAAAGGACAATTTAAATAAATTTCAACTAATAACACAATTGAGCAATATCAAAACATGTATTTAATCTATCTAAAAAGACAATATAAAATTAAAACTATATTTACCTGTATTTACTTATTCCATTGTCCCATTTGTATCCTCTCTTTTTTACAACGTATGTAGTGCCCCTTAGTTTGTTCAAGGTTGACCGACTGTTGTTTGTATCGGATTGGGATATTATGATACTTGTCTTGATGTTGGATTCACTGCTATGATGATAGTTTGATGCTACTTTTATCACTAGTGCTTTATGCTTATGCTATGTCTAGTATATGGATTTAATGGATTATGCAGATTAACCTTGTTATGTGCATCATGTGAATATTTGATGATTGTTTTTACCTTGTTGTTAGCATCTGATTATTGTGCGTTGATGTATTTTGGTGAAAGGGAACAGTGTCACATCACTCACTTCTGAGTGCCCTGCGATGCTGCTAATTTCCTTTCATGGTGTGATTGACTATATGACTATGTACATGTTCGACTATGTTGGTTTGCTACATGTTGCAAGTACCAGGTATCGACTCCACCTGAATTGTCAAGTTTGAGTGTGCCTTAAGCACAATGGAAATCATTGATGGAGATAGCATTAGGTCCCTTGTTGAGCCATCATCCTTGACGAGGATGAGTACTTGTTCTCACCCTGGTAGTGTTGCTTGTTTGTGAGTTGGTTTGTCTCTGTTGTCATGGTCTTGCCTTCTGTGTCACTATGAGGTCAGGTACTACTTGATATTCTTTCCATTCCATTAATTTAATTGATTAGTACTTTGATTGATTATTATATTAAAATAAATATTATTGTAATTGAATGGCATTGTGATAACTAAAATAAAAGCTTTCATATAATTGTGGTATTGATAAAATAAAATATAATTAATATTTTATTTGGTTTAAATAAATTAAAATTATGATTTATAAATATATTGATTAATGTGGGGTGAAAATAGAATTAAAAGTTAAAGTTAAAATTAATAAATTAAATATTTAAAAGTGGATTTATTGTGAGTAACTAAATAAAGATATTTTTATTAGTAAACATGTTCAAGAGTGGTAGTAAGCAATTGTCGGGAGATTAAATAAATGAATTTAAAGAAAGGAGTTGCATGCAGCAACAAATATGGTGAAGTGGTTACTAAATTAGTTAATTGGCTAAAAGAATGGGGCTTTTGGCATATTTTTCTGAAAAAAAAAACTAATTTCTTGTTGCTTCCCAAGAATGTTTTCTTGATTTTTGAAAGCTCTTCTTCAGATTTTGTTTTGGGGTTTTTTTTGGAATTGGTGGCTCTACAGTGGTTGAGGAGATTGGAAGTGTGTTGAAACTACACAATGGAGGTAGAAAGCTCTACATCATCTTTCAGCTTAGCCAAACGAATTAGTCCAGGTTCCCTTTTCTTGTAATTCCTTCTTCTCTGTTGGAAATACATGCTTGAATTTATATGGTGTATGGGACAAACGTGCATGTATTTGTTTAAGCTTGATTGGGAACAAGAATTTAGTGCATTTAATAGCATTTCTACAATACTTATGTATATTGTTTTGTGCTTTTCCTGTAATCTTTGTTTTCCTATAATAGCGTTTAATTTTACTTCTGCCACCATCGACATTTGCTTGAAACCTTTGATTGAAGTTTTTCCAAGAATTTAGTCTATACATAGTCGAATCTTGTGCTCCCTTGTATGACTTTTTTTTGTGGTATTTCAGTTGAGTAGGTGCCCTTATTTTTTCCTTCAAATCCTTGCTAGGTATTCCCTTCTATAGTGGCAGCGAATCTCCCATGCATGTCGTTCAAAACCTGAATAATATACTTTTAATTAGTGTTCAACATTCCATCTATCCCTATTCTTAATAAGTTGTCCTCTGTATCTTGTATTTTCTTCTAAACCCCAATAGTTATAGATCTACACTTAGTGTATAGAAAATAAACAGAAGCAACATCTATAGAGATTGGTAAATCATTTTCATCCTCTATTCCCTGATGCCGTGACTATGTCAAAACATGTTTCTTGAATTTATGTGCTCTGTTTTATATATTGCAGTCTTCTTGGATCTAATTGTGGTTGCATTTATCGTTTAATTTAAGTTCCCTATCAACTTTCAATGGGCACGACTGTTTAAGTTGTTTTTAGAGTTTTAATTACTAAAATTTTAAGTTATTGGGGGTCGCTTAACTGAGAATTTCGTTGCCCTATCTACTTTTCCACCTTAATTATATGGGCGAATAATACATATGCAGTGATGTTAAGTAGTCGTTATTCTTCTCGCCGAATCTCTCCTAGCCGCACCCTCTTGTTTACAACTCTATGCTCGATATTTCATTAATAGTTATGTGTTTGGGTTTATTTATTATGTGTTGTTGAGCAATGTATATACATGTATTGTGTTGGTAAGTTGATGTAAGCAGCATACGCTAATTTGATTCTTCTTTCTAATCGATGTTTGAGTATTGAAACAATCGACCCAAAAATAATGCACAAATATGCACATATATAAGTGTGTTAAATGTCAAATATTTGAGTTAATTAAGTCATTGTTTATCCCTTGTGCTTTGTATTCAATTTCATACTGGATTTACTTGGCATGTGATGCTATATGTAAAACTCACATTTTACTCATGAATACTTTTTGCTACATATCGATGTATATCACCATGCGTTAGTAGTGGCATTCAATAGGTATTGAATGTTGGAATATATATATATATGTAAGTGTTTATAATTCTTGTGTATCTTTTACTACTGTGTTTACTTTTCATAATCGAATAATCTGTTTTGTAAACAATAGTTAGTAAATGAAATAATTACATAAATATATATATATTTACATATGCATGTATGTGTATATGGGTATGTGTAGGATCATCATGGAAAAAATAGGTCCTTAAGTGGAAAAAAATTCAAAAAAATCAGAGTTAGGAAACTTGACGTAAAAATTTGAATAAGTTATCTATATTATTTCAAAAATATGTAAGAATAGAATCTGTATCAAATTGAATGTAGTTTCTAAACTACTAGGTTTTTTTTTAAATCTATTTGGTGAAAATTTGAAATTTCAATGCAGAGTACTTAAATTTCAGGAAAAAATAAGAAGTAGGTGTCTGTCTAACCACCCTAACCACAATAAAATGATAATATTTTTTTATAATATTTTAGATATAAGTAGAGGACTCATGTCCAATGTGATGCATATTTTTTTGTAATTTTTTTCAAGGTAAATAATTAATTATGAATTTTTTAACACAACTTTTAAAAAATATAAAAACTCATATGTTGACCACCTTAACTTGGTCAAAACTTCATGAAATTCATTTTTTCTTTTTTTAATCCTATAGTATGTGAAGCATAGAATGTGACACATGTTTCAGATTCAAAAAATGTGATACCGTTTGAAAGCTATAGATGTTTTTCAATCAGCCTATCAATTAGGACTTTAGTCGTAATTCAAATAGAAAAGAATAATAACTATTTATTAAATTCAAAGTAAAGCATAATTTATATTGGTGGAAAGCTGAGAACTTCCTCTAAAAACCCTTTTCATTCCATCAATTTTTGGTTAAAAAAAAGTCGCCAGCCACATACCCTACACATACCCATATATATATATGAACCTATATATATATATATATATATATGAGCATGTATATATATATATATATGTATAGATGCAAGTAGTTATATTTTAAAATTAGTGTAAGAACAACACTTTATATGTGTATTAATGGTTGGGATATGTGGTATCTAGGTAATGGAGGAGATATTGCATAATTGAATTAGAATATTAATTAATGGCCATTGATTCCCTTTATGATTGATTCATAGACAAACAATACTTTTATGGTGCAGTTAGTTGTTGGTTATCATGTAGGGTGAAAATTATATCTTTCCTGGACATTTCAGTTGTTTGGATTTTAGCATTAGACATTGTGTTGATGTTTGGTATTGGAGTGTTTTATTTGGTTATTGCTCCTTGTGGGAATATTTGTGTAAATAGTTTTGTGGTCTTGCAGAGGCTTGGGTAAATAGGTTATGGGTTGAATCATTGTGTTTTTTCCTTGAATTGAGTAATAGTATACTTGTGATGTGTTGAATTGGGTCACTAGCCATGTACTCATTTCTTGTTTTGTGGTTGTATAAAGAGAGCAAGATGGTTCATGCCTTGCTTGGGTTATGTACTTTTGTGGCTTTCATGATGGCTTTACCCTGTTGATTTTATTGGGTCTCCTAGCTACTAGTAGGGGAAGTGGCTCTCAATGGGGGTCAGCACACAAAGTGGCGCCAGGGTAACCCATGTGGGAATTTCTTAACTTAGTGATAACTTAAAATGAATTAGGCGGTTGGGTAGTTTACACATTAATCAAGATAAGCAAATACCTCGCCCATGCTAGTAGTGCTCATTTAGCCTAATGGGTTGAGAAGGCCTGGTTGGAAAAACCAACTTCCTTGTCCTCACAAAAGGAAGATTGGTTTCACATGTGTCACCCTATGGGGCCAACAACTAGTGAGAGACTGCCTGGGTAACCATAGATGGGGGACGGCAGCTAGTGGAAGACTGCTAGGGTAACCTTTGTCAGGACCATGCGATGAAACTCCTCCTTTGTAGACTAGTATTCCCTTGTTTATTCTCTCCCTTTGGTATGTGGTGTCCTCTTGAAGCAATGCATGTTCTTTTGTGATGTGTTGTTGTTGTAATGCCAATTGTTCTTTGTTTAGCCTTGTTATGTCTGTTTGTGGTCATCTTGTTTTTTTGTGGGACCAGGTGTTATCTCCTAGCATGGGGGTTGGACCTTTGGGTTCCACATTGTTGGGTGGATTGTGCCTTTTCTCCATTGGGTTTTCCAATTTTTGAGTGTTCGTGTGGCGACTATTCTTGGAGATGTGGACTAATGCACTTGTTACAGTCCGTGTGTACTATCTTTCATGTACTTGTAGTGTACTACAAATCTGTTATATCATGTAAAGTAATTCTAATGTACTCTTCTCTCTTATTCAAGGAAACACTAATGTAATGATGTAATATTGTAATTAATTCTAAACTCTCTCTTGTAATGATAAATGCAATTGATGTATTGTATATGATTGTTAATTAAATGATCTTTGATGTTGTTATATTGATGACATGAAATGGATGTTCTCATTGGTTGATCATATAATGTGGTGGATTTAATGTACTCCTTAATGTTAGACAAACCATGTATAATGAATTAATTCTTGTTAGTTTGGTTAATGGGATTCTAGTAGCGTAGTCATAGAACCTTAGAGGACTTAGGTTTAGAATTCCAGTTATTTTATTTTCTGTAATCTTTAGTATATTGCACTTAAAAAAAAAATTGTTTTGTTTTTAGGTGTTGTAGTGTGTTGTCCTCTACCATTTTGTGGCGGGGCATTACACATGGTATCAAAGCCCAAGTTCTAACACTGAGAACTTTGGATGATCCCATTATGTTTTCCTAGTTGTTTGTACTCTTTAGCGTATGTTTTCTTCCTTATGTCGTCCTTGCTTAGCAAACTGAGATTTTTCCTTAAGTAGTGTTTGTCCAATAGTGTAGAAAATTGGTGGAAAGGAATAGACCCTTGGTGTAGTGTGCAATGCACCGATATTCTTTCTATCAGGGATGCATTATGGACTCTTGTGTGACCTTGTGATGTGATTTTTGGTGATGTGAATTTGTGTGTGTAAGTGGAGAATGTATGTAAAATTATGAATATGGTGATTAGATTCATAAAATTTTGATTTTCTCCCTTTTGTCATCCTCACCTAATATCTATGACTTTCCTTTTGATGTTGATGTGTAGGAGGATGCCTAGAGGTCAAGATAGGGGTCGAGGTAGAGGTCATGGTGGTGACCATAGGGTTAATCACTAGAACACCCCTTCTCTGAGTTCCCTCGAGAGTGATCGGGAGGAACAACGAGGCTTCCAAAATAATCAGGTGAGGGATCCTTATGATGAGACTTTAGGTCAAGTCCTCACTCATCTTAAGTTGGATAAGGGAAGGAAAATTGAGGAATCAAAGCAAACTCCCAAGAGTAAGAAGCCTTCCAAAATCAGGGATTGGCCTCTTGGGTGTGGGCGAAACACACCCTTATTATCTAAGGAGGAAAAGGAGATCCTGCGATCTCAACCCTCCTCTTCTATAAAAATTGATGTAAATTATGACGAGGACCCTGAGGAGTGTCCTCTCTCTGAGGATGAGGAAACTGGTTAAGGTAAAAATGAACCTCCTTGTAATAAGGGCCCATGTGACCCATACTTGTTTGTAGGCTTCCAGGAGTAAGCCTAGTTTTGAGGGGGAGGATGTAGTTCCCCTCAGTTTGTTCTCGATTGATTGACTATTGTTTGTATTGAATTGGGATATTATGATACTTGGCTTGATGTTGGATTCACTACTATGATGATAGTTTGATGCTACTTTTATCACTGGTGCTTTATGCTAATGCTATGTCTAGTATATGGATTGAATGGATTATGTGGATTAACCTTGTTATGTGCATCATATGAATATTTGATGATTTTTTTTACCTTGTTGTTAGCATTTGATTATTGTACGTTGATGTATTTTGGTGAAAGGGAATAGTGTCGCATCACTTGCTTATGAATTTCCTGCGACACTACGACTTTCATGGTGTTATTAACTATATGACTATGTACATGTTTGACTATGTTGGTTTGCTACATGTTGCAGGTACCAGGCATCGAATCCACTTGAATTGTCAGGTTTGAGTGTGCCTTAATCCCAATGGAAATTGTTGATGGAGATAGCATTAGGTCCCTTGTTGAGCCATCATCCTTGACAAGGATAAGTACCTATTGTCACCCCAGTAGTGTTGTTCATTTGTGATTTGGTTTGTCTCTGTTGTTGTGGTCTTGCCTTCTGTGTCACTGTGAGCTCAGGTACTGCTTGATATTTTTCTCATTCGATTAATTTAATTTATTAGTACTTTGATTGATTATTATATTAAAATAAAGATTATTGAAATTAAATGGCATTGTGATAATTAAAATAAAAGCTTTCATATAATTGTGGTATTGATAAAATAAAATATTATTAATATTTTATTTGGTTTAAATAAATTAAAATTATGATTTATAAATATATTGATTAATGTGGGGTGAAAATAGAATTAAAAGTTAAAGTTAAAATTAAATGTGGATTTATTGTGAGTAACTAAATAAAGATATTTTTATTAATAAACATGTTGAAGAGTGGTAGTAAGCAATTGTCGGGAGATTAAATAAATGAATTTAAAGAAAGGAGTTGCATGCAACAACAGAAATGGTGACGTGGTTACTAAATTAGTTAATTGGCTAAAAGAAAGGGGCTTTTGGCATATTTATCTAAAAAAAAAACTAATTTCTTGTTGCTTCCCAAGAATTTTTTCTTGATTTTTGAAAGCTCTTCTTCAGATTTTGTTTTGGGGTTTTTTTTGAAATTGGTGGCTCTACAGTGGTTGAGGAGATTGGAAGTGTTGAAACTACATAGTGGAGGTAGAAAGCTCTGCATCAGCTTTCAGCTCATCCAAATGAATTAGTCCAGGTTCCCTTTTCTTGTAATCCCTTCTTCTTCATTGGAAATACATGCTTGAATTTGTATGTTGTATGGGACAAACGTTCATGTATTTATTTGAGCTTGATTGGGAGCAAGAATTTAGTGCATTTAATAGCATTTCTACAGTACTTATGTATATTGTTTTACGCTTTTCTTGTAATCTTTGTTTTCCTGTAATAGCGTTTAATTTTACTTCTACCACCATCGGCATTTGCTTGAAACCTTTGATTGAATCTTTTCCAAGAATTTAGTCTATACATAGTCAAATCTTGTGCTCCCTTGTATGACTTTTGTTTGTGGTATTTCAGCTAAGTAGGTGCCCTTATTTTTTCCTTCAAATCCTTGCCAGGTATTCCCTTCTGTAGTGGCAGCGAATCTCCCCTGCATTTCGTTCAAAACCTGAACAATATACTTTTAATTAGTGTTTGTCATTCCATCTATCCCTGTTCTTAATAATTTATCCTCTGTATCTTGTATTTTCTTCTAAACCCCAATATTTATAGATCTACACTTAGTGTCTAGCAAATGAACAGAAGCAACATCTGTAGAGATTGGTAAATCATTTTCATCCTCTATTCCCTAATGGCGTGACTATGTCAAAACATGTTTCTTGAATTTATGTGCTCTGTTTTATATATTGCAGTCTTCTTGGATCTAATTGTGGTTGCATTTATCATTTAATTTAAGTTCCCTATCAACTTTAAGTGGGCATGACTGTTTAAGTTGTTTTTAGAGTTTTAATTACTAAAATTTTAAGTTATTGGGGGTCGCTTAACTGAGGATTTCGCTGCCCTATATTCTTTTCCACCTTAATTATATGGGCGAATAATACATATGCACTGATGCTAAGTAGTCATTATTCTTTTTGGTGAATCTCTCCTAGCCACACCCTCTTGTTTACAACTCTATGCTTGATATTTTATTGATAGTTATGTGTTTGGGTTTATTTATTATGTGTTGTTGAGCAATGTATATGCATGTATTGTGTTGGTAAGCCACTATAAGTAGCATGTGTTAATTTGATTCTTCTTTCTAATCGATGTTTGAGTATCTAAACAATCGGCCCAGAACTAATGGACATATATAAGTGTGTTAAATGCCAAATATCTAAGTTGATTAAGTCATTTCTTACCCCTTGTGATTTGTATTCAATTTCATACTGGATTTACTTGGCATGTGATGCTATATGTAAAACTTGCATTTTACTCATGAATACTTTTCGTTGCATATCAATGTATATCACCATGCGTTAGTAGCGACATTCAATAGGTATTGAATGTTGGAAAATATATATATATAGATGTAAGTGCTTATAATTCATGTGTATCTTTTACTACTATGGGTTTACTTTTCATAATCGAATAATCTATTTTGTAAACAGTAGTTAGTAAATTAAATAATTACGTAAATGTATATATATTTACATATGCATGTATTTGTGTGTGTGTGTATATATATATATAGATGCAAGTAGTTATTTTTTAAATTAGTGTAAGAACAATACTTTATATGTGTATTATTGGTTGGGATATGTGGTATCTAGCTAATGGAGGAGATATTGCATAAATGAATTAGAATATTAATTAATGACCATTGATTCCCTTTATGATTGATTCATAGAAAAATAATATTTTTATGGTGAAATTAGTTGTTAGTTATCATGTAGGGTGAAAATTATATCTTTGCTGGACATTTTAGTTGTTTGGATTTTAGCATTGGACATTGTGTTGATGTTTGGTATTGGAGTGTTTTATTTGGTTATTGCTCCTTGTGGGAATATTTGTGTAAATGGTTATGTGGTCTTTTAGAGGCTTGGGTAAATAGGTTATGGGTTGAATTGTTGTGTTTGTTCCTTGAATTGAGTAATAGTATACTTGTGATGTGTTGAAGTGGGTCACTAGCCATGTACCCCTTTCCTGTTTTACGGTTGTGTAAAGAGAGCGATATGGTTCATGCCTTGCTTGGTTATGTACTTTTTTTGTTTTCATGATGGCCTTACCCTATTGATTTTATCGGGTCTCCTGGCTTCTAGTAGGGGGAGTGGCTCTCAATGGGGTTTGACATACAAAGTGGTGCCAGGGTAACCCATGTGGGAGTTTCTTAACTCAGTGATACCTTAAAATGAATTAGGGGGTTGGGTAGTTTACACATTAATCAAGATAAGTGAATGTCTCACCCATGCCTATAGTGCTCGTTTAGGTTAAGGATGGGTTGAGAAGGCTTGGTTAGCAAAACCAATTTCCTTGTCCTCATGAAAGGAAGATTGGTTCTACATGTGTCACCCTATGGGGTCGGTGGCTAGTGAGAGACTATCTCAGTAACCATAGATGGGGATTGGCAGCTAGTGGAAGACTACCATGGTAACCCATGTCAGGACCATGTGATGATACTCCCTCCTCTATAGACTAGTATTCCCTTGTTTGTTCTCTCCCTTTGGTATGTGATGTCCTCTAGAAGCAATGTATATTCTTTTGTGATGTGTTGTTGTAATGTCAGTTGTTCTCTGATTATCCTTGTTATGTTTGTTTGTGGTCATCTTGTTGTTGTTGTTGTGGGACCAGGAGTTATCTCCTAGCACAGGGGATGGACCTTTGGGTTCCACATGGTCAGGTAGATTGTGCCTTTTCTCCATTTGGTTTCCCTGTTGTTGAGGGTTTGTGTGGTGACTATTCTTGGAGATGTGGACTTCTGCACTTGTTCCAGTTCATGTGTACTATCTTTCATGTACTTGTAATGTACTACAAATTAGTTATATCATGTAAAGTAATTTTTATGTACTCTCCTCTCTTATTCAAGGAAACACTGATATAATGATTTAATATTGTAATTAATTCTAAACTCTCTCTTGTAATGATAAATGTAATTGATGTATTGTATATGACTGTTAATTAAATGATCTTTGATGTTGTTATATTGATGACATGAAATGGATGTTCTCATTGGTTGATCATATAATGTGGTGGATTTAATGTACTCCTTAATGTTATACAAACCATGTATAATGAATTAATTCTTGTTAGTTTGGTTAATGGGATTCTAGTAACGTATTCATAGAACCATAGAGGACTTAGGTTTAGAATTCAAGTTATTGTATTTTCTGTATCTTTAGTATATTGCACTTAAAAAAAAAATTGTTCCTTTTTTAGGTGTTGTAGTGTGTTGTCCTCTAGGGTTTTTTGGCAAGGTATTACAACATATCTATGATTTTCTCATGCTCTTCCATAGAAATTTTCCATAGCTCTTTATTTATAGGTCTTCCATGATACCAATCTAGTTTTATATTTGTTTCCACCACCAAATCTGAGTAGTGTATAATCTTTTTATGTGTTTCATTATCTTCGAATGCAGACATACCATTCTTCCTTATTAGTTATTTTTGTAGCCAGGTGCCAACAACCACCACTGCTCCTATCAGATAACATGATAGCCATCATCAAAGAAGTTCTCAAAATTTGCTTAAGGTGATCAAAGAAGTTATAAAAAAATTCTTGATAGCATCAAAAACTTGTTATCAAATTTTTCTTAAGGGGATGTCTTAAGGGGATCACTGCACCTGTTGTATAATGATAGCCATCATCATCTTCTCAAGGTGCTATTAACTTATGTTTAGTCTCCACACAATGAGCCAACCAATATTTTGTTTCCTCTCCATTCCCCTTAGGTGCAACAACATACACATGTCCTATAAACAAAATTTTATTTAATAACTTGTGGGTGTCCATATAATTTGACCAATCTACATATGTCCATTCATATATATAAATAAATATTTTAGTATTACAAAATAGTAATAAAGTGAAATAAAATGAAATAAATTGAATTAAATTACCTTCTTATACAAGGTCTGAAACACATTCATAGTATTCTGATGCAAACACTTGATCATTTTCTTCAATTATTGTTTCATATTGATCGTGTGCTTGTGTAGGTGTCAACAATCTTTGCTTCCAATCATCAACCCCTTCTGTATTTTCACATGATTCCCAATATCCTAAGATACAAAACTTAAAAAAACATGCAAGCTCCCTTGTCCAGATATTCCATGTGCTTTCATTCGAAGTCTTAAATGAATGTCATTTAGTAGATCCACTGATTGTCTCACAATCAAGTCTAGGTAGAATGTTCTCTTCTTCAACCAACCAATAGAGTACTTGCTCGAACCAGGTGTAGATAATCTTGTATTGCACCAATCCACAATCTCGTGTGCATCTTTAAACTTTACTACATCCTCAAATTTCAATTGTTCTCTAGCAAGAATTCTTTTAACATACGCACCAACTCTATCATGTTCTCCTTTACCATTCCCAGCTTCAAAAAAACTCCACATATGTTGCACATTAAGTTCCTTGTGAACGCTGCTTAACCAATAGAACATTTGAGCATTCTTGAACTATCTCGTACAATTATCTAACCATACGAGGTGTTAAATCATCTGGATTCCTCTTTCTCTTAAATTTCTATAAAATATATTGAAACAGTTTGAACAAACTCTAACGAGTGTAACCAGACCAGTTGTTACTCAAATAGAAATTATACTCCCTCAAAAAATTTCTATCATCCTCTATTCTATCATTTACATGTCTATAAACAATATGAACAAACATAGCCGCTTGCACTGAATTATAATATTGTGATTGAATTTCCTCTTGTGGAGCTAGAGTATAGTTTTTTTGCAAAATAACCACTGATAGTATACTACCAAATGGAAATGTGTTTCTACATGCATGAAATTGGCCATCAAGTCATCGAGAATGTTGAGAGTGCATGACATATTTTGGTACAATCTTATTCTTAAATTCTAATATAAATGCATGTACACTAAATTTTTATGTAACTAAATCACAACGCTTTCCAATTTTTCCATCTTGTAGAGAACAATTAACATTATTAAATATTTTAACATCCACTAATTGTTTTTCCAAAATCATTATCAACACTTTCATGCATGAAAACTCTTAGGAATGAAAGATTTCCACAACTAGTGCATTGTCCAGAAATACAACTTAAATAAAATAATTTTCCATTAGATCTTTCACAAAACAAACTTGATATAAACTTCGTTATTGTTTCAGGTGGCATATTAATAACACATTCCTGCATAATCATGTTAGTATGCAAAGTACAATGTATATATCAAAAAACATCATAAAAATAATGAAATTGAACATGTGTTTTACAACAACAAGATATTCGTTGCTTATTAATTTTTACATACCAAGGTTTACATTTTTCAAAAGACCTTTGACTTATTTTAATATTACCAAGTAACACTAAATCACCACAAAATTTTCTATAAAATTCAGTTTGTATTGTATCTAATAGTTGTTTTGGATGAGGATCGTGAACTTTGGACCCCACTCTTAATTTTAAAACATCTCTAGAATTAGATGATACCCTATTATTATCATGCCAATATTTTTGAATCAAATATTTAATTTCAACATTCAATTTCATGTCAGACCTCGAGAGTCGACCACTAAAACTCCAACATTGGTTGATAGGATCATTTTCTATAATTTCTCTTTTTTTTTCTGCTCTTAGCAATGTTTTAGGATGTATTTTTAAAACTTCACTAATATTGCTTACCATTATTTTATTCAAAGTTGCTTTATTAACTATAGTAGTTATAGATTTTCTTGTTGCATTCTTATCTTTAGATCGACTATTTTTTTCAATAAACTAAATGACACTAGCAATAGTAGACATAGCATGTTTTACTGATTGATCGTTTCTTCTTTGTTTAACAAAAATGCCTCTTTTTCATTACTTTTCTCATTTTCCGCATTCTCATCGATTGCATTATTAGTTGACATTGAACTGAAAGTTTTTTATGATAAAAAAAATTGTTTGTATAATATATTGGCATGTGTTCTTATTTGTTTCCAAGAAATCTTACAAGGAAGATTATCCAAAACATCACTTTTGATTTTTCAAAAAATATATTCATTTTCAACATCACTTTGTAGAAATTCATTTTCATTTTCAACTTCAAAACTATTTTCATTTTCATCTTCAAAACGGTTTTCATTTTCAAGTTCAATAAAAGTATTTTCATTTTCATTTTCAATAAAAGGATTTTCATTTTCATTTTCAATAACAAAACGGTTTTAATTTTCATTTTCATTAAAAGGATTTATCTTCCTCTTTCAAACAAGTAGCAATTGCACATAATTTATCTTCCTCCTTCAAACAAGTAGCAATTAAACAAAATTTCTCATCCTCCTTTGAAAACAAATAGAAATTCAACAAAATTTCTCTTCCTCTAAACAAACTTAGCAAATAAATAAAAAATTTCTTCCTCCTTTGAAAACAAATAGCAATTCAACAAAATTTCTCTTCCTCCTTCAAACAAGTAGCAATTAAATAAAATTCCTCTTCCTCCTTTGAAAACAAGTAGCAATTCAACAAAATTCCTTTGTAACAGTGTCCCAATGATGCCTCCTTTCAAAATTGAAAAAAATCCCAAGTTGAAGAGTTTCTACAAGACAAAAGTTGATAGAAAATAGGGAATATGTCACAGTTAGTCTTACAAAACAATTCTCAGACCCGAGATGTACCTATTTGAGAGTAAAATTTAAAAAATGGTCAAAAATAACTCAGTTCTATTTAAAAATGGGATCCTAATTTATATAAATCAGGACCCCGTTTCTAGAAATTTGAAATGTAGGTTGGTTTTTTGCTTTGTTAATAAGTTCGGGAAAAGGTTTGGGGATCCGAACCTAGGCCTTGGATCTGGTTTGACCTGCAAGTTGAAGGACCTAGCAATGTCACAAGAAAATAGTGACTTTGAGCATATGTCTGAAGACTTTTTTTGAAGAATTTTTCAGTGAAATTAAAACCCATTATAGATGAGACAATGTAGATTCCAAATATGTAATTTTTTTACAATTAGATTATTTTTTGTATTTTTGATTTAATTTCTTATGAAACAAGTCCATACACTTGAATTATCAAGGTTTTTTAGTATTTTAAAAACTTTTTATTAACATAAATTTTTGACAAACGGATTGTACGAAAGTGTACTTTAGACAATTCTTTTCAATTTAAAAAAATTAAAAAATGATAAGTTTAGGTCATCTTATGTGTGATGTACATGACGATTTTTCAAAACACCAAATATGGCCAATAATTTTTTTTTAAATATATATTCAATAAAAAATTATAAAAAATATGGAAAGTGTGCTTCAATGAGTTACAAATCTTATCCCAAAAGGATTTGGAAAATATGATTATTTAGGTCAAAATATGGATGACGTACACGTGCATGGTATGGTAAAAAAAAAATGGCTTTTAAATAGTGATTTCTAGAAATGCCTATTGAAAATCAATTTGTATATCTGGGTATTGAAATAAATTACATATTTGGAAACTAGACTTCGAGTACTACATTTTATGAATAGTGACTTTTTTCAAGATTCCACTTCTAAGTGCTTCAAATTTTAAGGTCAAATGTGTCAAATTCTAAAAATCAGGGAAAACACTTCCACTAAATGGCCAAAAGTGGACTCAACTTCTTGCCAATACCCATGGGTCCTTTGTAGGGCCTTTCAAAATTGGTTTCTAGGTCCTCTGCTCTTGTGTATGCACATCCAAATTCCCGGGTTTCACAGTCAGACAGTCAAATAAATCTGGGATCTGAGTTTCCGTGAGATGACAAAAAATGTGACAATAAATGCAACTTTACAATTTTTCACTTTTGAGATCTTCAACTTTTCTTCAACCTACAAATCTACAATACACAAAGAGAGGGGGAAATTGTTTTTTTTAGGTGAATGGGGGTTTTCCTTGGTCAAACCCTATTTTGGTAATTAAACCTTGAAATTAAATGAAATAGCATAAAAGGAATGATGAATGAACAACTCAATGTTGCAACTCACCAAACCCTTGAATGAACCTTCAAAAATCTGAAATATTTATGTTGATCTTGCATTAAATGGCTTCAATGGATGTGGATCTTGACACTTGAATCTTGTTTTGAATCTTTGACTTGAATGCTTGGAACCTACATCACAATGTTAGCTACAAAAACATGCATGATTGAATATAACTTTGACATGATGAATGGATCTTGAATGCTGCAACAAATGATGAAGAAATATGCCCTTGAATGCTCTTGACAACAATGTTTTCTCTTGTGAAGTTCACCTCTTATATTTTTCCTTAGACTTGATTTGATCAAAATAACCTTGTATTTATAGACATTTATCCTTAATTTCCTGAAATTCAAACATCACAAGCTAACCTTTAGAATTTGAACTTAGGATCATAAAAATACTGCCAAAACATGATTTAAAAATTGGTTTCAAGTCTTAGGGAGGACCCATTCTCCCATGGGTGAATGGGTCCCAAGCCCCAAATCCTAGAACACACATTGCTCAATGTGAAGTGTTATGTATTGGCATTAATTAATGTCAGGTTTCCCCTTTGGAAAATATAATTTATTAGGCTTGTAGATGAATTAAAGGTATTATTAAGGCATAATTAAGCTCAATTAATTAAAGGAGCCTTAAATAAGTGTGAAATTGTAAATAAATGCATTTTACAACACTAAATTAAGGCACAATTAAGTCCAATTTAATTAAGAGGGCCCAAATAAGTGTGGAAATGTAAAGAGATATATTTTACCTAAATTAAGGCATTATTAAGTTCATTTTAATTAGGAGGGTACAAACAAGTGATAAATTGTAAGGGGATACATTTTTCTACACTACATTTTCAAGGTGTATGCCAATGTTGATCTTGCCAACATCTCCATCCACTCATCCACAAGTCTTTCATCAATCCATATACTATCCAACATCCATTTTCCATCCATCCATCCCTCTTATCCAATCCTTTGCATAAATCCATATCCATCTCCATCTTTCAATCCATTTTATCCTCTATACCATCATTCTACCAACGTCTATGAGCATAGTAGAACATAATCAAGGGATACTATATATGGAACTAGATGCTTGAGTCCTTCCTCCAATATCCCTATCATTCATTCACTCATGTGTAATCTCCCCATCCTCTTACACTCTACACTTGGGGAAAAGCTTCATCTATACCACATCCTATCCATATCCTCCATCTCATATCCCTTATCCTACCTCCATCCTCATATCCTATCTAAATACCCTCTCCCTTTTTCCTTCTTTGATTTTGACAAGGTTAAGGATCCACATGAGCATCACATATCCCATGTATCCTATCTTATCCATATCATTCATCGCATATCCCTCATCCTATCCAAATCCATCTTCCCCTCCCATCTTTGATCTTTATGAAGTGCCTAGGGGTCAAATATCCATGCATCCATACCTTATCCATATCCTCCATCCCATTCCCCTATCCTATCTCCATCCCTCCATCCTATCTAATTCATCATCTCTTTTCACCCTTTGTCTTTATAGAAAGCTAGGGGAAAAATATCCATGCATGCTTTGGACAATGCAACCCTTACTTCTCTGCCATTCATATCCCTTATGCACTATCCTTCCATCTCATGCTACTATTTTTCCATCCATGATTGCACTACCCCTAGCGTGGGGCATATTAGTCCTTTGTAACTAGTTCTTAGGGCTCCATCCTCCTATCCTTCATCCACCATCCTCTTATATCCCATCACCTATCTTACATCCAATCTATCCTTTTATCTCACATCTAAGAAATCCCCCCATGGGTAAGTACAAAAAGATGGGGGGCCAAAAATTGGCCAATTTACTTTTTCATCCCAAAATAGCGAAAATGTGAGCACATTATAGTAAAACATGCTCGCATTATGGGTTGGTAGTGACCAATCCTAGGCTTAGTCATTACCAAGCCATAATGCACTTACGTTATGGTTTTAATTTCAAAAAACGCGTGTATTTTGAGTTCAAAAAATGTGCATTTTTTTGAAATCAAAAAAACATTTCCAAAACGCGAGCACACTATAACATGCTCGCGTTTTGGTCTACATTGAAATTTTTTTCTTCTCTTTTTCTTGTCTCTTTCTTCTTGATATTTTTTAGGGAAACTATATACATGAAATAAACATTTAAGTATAAGTTGACAATTGCATATGGACATTTATTTCTTATACTGTAAGTTATATTTCATGTATATAGTTTTAGGATGATTGAGAGTGGTTTCAGATCTCTAGGAGTTATATTTCAAATTCTAGATTTTTGAAGAATTACAATTTTTTAGACAACCAAATTTCAGTAATCAACATGTCAAATATTAGTAATCAGGAGGTCAAATTTTAGTAATCAGCAAGTTGTATCATCTTTTTCACTCTATCTCACTCATTTTTTATCCCCTATTCTCTAGACCTCTCTCTCACACTCTTGCCTTCCCTCTATACTTCTATCTATCTCACCTCTCTCTCTCTCTCTTCATCCCTCCCTCTATTCCTCCTTCCCTCCTTCCCTCTCTAATTTTCTCTATCTCACCCTCTCTCTCTTCCTCCCACCCACCTTCCCTCTCTACTTCACTCTATCTAACCTATCCCTCTACCTCTCTCTCCCTCCCTCCTCTCTCTCAATCTCTCCACCTTCCTTTGTCCCTCTCTCTTTTGGCATCCCACCCACCTTCCCTCTCTTCTCTTTATCTAACCAATCCCTCTCTACCTATCTGTTACCCTCCCTTCTCTCTCTTAATCTCTCCTCCTTCCTCCTTCCACCCTCTCTCTCTCTCATTCTCTCTATCTCTCTCTCCATCCCTCTCTCTCTATCTCACCTCTCTCTTCTCTCTCTCTCTACTCCTACCCCCTCCCCCTCTCTATCTCTCCTTCCCTATATACTTCTCTCTATATCTCTCTCTCCATCTCTATATCTCCCTCCCTCTCTCCCTCTAAATCTCCCAACTTTCCTCCTTCACTTTTTGTTTCTCTCTGACACACTCTCTCCCTCCCTCCCCCATCTTGATCTCTCTCTCATTCCCTCTCTACTCTCTATCTCATCATTCTCTCTCTCTATCTCTCTCTCCCTCTCTCTCTACTTCTTCATCTCTTATTCCCTATATACTTCTCTATCTCTCTCCATATCTCCCTCTCCCTCCCTCCTTCCCTCTCTCTCAATCTCCCCACCTTCCTCCTCCCTCTCTCCTTCCCTATATACTTCTTTGTATCTCACCAATATCTCTCAATCCCTCCCTCCTTACCTCTTTAATTCTCTCTCTATATATATACCTCTCTCTTCCTTCCTCCCACCCACCTTCCCTCTCTACTTCTCTCTATCTAACCTATCCCTCTCTACCTCACACTCCCTCCATGCCTCCTCTCTCTTAATCTCTCCACATTCCTCCTTCCCCCCTCTCTCCATCTCCCATTCTCTTCATCTCACTTCCCTTCCTCCTCTCTCTATATCTATCTCTCTAATTCTCCCTCCCTCCTCCCCCTTCTATATCTCTCCTTCCCTATATATACTTATCTCTCTCTCTTTCTCTCAATCTCTACATCTCCCTCCCTCCTTCCCTCTCTCCTCCTCTCTCTCCTAGTCTCTCCCTCTCTTTGAATCTCCTAACCATCCTCTTCTCTCTCTCTCTTATTTCCTCTCTACTCTTTATCTCACCATTCTCTATGTCTACTTCTCCCTCACTATCTCTCCTTCCCTATATACTTCTCTCTATATCCCTCTCTCCATCTCTACCTCTCCCTCCCTCCTCCCATATTCCCTCTCTCTCCCTCTCTCTCAATATCCCCACCTTCCTCCTCTCTCTCTCCTATATTTCTCTCTCACTCTCTCCTTCCCTCTCTACTCTCTATCAAGCACCATTCTCTCTCCCTTCATCCCTCCATCCCTCCTCTCTCTATCTCATCTCTCTCTCCCTCCCTCCATCCTTCCCTCTCTAATATTATCTATCTCCCCCTTTCCTTCCCTTCCTTCCTCCCACCTACCCTCCCTCTCTACTTATCTCTCTATCACCTCTCTCTCTCTCTATCTAACCCTCTCTCTTAATCTCACAAACCCTATATTTAATATCATAAATCCTAATCCCTATACCCTAAACCCTACACCCTCAAACCTCATCCCTATACCCTCAACCTTATGACCTATACCCTAAACATTATCCCTTAACCATAAGAATAAACCATAAACCCTACATTCAATCTTGTACCCTAAGCCCTCATTGTATGAAAAAATGCCTCAAAGAAATGAGGTCTCATGATGATGTACATCATCGTGAGACCTCATTTATTTGAGGCATTTTTTCATACAACAAGCACTACCTTGTCAATGTTACCACATTGACACATTAACAAGGTAGTGAGTTTAGTGCTCACTGTTCAGACCCCATTTCTATGAAGTCATTTTTTTCATACAACAAGCACTAAGCTCACTACCTTGTCAATGTGGCCGCGCATACAATGAGCACTACCTTTTCAATGCGTCAATGTGGTAGCATTGAAAAGGTAGTGCTCGATGTATGAAAAAAATGCCTCAAAGAGATGGGGTCTCACGATGATGTACATCACCCTAAGACCTCATTTCTTTGAGGAATTTTTCATACAATGAGCACTACCTTGTCAATGTGTCAATGTGGACACATTTACAAGGTAGTGCTCATTGTATGAAAAAATTCCTCAAAGAAATTGGGTTCACAGTATAGTTTTGAGGGATTAGGTTTAGGGTTTTTAAGGTTTGAGGGATTAAGAGTTTAAGGGTTGATGGATTAAGGATTTAAAGGTTGAGGGATTCAATGTTTATGAGTTGAGGGTTTAAGGGTTGATGGATTAAGGCTTTAAGAGTTGATTGATCAGGGTTGAGGGTATAAGGTTGAGGGTATAGGGATAAGGTATAGGGTAAAGGTATGAGAATTGAGGGTTGGCCTGGTTTAATGTATAGGTTAAAGGGTTGAGGGGTTAAGGGTTTGAGGGTTTAAGGGTTGAGGGTAAAGGGTTGAGGGTATAGGGATGATAGTATAGGGTTGAGGTTCCAATGTATAGGCTAGAAATTTGAGAATTGAGGGTTGACCTAGTTTAATATATAGGTTAGAGGGTTGAGGGTTTAGGGATCGAGGGACTGTAAGAGAGGGGAACCACCACATGCAAAACCCCAGGTCATGGAGGGTCAAGATGTGAGAGGCTTCCCTAACTTACCTCAGATAAATGTATTGTTTAGGGTATGAAGATGAGAATGATGAGGATTTTTTGGTCCTACGATCACTCTTCAATCTTGAGTTTCAAGGTAGGCCTAGGCGAGTCATTTTTTAGGTCCAATTTTGCACCTCAGGGAGCTCTCTGCCCAAGGATGTCAGCATGGACTTCAAACGGCGGCACGACGTGCTGGAGTCTCAAAAATGTGTTGTAGTCTATATGATCATATTACAACAGAGACAAGGTCAAACTCGTGAAAATAACTAACGGCCTAGCTATTTAACTAAAGGGCCAAAATGATACTAGAAAGTAAACAAAGTATTCTCTAATATTGTAAAGTAAATAAGCAAGAGTAATGAAAATGATGAGAATCTCACTAATGAATTGGTTCGCCAGTTGATCCTCCAAAATATCACACACCTACACACAACAAGAGAGAATGTTGGGGGGTGGTTGTATAGGGGTCTACCTCAATCAAACCCTCATTTAGGTGTTCCCACCTCCACGGACAACCAATGGAAAAGTGATAAAGAAGTAACAAAAACACAAGCACTACAAACAGTACTATGCTACTCAACCAAATGATAGAGGAGAGGAGAGGGAAGCTTACCACCTCCACCAAGGGCTCTCAAGGCTGCTTGGAGGAGAAATGAGAGGAACTCAAGCCTCTGTTGCAATGGTGTTGTCCCAAATGTGCTCTACCGACGTGATGGAGTGTTGATGTTGCTGCAATGGGATGCTTGAATGCTTGGAAGTGAGTGGAAATGAGCTTGTGAATGAGAGTATGAGAGCTTTGTGGTGTAGAGTTCTTTCCACTCTTTCATCCAACAATCTTCCAACCTCCAAATGCAAGTTCAAAGTCTGAATATCAAGGAATGAGAAAGGAAACGGCCATATTTGGGTTGGGTGGCTGAAGGAGGTGTTACAACCTCGCTGCCAATGGGAAGAGTAACGACTCTACTGGCTCAGTTGCATGAATCTGCTAGGGATGTAAGTACATTGTGCAAATGTTTGCGTGTTGCACAGACATCCCTAACAAAAACACCTCCACCGACACACAAAATAGGTGCTAAGTGGACTTCCATCAGCAGGATTAGGTGAATTTAAGCCTTCGACTTAGGTTTTCTAAAGTGTAATAAGGAAAAAAGGGGAATTGCACCTATGGTACAAATTCACTCTTATACATTTTTCCCCCACTTTAGTGAGCACAAGTACTGATGAGTGCTCGGTAAAGTAGATCAAGAAGAAAGTAGGGTTAGAAAAGTATACCTAAACCATCGAGGAAGCAGACCGCAATTTGGCGAACCTGAAGATGCAGGGAAAACAAAGGACTCCATAGCTGCTTAGAACTATGAAGTTGGAACAAAAAAATGCCTTACAGGCCCACGAACCTACAAGGAGGAAACCCCCAAGATCTCTCACATGGAGGAAGCCCCAAGGAAGCGGACTCCGCAGAGTCAAGAAAAATGACATGTCTAGTCACAGATAGAGCATGTCAGAACTGGAAACACATCCACCCGTAGATAGATTGTGTCTAAAGTGTCGATACGACTACCCATAGGTAGGACGCATCTAAAAGTGGTGACATGTCCACCCTTAGATAGAACATGTCTAAAGTGTCAATACATCTACCCACAAATAGGACACATCTAAAATTGATGACATGTGTACCTGCAGACAGAACATGTCTAAAGTGTCGATATGTCTACTCGCAGATAGACTGTATCTAAAAGTGATGACATGTCTATCTATAGACAGAACATGTCTAAAAAGCGGCCGGTCACACAGACCAAAAGACTTTCAAAGGGCTCCCTCGGGAACCCTTCAAAAGGAGGGGGGTCCACTCAAGGCTGGCACTATTTGAAAAGTAAGGTCTAGTTAGGCTGCCCCCAAGCTAGACGCAAAAAGGATGAATGGAAAGAGTATAGTCAGGCTGCCCCCAAGCTAGACGTACAAGATTCCATTCATTACAAAGGCTTTCGAAGAAAGGGTCCTTGAGGAATCCGCCATGAAATATAAGGGGGTCCACTCAAGGGACTTGCAATTCAAAAGTCACGATCCTAGAGCAATTCATCATCAAAGGATCCTTTCAAAAGATGTTCACTTCATTAAGGTATTTGAAAGGAAGGTCATTCCCCCATGCGAGGGGAAATCAAAGCAGTTCCTGCTTTGAAGGAAGGTTTTCAAATCTTCTCTTTACGAATCTGTGATGAAGGAAACACATTCCATTAGGGTTCCAAGTTAAGAATGCACTTCTAAGAAAAAGGTATTGTGAGGACTTTCAAGAAAAGATTCGTTGGTGAAGAATTCATTTTCTAGAAGTTGAAGTGTTAAAGGACATCGTCACACATAGGAGGGACAACTCAAGAAAAGAAAAGAGAAAGATAAATAGAAAGCAAAAAACACAAACAAAGGGCATAGGGGGATCTAGATTAGTGGGGTAAGATCTATCCGAGCTCATATAATAGTAGGTGACTACAACGCAAGGTGAAAGATCATCAATCCCCAACCAGATCAGGAAGAATGCACAGAAAACAAAGTAAAAATAAAAAATTTGGGTCAACATGGAAGGGAAGCCTAAACACTCCCAATGCGTTGCATCATCCCCAATTTAATGAAAATCAAGCACAAGCATGGAAGAATGATGGTACAAATAGAATAAGGTTTACAACACAAAAACCACACCTATATCCATGCACCAACAAGGGTGATGAGGGTCATCTAGGCACACATAGCACGAGTACGAGGGAACACATTACAAAACATGCACACACACACATAAGATTAAGAAAGGGTGACCTCCTCCTAACATTGATCATCCAAAAGGTCGTCTACTCCCCAATCTAGATCCTCATAAGGGGAAGGAGGATGAGCCTGCAAGGGTGGAATGTTAAGAGGAGGGGCGTACAACCCTCCCACAACAAGGGCTAAGGAAGAGGGCCCCTTGAGGTCCTCTCCGCCGAGCTCTTATGGAGTCAAGGTCAGTGATTTTGTGAAGATCGCTAATAGGGTTAGGACCTCATCCACATAGTTAAACATGTACCCCATGGGAGCACTATGCCTTACCTCAGTAGATGGGATGAGCTATACCTAAGATCCATTGCTAGGCTCACCGAATGATTTGGGAGCAGTGAAAAACTCAGGAGAGGTCAGGACTGATTTTGTTACAAGGATAGAACAGGTCATCACAGGGCCACCTCGCAACAGTGGACTCCTTCTACGTCCTTTATTGTGAGAAGGACTAGCCTCTGCCTCTTTCTTCATAGGAGGAGATGAACTCCCCATAGATGAAGGTAGAGGTGTATAAGAGGAGGACGACAGAAGTGCAACAGATATGACCAAAGTGTTAACCATATCCACAGGTTTAGGGAAGGGCTAAATATCTAGGACAGTCATTAGCAAAGGTGGCTCCACCAAAGGAGAGATAAACACTTGTACCCATTTAGGGTTAGGTGTGTTTGTGCTCGCAACAGAAGCCAGGAGTAGATCAGGCAGAAGAGTCACATTAGGAGGGGAGGAAGAAGATGTTGCAGAGAGCCCTAAAGTGGGGGCAGTTGTTTCTTCCTCCTTCTATTGCAAAGCAGCTTGCTCAGCTAGGAGAGCCTTTCGTCAGTGCTTGTGCTCTCGTGCAAGGCAGTTTCTATGGCTCTTGGAGTTAGAAGCTGGAGCTTGCGAAGGGGCAGGAGTTTGTTGCTCGATCATAGGCATGTCCACTACAGTCGTTTCTGGTGGAGGAATGGGTTCTTGCATAGGAGCAGGGGGAGCAGGCTGAGGAGCGACAGGAGGAGTCAACTTGAGAGCCTTAGTAGCAGGCCTCTTTTCACTCCTTTCCTTAGGGGCATGAGTAATAGGAGGCCGCGGATTGAATTTTTTAGAAACCAAGATCTGAAATGCAAACTAGAAAAGAATTCCACAAAAGAGAAAAATAGAAAAAGTAGAGCTATTGCAAAAAGATGTGCAACATAATATTATTCAGGAATTCTTAATTACAAGATATGATTTGCTTTATAAAAGCAAAGATGCATAACCCTAATCTTATCTTGAGCAACAAGATAGCTCAATAAGATAAAGATGAGAATTAATTAACCTAGGAATTAAATATTGCCTAAGTAAAGTTATGCAAGTGTAATTAAATATTAATTACACTAACGCCCCCCAATAAGTGCAACTTAGGGAGACTAAAAAATCATGCACCTAAATGCTAAGATGAATGCAAGAAATCATGAATGAATGGGTGTCAAAAACAAGGCCTGATTAGGTACCCAAGTACAAATGCAATAATGAGGTAGAGAAGGAAAACCCAGTGGAACAAAACCCCCCTACAATGAGATGACTGTTGCAAAGAAACACTGGAAGCGCAATCTAAAAAGCAAGGAAAGATACTTTTGTCTACAACTGAAACAAAAAATGGAATCATAATAATGTGACAGCAGACCCGATGCCACAGAACACTGGAAAACACACAAACTGGACAACCCTGGAATCTGTGAAGCAACAGTAGATGAGATGATGATAGAATCTGGAAACCATGTATCTTGATGTTGATGTCAAACTGTGACTAAAACTCTTCCATGGGAAGGAGTACCAAAAATATTCTGGAACATTAACTACAAAAACATGGCCCTCAAACTAAGAAGGATCTGAAACAATGTGGATCAAGAAACATAATCTCTCAACTGAAGTGTGAACCGATGTGAATCCGATATGTGTTAAGCAATAGAAAAAAAGTGGCCAAAAGAAACTAAGAGACCAGATAACCCATACGATTTTCCAACAAATCAGGATGGATATGGAGAGAAAAGTGCATGCACAGTCTAATCAAATTATTATGCAAGAAACCCCCCTGATGGAACTTTATCTCAGTTCATTTATTACAATAACCTAAAAATTGTAAAAGGAGAGCATACAAACATGCATAAATAGAAAAATAAAATAGACCATAGATCTGTGTAGAGGACTGAATCAGCTTTCCAATGCCACAAGAATGACGAAAAAAGGATCACCGAGTCAAAAGATATGCCCTCTAGAGTGAAAACAACAACATCTGAGTTCAAGGACCTGCAAAATAAATCTAGAGAAACATCTAGTAAAAACACCTACACCACTAGATTGGTGTCGGAATCAGCTTTCCAATGGTATCCCGTTTGTGAAAAACAGAGATCGTACTCAAAAAATATGAATGATTTGGTGAAAATAGCTCTAGAATGCCCAATAACGGCTGCAGGGTGCCTAGGGGGCTAAAAAAAATAGGCCCCTGGTCATGTCTGCGACCAGGGGCTTGGGACTAGGGCTTTGGCCGATCCCTTGGTCCTCAATAGGACTGCGGGCTGTGCTAAAGTGTCGGTGCCCAGTCCCCCATAGAATTGACGGCCGCGAAGGTGAAGCCCTCAGGGGCTAGTGGAGGGCCCCCGGTCCTCCATATGACTGGGGCAGAGCGGCAGAGGGGCCCGCGGGGGCTGAGGTTTCCGATGGCGGACTGGCGGTGGAGTGGGGCGACGGCGATGGAACAGTGGCCACCCGGTGGCGGGTTTCTTCTGAATTGGAGGCGCCAGCTTGAACTTCAAAAAAATGTGTTTTTTTTTTTTAAATTTGATTTTTGAGCCTCGGGAAGCATGTTGGGGAGGCCGTACGGCCCCCCAGGTAGAAATTTTTTGCCTTCCAGACCAACTTCACCAAAACCAACGAAACGACAGGCGTTCTTAGGGTTTTCAGCCACTGCGAACGCAATGGTGACCTCTGTTTGTGCTCAAACTACTTCAAAAAATTGGCTACCCCTAGAACTTACAAAAACTCTCCCAGCTTGAAACCCTTATGGATCTGGAAAATGATGGCCAAAATCTGCAAAACAAAAGCCAATCATGACTTTTTCCAGTGCTCTAAATCCAATGGTGAAGCCCGATCTGATCCAAAATGCCTCATAAATGAACTCAAGGCATGATACCCTCGAGGAATCCCGAACGAACTCTGCAATGATTTTCTCAAAAATCTGAGAAGGGGTTGCAAATCAAGGCTCTGATACCATGTTAGAAACCAAGATCTGAAATGCAAACCAGAAAATCCTTCCACAGAAGAGAAAATAAAAAAAGCAGAGCTTTGCATAAAGATGTGCAAAATAATATTATTCAGGAATTCTTAATTACAAGATATGATTTGATTTATAAAAGCAAAGATGCATAACCCTAATCTTATCTTGAGCAACAAAATAGCTCAATAAGATAAAGATGAGAATTAATTAACCTAGGAATTAAATATTACCTAAGTAAAGTTATGCAAGTGTAATTAAATATTAATTACACTAATAGAATTCTCTGTGAGAACCCTTCTTTCTGTCGTATAAGTAGTACCATGGTCCTGGAAATTCATTAGGAAGGTTCACGATCCTGATCTTGGGCCTGTGCCAAGGGGGAATCATCGAATTTAATGGGTAGCCACTAGGCTTGCTCATCTAGTACTCTTTCCAGGAAAGGGGAGAGGACGAGGAAGTCTGTGGAAGGGTCATCTTCCCTTTACCCTTACAGGAAGAAAAGGGAGTCGCTATGGGATTCTCCTCCTTCTCCAAGGAAGAGGGAGTGGACGGTGTAATTGTCTCTTTAGCGGGAAGGATAAGGGACCGGCATGGACTTCTCTTTCTCTCTTGGAGAGGGAGTAGTCATAAGCACGGGCTTCTTCTTCTCTTCCCAGGAAGAGGAGGTAACTAATTGCTCTATTACAGGAAGGGTCGGCTTTGGCTCCCCTTTGCCTCCAGTTTTATACTTCACATAGTTCTTGTAAATTAGGTCCGTTCTCAAAGGAAGCAGACCAACTGGAGAGGGCCAAAAGTGATCCAACAAATATCCACCTTGAGATACCAAAGGTTGATATTCGGTATCATGAACTACATGTGCAACACCCTCGTGAGAGAAATTTAAACATTTGTGGATAACGGAGGTGACCCCATTCATGGAATCCAACCAAGGAATGCCTAGATTCACTCTAAATAGGTCTAACTCCAGAATGACGTTGAACACCATGTAGACAGTCCTAGGTCCAACTAGGACAGACAAGGTGATCAAGCCATAAGATTTGAGATTCATACCATCGTGGGTATGGATGGTAGATCTTGTATCTTCATTTTTTTCTTTTTGTAGTGAGTTTAATACTAATGTTTCCTTGGTAATAACATTCACACAGCTTGCGGGGTCTATCAAGACTCCTGTCACAATGTTACCATTGATACGAGTGGGAATGTAAAGAGGTCAGGGTTTTTTGTTCAAAGCTAGATTCTGCATTGTAAATGTAATGTCTGGTGAACTGGGTGCAGGTGAAATAATGGAAGTTACCATGACCATATTTACATAAGCCCTAGGTTGAGAAGCAAAATCAGTGGGATTGATAATCATGTTAGAAAAATGCAACAGAAATGGGTTTGTGTATATCTACAATTCACTATTTTATTTTTCCATTGATTTGTTAGTATTTTGTTTATTCCCATCGAGATGAATGCTACCGTCCTCGATGCAGTCTTGTATTCCATGATGCAACAGCATACAACATTCGGTATCATGTCCGTTAACACAATGGTACTGATAGTAGGTGCTCCCATCATACCAATTAGGGTAAGGTTCCTTAATGGGATTAGGAGCTGGAAAAGTTATGATCTTATCCCTCAGCAACTTATGTAAGATAGAGGTATAAGATTTTATTAACTTTGTGAACTTTCAGCTGCGTTTGAGGTCGTTGTCATTAGCAGTGGCTACTACATTTGCAATGGCTTTTCCTTTTCTGTAGTTTGATACAATTGATTTCCCTTCAGAACGAAAGTGCAAGGAATATCCCCCAAACTAAGCAACTGTATGTTGGTACTCTCGTAAAGTTGCACACAGATGCATGAAAGAGGGATACTTCATCAAGGAAAACTTTGTTGGAAACATGTGCCTCAAACAATATAGGCTGAAACCTCCATTAGAGCCAAGTCAGTGTGACATATTCATTGTCTGGCCGACTGGTAGTTTGATTCATTTTGTTTTGAACAAGTCACTATGACCTTGCAGAAGTCTTGCTAAAGGTTACACTTTGGAGCTATTGTTGTGACAAGGAGTGTTCAGTATGACCTCTTAGCGCTCGGGAGACCTCTAGCCGACAGGCCATTCAATCATGTATCAGGGAGACTCATGGCGACCATGGGCTTCGGGGTAGCTTATAGCGGCTCGGTGAGAAGTCCCAGCAAAGTGTTAGAGTCTCACCGATATTATGTTACATGTTGGTCTTCGGTGTAGCTTATAGCCTATCAATAAGAGGTCTTACCGATGTGCAAAGGTCTCACCGACAGAGGTTCAAATGTTGTTCATCGGTGTAACACAAAGGCTTTCAGAGAAATGTCTTAGCGACTAAAGGATTTCTTGCTAATAGTCGATGGCTATCAGGGTAACCCAAATGGTTCGGGAAGAAGTCCCAACGAAGAATGTAAGTCTCGCTGATGGTAAGGGATCTTCGGTATAACTCTTGGCAACAGAATACTTTAGGGTAAGTCCTAGAGCTCGGTGTGATGTCTTAGCGAAAGTAACATGTCTCACCGACAGTGCTTTGTGTTGAAGCTTTTGTAGTAAGTCTTGGAGTTCGGTATGTTCTCTAGGTGAAAGATGTAAGTCTTGCCGACTATTCTTTAGAGCTCGATATGACTTGTAATTTCAGTATAACCTTTGGTGACTCGCTATGATCTCCTAGCGAAAGTGATAGGTCTGGGCGACTGCTTGGTGTTTTGGCGTAACACTGAAAGCTCGATAGAACGTCTTGGCAATAACAGTGACTCTTGGCGACATCGATATGAAGGTTATGTGGCATAGGCAAGACACTGTTAGTGTCTCACCGAGATGCCAACATAGTGCAAATTCTGTTGATAGTTTGACCGTCCTATGTGGAGTCTCGTGGACAAATTGGAGGAGCCGAATGTGAACCGTTAGCAGTTGGTTCGGTGTGATGGTTTTGTGAGGAAGCTTGACGGACATGGAACAATAGGGATATACTTTGTGATTGCAGATTGTTAGCGGTTGGTTTGAAGGTTGATTTGACAGATTCTTGTATGATTAGTAAATGTATTCTAATCTGTAAAGGCTGTAACTTGAAAGTTTTTGTTCGAAGATTGTTCATGGTGAATGCTACTGTAAACAAACATCAAAAAGATAAGTCTGAAACTTGTATGTAATCTTTATTGCTGTAATACAAAGTGACTTCTCTTGGTGTTGTGGGTTTTTCTCCCATAAGGGTTTTACCACATATATCTGGTGTTCATGTGTGATTGTCAAATACTTTGTTTCTGTTATCTATTTCATAGTGCATCTTAATTGGACTGTAATTGAAAAATTTAAAAGTATATCTGCATTCTTTCCTGAGCTATTGACGTTAGGAGAATTGTTTCTGCATCTGATTTTCCTTACAAACTTCTCTTGCCAAGGCCTTTGTAAGTTTCCTATGAATACCTTCTGCATGTCAAAATCGGGAAGCTGATACGAGATTTGTGAAAGAAGTGCTTGATAACGCGCTATGAAATCAATGATATTTTCATTGTCTCATTGCTTACATTGGATGAGATCTGAGAAGGTCATCTTTGGCTCGATGTTTGCTTGGAACTGCCTAAGGAATTGGTTAACAAGTTGATTGAATGAGGATAGAATTATCAAGTAAGGAACAGTACCACTCGAGTGTTCTGTCCTTGAGAGATCGGGGAAATAGTTTAGCCATCAAAGCATCATGATGGAAGAAATCAGTGCAGAGAGCGTTGAAGGTAGACACGTGTTTCTATGGACCCTCCTTGCCGCTAAACTTCTCAAACTTTGAAATCTCCATTCCCTGAGGGAAGGGAGTGTTTAAGACAGTGATCGACAATGGGATATGTCAAAAGAAAGGTTGGAAAATAGGTTGGGCAGAGGCCTAGGAGAGGCTCACTAACTAACTCTACATTTTACCCATATCCTGAAGTAGAGTATTCAAAATAGGGTCATTAGAAGATAGAGGGCTAGAGGAACCACCTCCTCTAGAACCATTGCTAGGCCCATTTCTAGAACTGCCACCGGTGTGACTTCTGCCAGAACCACTACCAGAGACATTACCACCAGTAGGGCCACTGTCAAAACCATTACCATGACCTTTTCCGAAACCACTTCCACCAAAACCACCTCTGCTACTGAATCCACCACCACTAACAAAGCCTCCACCACCTACTCCACCAAAACCCCCACCACCAGAGGTGACAGAAGGGGTGAAGCTAAAGCCTAACGGGACCTTATTCACTTTGATAGTTTCCAGTTGATTAGGGATGGAAGCAATGTTAATGGAACGGGTCATTTCAGTCATGTAGACTGAAGCAGGAGGCATTGATACTCCTAATTGTCTCTCAGGCTCTCTGATGGTGACTCCTTGTGCAACACCAAAGTTGCTCGAAGGAGCACATGCTTTGGCGATACCGAAGAGACTACTCAGAATCTCTATACCTATTTGATCATTTCCCATCATATGTCTTAATTCACTAACAACCCAAGTGGCCCTAGCCATCTTCAAATTCCTTTCCAACAAGTTTTCAAGGTCGCCCAGCCCTTTAGTGAGGGTGGACACATACTCAGGAGGAATTTGAATAGCCTCATGCTTGTCCACCGATGATGGCATGGGAGATGCAGGAGGAGTGGGAATGTGATTGGTTTCATCAACAAACCCCATCTCATTCCTCGATAACTATTCCCGTGCAACCAAACTAACGGCGGGACCAAAAAAGAGACTCATATAGAGACCAAGCAAGACCTTTGTTCTATCCATCGGGAGGTGTCATATGCTTCTCCTCACGATATGCCCAGAAGTTGTGGACTAGATTGTGATGCTCATAAACCTTCACAACACGCGGGGTCACAACAACCATGGAATATCTAAAGGGAGTTTTAACACCAATGAATGAACAAATGTTGGTTCACGTCAGGTTCACCAAAAATGTAAGAGAGGGGGACCACCGCATGCAAGACCCTAGGTCACAAAGGGTCAAGACGTGAGAGGCTGCCCTAACTTACCTCAGCTAAATGTATTGTTTAGGGTATAAGGATGAGAATGATGAGGATTTTTGGGTCCTACGATCACTATGCAATCCCAAGTTTCAAGGTGGGGCTAGGAGAATCATTTTTTAGGTCCAACTCTGCACCTCAGGGAGGTCTCTTCCCGAGGATGTTAGCGCAGACTTCAAACAGCAGTGCAACATGTTGGCATCTCAGAAAATCATTGTAGTTTATACAGTCAGATTATAGTAGAGACAAGGTCAGACTCGTGAAAATGTTTAATGGCCTAGTTGTTTATCTAAAGGGATAGAATGATACTAGCAAGTAAACAAAGTATTCTCTAATATTGTAAAGTAAATAAGCAAGAGTGATGAAAATGACGAGAATCTCACCAATGAATTCATTCACCAACTGATCCTCCAAAAGCTCACACACCTACACACAACAAGAGAGAGAATGTTGGGGGGTGGTTGTATAGGAGTCTACCTCAATAAGACCCCCATTTAGGTGTTCCCACCTCCACGGATAGCCAATCGAAAAGAGATGAAGAAGTAACAAAAACACAAGCACTACAAACAGTACTATGCTACTCAACCAAATGATAGAGGAGAGGAGAGGGAAGCTTACCACCTCCACCAAGAGCACTCAAGGCTGCTTGGAGGATAAATGAGAGGAACTCAAGCCTCTGCTGCAATGGTGTGGTCCCAGACATGCTCTACCAACATGATGGAGTGTTGATGTTGCTGCAATGGGATGCTTGAATGCTTGGAAGTGAGTGGAAATGAGCTTGTGAATGAGAGTATGAGAGCTTTGTGTTGTAGAGTTCTTTTTAATCTTTCATCCAACAATCTTCCAACCTCCAAATGCAAGTTCAAAGGCTGAATATCAAGGAATGAGAAAGGAAACGGCCATATTCGGGTCGGGTGGCCAAAGGAGGCGTTACAACTTCGTTGCCAATGGGAAGAGTAACGTCTCTACTAGCTCAGCCACAGGAATCTACCAAGGACATAAGCGTGTCGCGTGGACATCTGTGTGTCGTGCGGGTGTCCTCAATAGAAATGCCTCCACCGACACACAAAACAAGCAATAAGTGGACTGCCATCAGCACGCTTAAGTGAATTTAAGCCTCCGACTTAGGTTTTCTAAAGTGCAATAAGGCAAAAAGGGGAATTGCACCTAGGGTGAAAATTTGCTCTTATATAAGGACTAAGGGTTTAATGGTTAAGGGTTTAAGGGATGAGGAATTAAGGGTTTAAATGTTTAAGGTTTGAGGAATTAAGGGTTGAGGAATTAAGGGTTTAAGGGTTGAGGGTTAAGGGGATTGAGGGATGAGGGTTGAGGGTATAAGGTAGGGTGAGAGAGAGAGAGAGAGGAGAGAGAGAGAGAGAGGGAGAGAGGGGAGGAGAGAAGGAGAGAGAGAGAGAGAGAGAGAGAGAGAGAGAGAGAGAATGTGTGAGAAAGACAGAGACCAAAGATGGAGGGAGGGAGAAAGAGGGAGATGGAGAGTGAGAGAGAGAGGGAGAGAGGGAGAAAGAGACATAAGGGAAAGAGAGGTGTGAGAGGGGTACAAAGGTGAGATATAGATAGATGGGGGGAGAGATAGAATGAAATGACAGAGATAAGGTCACAACTTGAGGGAAAGGCCTGAGAGGGAGATGGAGAGTGAGAGAGAGAGGGAGAGAGGGAGAAAGAGAGGGAGGGAGAGAGAGAAAGACCTAGATGAATAAGGAGGGATGGAGAGCTAGAAAAGGGTGATTATGAGACATAGAGATGGGATAGGTAGAGAGGAAGGGAAATAACTAGAGAGGCATGAGATATATAAGGTTGTTAAAAAAATAATGACATGTAATCAAATACCATTTCATATTCAATAATTGGGCAACAAAGGGAGTACATGTTGTTACCTTCCCTTTGAAGATGTAATTATAATGTTTTTGTTCTACAAAAATGCAAATACCCTTTGGAAGCTTTCCTAGTCTTCAAAGAAAATAATGCCTCTTATAAAATTTTAGAAACTTTAAGGTGGTGAGATATACATTACCTTTACAAAATCCACTAGCATGCCAATTCAGTGAAATTGGCAACCTAACTTGGCCTATTTGAAAAAATGGGTCCAAGAAGTGGGGTCTCTTAATGATGTACATCACTAGGAGACCCCATTTCTTAGACCCATTTTTTCAAAACATGCTACTACATACCCACTTTCACCAAATGGGCAAGCTAGTGGGACCACTAGCTTGCCAATTTGATGAATTGATAGCCTAACTTGGCCTATTTGAAAAAATGGGTCCAAGAAATAGGGTCTCCCAGCAATTTATATCAAAAATCACTAGGAGACCCCATTTCTTGGACCCATTTTTTCAAACAGGCCACTACGTTCCCAATTTCACCAAATTGGCAAGCTAGTGGGCTAACTAACTTTCCAATTCGATGAAATTGGTAACCTAACTTGGACTATTTGAAAAAATGGGTCCAAGAATGCCAATTTCATTGAATTGGCAAGCTAGTGGGCCTGTTTGAAAAAATGGTTTCAAGAAATCAGGTACATCACCAAAAGACCCCATTTCTTGGACCCATTTTTTTAAACAGGCCAAGTTAGGTTGCCAATTTCATTAAATTGGCAAGCTAGTGATTTCCAATTCGATGAAATTGGCACCCTAACTTGGCGTGTTTGAAAAAATTGGTCCAAGAAATGGGGTCTCTTAGTGATGTCTAGGACCCATTTTTTCAAACAAGTCATTATGTTGCCAATTTCACTGAATTGGCAAGCTAGTGACCCACTAGCGCCAATTTGGTGAAATTGGCAACCTAACTTGGCCTGTTTTAAAAAAGGGTCAAAGAAATGGGGTCTCTCAATGATATACATCAACGGGAGACCCCATTTTGACACATTTTTCAAACACTACATTCCCAATTTCACCAAATTGGCAAGCTAGTGGGCCCACTAACTTGCCAATTCAGTGAAATTGGCAACCTAACTTGGCCTATTTGAAAAAATGGGTCCAAGAAATGGGGTCTCCCGGTGATGGTGATGTAAATCACTGGGAGACCCATTTTTTCAAACAATTCACTACATAGCCAATTTCACCGAATTGGCAAGCTAGTGGGCTTGTTTGAAAAAATAGGTCCAAGAAATGTGGTACATCACCAGGAGACCCCATTTCTTGGACCCATTTTTTTCAAATAGACCACTACGTTTCCAATTCAATGAAATTGGAAACCTAACTTGGCCAAAATGGGTCCAAGAAATGAGGTACATCACTGGGAGACCCCATTTCTTGGACCCATTTTTTCAAACAAGCCACTACGTTGCCAATTTCACCGAATTGGCAACCTAACTTGGCCTATTTGAAAAAATAGGTCCAAGAAATGGGGTCTCCCAGTGATTTACATCACCAAGAGACCCCATTTTTTCAAACAGGCCTCTACATTACCAATTTCATCGAATTGGAAAGCTAATGGGCACACTAGCTTGTCAATTCGATAAAATTGGCAACCTAACTTGGTTTGTTTGAAACAATCATCGGGAGACCCCATTTCTTGGACCCATTTTTTCAAATAGGCTAAGTTAGGTTACCAATTTCACCATATTGGCAACCTAGTGGGCCCACTAACTTGCCAATTAAGTAAAATTGGCAACATAGTGGCCTATTTGAAAAAATGGGTCCAAGAAATGGGGTCTCTCGATGGGCCCACTAGCTTGCCAATTCAGTGAAATTGGCAGCCTAGCAGCCTATTTGAAAAAATGGGTGAATGGAGTCTTCAATGATTTGTCATCGGAGACCCCCATGGAGCCTTTTAAGCAGTACTACATTAATTTCTTGAGGTGGCAAGCTAGTGGGAGGTGAAATTGGCAAGCTAGATGGAGCCCACTAGCTTGCGATTCGATAAATTGGCAACCCTAGCAGAAGCCCACTAGCTAGACAATTTGGTGAAATTGGTATCCTAACTTGGCCTATTTGAAAATGGGTCCAAAGTAGGTCTCCAGGTGATTTTACATCGCGAGGAGACACCATTTCTGGACCCATTTTCAAATAGCTCACTACATTGCCAATTCAGTGAAATTGGCAATGTAGTGGCCTATTTGAAAAAATGGGTCCAAGAAATGGGGTCTCATAGTGATTTACATCACCGGGAGACCCATTTCTTAAACTAACTTAACATTTTGAAAATTGGGTCTAGAAATGGGGTCTCGGTGATTTACATCCATAGAGACCCCTACATTTATTGAACCCATTTTTTCAAATAGGTCCTCGTGCCAATTAGGTGGAGTGGAAACCTAAATTATTTATTTGAAAAATGGGTCCAATAAATGGGGTCTCCTAGTGATTTACATCCTCCAGAGACCCCATTTCTTGGACCCATTTTTTCAAACAGGCCACTACGTTCCTAATTTCACCAAATTGGCAAGCTAGTGGGCCCACTAGCTTGCCAATTCGGTGAAATTGGCAACCTAACTTGACTTGTTTGAAAAAATGGATCCAATAAATTGGATCTCTTGGTGATTTACCCCATTTACATCACTGGGAGACCCCATTTCTTGGACCCATATTTTCAAACAAGCCACTACATTGCCAATTTCACTGAATTGGCAAGCTAGTGGGTCCGTTTGAAAAAATGGGTCCAAGAAATGGGGTACATCATCGGGAGACCTCATTTCTTGTACCTATTTTTTCAAACAAGCCACTACATTGCCCATTCGATGAAACTGACAGCCTAACTTGGCCTATTTGAAAAAATGGATCCAAGAAATGGGGTCTCATCACCAGGAGATGCCATTTCTTAGACCCATTTTTTCAAACAGGTCACTATGTTGTCAATTTCATCGAATTAGGAAGCTAGTGGGCCCACTAGCTTATCAATTCAGTGAAATTAGCTACCTAACTTGGGCTGTTTGGAAAAATGGGTCCAAGAAATGGTGTCTCCCAGTGATGTAAATCACTAAGAGACCCCATTTCTTGGACCCATTTTTTATCACTAGGAGACCCCATTTCTTGGATCCATTTTTTCAAATAGGCCACTACGTTCCCAATTTCACCAAATTGGAAAGCTAGTGGGCCCACTAGCTTGCCAATTCAGTGAAATAGGCAACCTAACTTGGGTTGTTTGAAAAAATGGGTCCAAGAAATGGGGTCTCCCAATGATGTGGGGTCTCTTAGTGATTTACATCACTGGGAAACCCCATTTCTTGGACCCATGTTTTCAAACAAGCCACTACATTGCCAATTTGACTGAATTGGCAAGCTAGTGGGCCTGTTTGAAAAAATGGGTCCAAGAAATGGGGTACATCACCAAGAGATGCCATTTCTTGGACCCATTTTTCAAACAAGTCACTACGTTGGCAATTTCACTGAATTGGCAAGCTAGTGGGCCCACTAGCTTGTCAATTCGATAAAATTGGCAACCTAACTTGGCCTATTTGGGACCCATTTTTTTCAAACAGGTCACTACATTGCCAATTTCACTGAATTGGCAAGATAGTGGGTCCACTAGCTTACCAATTCAGTGAAATTGACAACCTAACTTGGAATGGGTCCAAGAAATGGGGTCTCCCAGTGATCGGAAGACCCCATTTCTTCAACCCATTTTTTCAAACAGGCCACTACATTGCCAATTTCACTGAATTGGCAAGCTAGTGGGCACACTATCTTGCCAATTCGGTGAAATTGGCAACCTAACTTGGCCTATTTAAAACAATCATCAGGAGACCCCATTTCTTGGACCTATTTTTTCAAACAGGCCAAGTTAGGTTGCATATTTTACTGAATTGGTAACCTAGTGGACCCACTAGCTTTGCCAATTCGATAAAATTGGAAATGTAGTGGCCTATTTGAAAAAATGGGTCCAAGAAATGGGGTCTCTTGGTGATTTCCAAGAAAAACCCTACACCCTCAACCCTCATCCCTATACCCTATACCCTCAACCTTATAAGCCAAACCCTAAAAATTATCCCTCAACCATAAACTTAAACCCTAAACCCTACATTCAATCTTGTACCCTAGACCCTCAATCTTAAACCCAATACCCTCAACCTTAAACACTATCCCTCAACCCTCAACCCTATACCTTAAACCCTAAACCCTACACCCTTGATGATTTCATCATTCACGTCATTTAAACATGTCATTCCAAGGACGACATCCAAAGGCAATATGCAATAAGAGAGAGAGACTTATGGTTAACAACCCTTCTACCACACTTCACACTTGTAGAAATTAAAAGAGAAAACTTGCATAATTGAAATGTCACACTTGAAGGAATTGAAAGAGCACACCGTACTTGCAGAAATTAAAGGGCACACTTGGCAAAAAGTAAATTGCTGAATTGAAAGAAAATAATAAACACAAAAAACACCTGCAGGTTTACAACAGACTATATAGATAAATGTTTACAAAACATAAAAGAAAAAGAGTAACAATTTGTAGAATAATGAAATAAACAAATAAAATACATTGATCCATCTTCCCTGAAATGAGTGGCCAGCTCATTCCTGGGAAGAGGATTTTATTTATAACACGGGCTTTTCTCGAACTTCAAATTATATTTTATTGATCTTCTGCTTCCATCTCTCTAGAAAATGAGAAGGAGATGTGTATTTAAACGCATCTCAACACCTAATAATAGATTACCAAAAATCTAGGCAATCTAATGCCAAAATCTACTTATCCAAAAATAGGCAACAGGATCCACGTTTCTAGGAAGATGTTGGAACCACCTCAACAAACTATGGAATAAAAATACATATATGATTTTACAAATTTTGAAGTATGAATACAGCTGGATTAATTTAGGCCATTACCATAAATGGTAATGCCTAAAAATAGGATATCTAAATATAGAAAGTCTATTTATAGATATCAAGGAAGTGATTACTTCAACCCAAAGGATCCAACTATACTTTGGCACAATATTAGCATCTTCGAAGTATTTTGTGCCAGTCTTTAGAGAATTTCCAAAGTATCTTCAAAGAATTTCCACAGCATCTTCAAAGAATTTATGGAGCATCTTCGAAGCACTTCCATATTATCTTCAAAACATGATCTCTGGAGCTACATGTATACACTTTAACACCTTTTTCCAAGATTTAATGGTAATAGTTGACAATAAGATAACAATGATTTATAAAGAAATAACCAAATATACTTCTTTATTTCATTCTAAATAAACCATAAGTTCAGAAACTACACTTAGATTCACTTTATATGCAAAGGAAAAAGATGTTATTTCATAGATATAATGAGTCATTTTATGGTCTCATCAACCCTCAACCCTCATCCCTATACCCTATATCCTCAACCTTATAACCTAAATCCTAAACATTATCCCTCAACTCTATACCCTCAACCCTATACTTAAACCATAAACTCTACACTCTACCCTCTACCCTCTACCCTATAACCTATACCCTATAACCTATACCCAATATCCTAAACCATAATCCCTATACCTTGTACAATTAACCTTGACCCTCAACCCTAAACACTATGCCTAAACTATAAACCCAAAGCCTGAACCCTATACTTTAACCCTAAACCCTACATTCAATCTTGTGCCCACAACCCTAAACCATCAACCCTCAACCCTAAACCCAATACCCTCAACCATATACCCAATATTCTAAACCATAACCCTATACCCTATACCTTGAATCCTAAACACTATCCCTCAATCCTCAACCCTATACCTTAAACCCTAAACCCTGTACCCTCAACCCTCATCCATATCTCTCTCTCTTCCTTCCTTACACACACCTTCCCTCTCTACTCTCTAACCTATCCCTATCTACCTTTCTCTCTACTTCCCTCCTATCTCTCAATTTATCCACCTTCCTCTCTTTCACCCCTTCCCTCTCTACTTTTCTCTATATCACCTTTCTCTCTCTATCTCACCTCTCTCTCTCCCTCCCTAGCTCTCCCCCTCTCTCTCCCTCCCTAGCTCTCACTATCTCTCTTCTTTCCACCCACCTTATCTCTCTACCTCTCTCTATCTAACATATTCCTCTCTACCTCACTCTCTCTCCCTCCCTCCTCTCTCTCTGAATTTTTCCACATTCCTTCCCCCCTCTCTCTCCCTCTCTCTCATTCTTTATATCTCACTTCACACTTCACACTGCGGCGAGGGCTTTACCCATCCTGTACCGCTGGCAAGAGAGTTTCTAAAGCCTTTTTAAGGTTGTGTTAGACTAGCCCTCTCCACATGTAGCGCCCATGAACATCTCCTTCCCGTGTGTAATTTCAATGTTGAAAATTTTGAATTCTCACCCTGACTTGTGATTTGCATTTGGAAATCAATGGAAAACCTTAATGTTTGGCATTTTATTTGTGTGCATAGTATTTAGTATTCGATGGATATATATATATACTATTTGGAGATCACTACATATGCATTATTATGTGTGGCTTTCGGTGTTTAGTATGTTGTACATTTTTTAACATTCAGTATGTAAAATGTTGAATATTCATTATGATTGATATTTGCAAAATCATCCCCTGTGAGTTATGTTGAAATTTTATGCTATATGTTGTTTTCAATGGAAGTATGATATGACTGGTAATCATAGAATATTCATCATGATCGAATTCGATTAATACTTCTTATCTTTGGAATTCGATGAGTACTTCTTATTTTTGGCATTTGATTCTTATATATATCCCTGTGAGTTATGTTGAAATTTTATGTTGAAATTTTATGCTATATGTTGTTTTCAATGGAAGTATGATATGACTGGTAATCATAGAATATTCATCATGATCGAATTCGATTAATACTTCTTATCTTTGGAATTCGATGAGTACTTCTTATTTTTGGCATTTGATTCTTATATATATCGATATATATGTGTGTGTGTGTGTGTGTGTGTGTGTGTGTGTGTGTGTGTTTGTGTGTGTGTATGAATATGAAAATGTATGTAAGTAAATATTTATCGCATTATAAGTTGAAATATTGTATTACAAACTACATTCTGATTATAATATATACATATATATATATGTATGTATGTATACATATATGCATTATGGTGTTAGAAAAAGAATAAATCTGCCTTGGGATTAATTGATTATGTTGATAAGAAAATTGGGAAACTGAGAAGGCTAAAATTATTCACTTACATTTAAGGAATTGTTTAGATAATAAGTTAGATTATCTTTGTTAGATAATAAATGTTGATTTCCTTCATAATCATGTAATGGTTGATTTGTTAATACATGTTGATTTCATGGTTGCATTCTTTATATGTTTGCTTGTATTGAAGATTGTTTTGGTTATTGTTAATTGGGGTGATTTCTTTTGGTAATTGTTTAAAGTGGGAATATTTTGTGGAAAGTGGATTAAGGTTGGCTTCCAGAGGTTAGGAGGGAGTGTTTTTGTATGTATGGGTTCTATGTTAGTTTCACTTGGAAGTGGTTGGTAATGTTTTGAGTTATGTGCAAGAAGGTCAATGCCTTGCACTATATAAACATTCTTGTGATTTTGATATGTGGACAAGAGGGTCAATGCCTTGCTCTATGTGTGGGGTTCATGTTATTTTATTAAGTGTGCAAGATGTTAAATATTGTGCTTGTTGTGTAGGGTTTACTAGTTGCAAGTAGGGGGAGTGGCTCTCAATGGGGGCCAGAACCCAAAGTGGTGACCAAGACAACCCATTGGAGAGTTTCTTAATCCAGTGATAACCTAAAAATGAATTAGGTGGATGGGTAGATTTCACATTAAACAAGATAATGGATGCCTCACCCATGCATGTAGTGCTCATTTAGGCTAAGGATGGGTATAGAAGGCCTGGTTGGAAAGATCAACTTCCTTGTCCCCATGAAAGGAATGTTGGTTCTACATGTGTCACCCTATGGGGTCGGGACCTAGTGAGAGGTTTACCAGGACAACCATAGATGGGGGTCGAGTTCCAGTGAGAGACTCCCAGGATAACCCATGTCAGGAACATCAGATGACACTCTTCCCTATTATAGTAGAGAATTCCCTAGTTATGTTATACCCTTGTATTGTGTGTGTGCCTCTGGAATTAATGTATGTGTTGTACGTGATGTTAATGTTGTTGCAGTGTTGTGTTGGAGCCATGTATATCCCTTGTTTATGTTAGCTTGTTCTCTTTTTGACTGTTTGTTTGTAGTGGTACCTTGTGTTATATCCTAGCACGGGGGGTGGATCTTAGGGTTCCACATGGTCAGGAGGTTGGTGATTTTTCCTCCATTGGGTTTTCTTGTTGCTTACTCATGTGCGTGGAGGTTGTACCTTGTGTAGCGGATTTCAGTTCATGATCCAGTTCAAAAAGACAATCTTTTATGTACATGTATTGGACTTGTATATTAGTTGTACCAATTATTGTAATATGATGTATTCTTCCCAATTGTATTCAGGGAAGCATTATTGTAAACAATGTAATGATGTAATATATTTTGATGTACTCTCATGTAATGAAATTTTTATATGTATTTGTTAGTTATTTATAAATTCTCTTTAATGTTGTTTAGCTGATGACATGTTATGAAAATACATATTGTAGAATCATTTAATGTGGTGGAATAAAATGTACTTTTCTTGTCAGATGAATCATGATATCCTTATAGTTAATGTAATGATTGTAGTTCTTCATTAATAGATATGTTAGTAACGTAGTCATGGAACCTTAGAGGACCTAGGTTTAGATTATATGTTAAGTTATGATATGCATTCCATTGTTTTTTTTTTTTTAAATATTTCATTATTGTAGCATGGTTGTGTTGTCCTATGGGGTTCCTTGGCAGGGCGTAACACCTAGTATTAGAGCCCAACTTCTAACACTGGGTACTCTAGTTTCATATGAGCCCATTCTATTGTCCTAGCTGCTTAGAATCTAGAGATTATGTTTCCCCTTTTTTTGACATCCTCGCCTAACAACCTTATATTTTTCCTTTGGTGGTGTCTGTGTAGGAAGATGCCTAGAGGTCAAGGTCGGGGTCATCAAGGTGTTGGTTGTGGGGCTAACCACCAGAACACCCCTCCTCATGGTTCCAATGAGGGCGATCGTGAGGAACAATCGGGCTCCCAAAATGGTCAGGGAAGCGGGGGTCAGAATCGTGACCAACTGGACTTAGAGGGAGCACAGTTACATCCTTTGCTTGAGGAGATCCTTGCCCTCCTATCCCTAGATAGGAGGGTAATCAACAGGTGGTTAGGGAGAGAGAAAGGTCCCCTAGGAGGAGAGATGTTACAGTAGAGCAGTAGACTATTTCAGCAATTCATATGAGGGATCTCTTGGGGGCACGTCCTCCTACCTTCGATAGTTCTAGTGGTGGCTTGGAGGCAGAGACTTGGTTGATAGGTGTGCAGATTGGTAGTGCACCTCTAGCAAGCTTTAGGTTCCAAGGTTGTCAGTCTCAGGTAGTGGGTTCCTCTAGGAGCCATCATGCACCTGCTAAGGGTGGACAGCAGCAACGTTCCCAATTGAAACCTAAGAACTCTCGGTCTCAACAAGGTAGTGGTTCTCAGTATAGGAAAACCCAGAATTAGTGGTTAGCCAAGCATAATCATTCTGAATAGCCAACTCAGAGCACACAATCTGCAATTAGTAGAGGTATTTTCTAGTAGTCCAATGCACCCTCAGGTGGAAGGGTGTATGGCAGAGGTACAAGATGTTTTTCTTATGTCCAACAGAGCCACATAGCTAGACAATATCCTTAGGAGAGCACATTAGGACTCATTTAGAGTGATAGCCTCAGAGTCAACAATGGGTGATGCAGGTAGGTCTCACAGAGTGTTTGCAGCGGTTGATAACTGCCAAGCAAAGCATCCAGGCATAGTCATGGAGGCTACAGGTGTGTTACAGGGTATTGGTATTTCTATCCTTTTTTACTCTAGTGCTTTTTATTCATTTATTTCCCCTTCTTTAGTGGAGTGATGTGGACTAGTGGTAGCAAAGCAGGATGTTAGGTGGTAGGTCAAATTGGCCTCTAGAGCTAAGTAGTGATAGAATCCCTTGTGTATGGATGTGGATTAAGGATTGGTTCTCTTTACCACGGTGGATCTTTGTATCATACCCCTAGGATCTTATGACATAGTGTTGGGTATGGATTGGTTGGATGCTCATCGAGTAGTGATAGATTGCCAGCATAAGTTAGTGTGGTGTTTGGATGATTTAGGCAGGGAAGTCGAGGTAGTTGGTATTCAAAGGCCCATCTCCTTGCATATGATTTCTGCTATGCAGTTAAGGAGATGTATGTGTCAAGGTTGCTAGTTGTTTGCTATGATGGTTAATGATTTGGAGTTAGGGGAGAGTCGAGAGGTATCCCTCGAAGATCATCCTATCCTTAGGGATTTTGTAGATGTCTTTCCTAATGAGATCCTGGGGATGCCACCTAAGCGTGGTATCTATTTTAGGATAGATCTTGTTCTCGGAATAGAACCTATTTCTCAAGCTCCGTATCAAATGACCACTCATGAGCTTAAGGAGCTTTGGTTGTAGTTAGAGTATTTTTTGGCTAAGGGGTTCATTCATCCTAGTGTCTCTCTTTGGGGAGCACTACTCATATTTGTGAAGAAAAAGGATGGATCCCTTCAGTTGTGTATTGACTATCGGTAGATGAATAAGGTGATTGTGGAGAATAGATATCCCTTACCGAGGATTGATGATCTCTTTGATCAAATTAAGGGATCCAAGGTTTTTTTGAAGATTGACCTAAATTTGGGTTATCATCAGTTGTGTATCTTTGAGGAAGACATTCATAAGACTGTATTTTACACTCGCTATGGACACTATGAGTTCACTGTTGTATCATTTGGGTTGATGAATGTACCATCCATATTCATGAGCTTGATGAATGGAGTGGTCCACACCTAGCTTGACAGATTTTTCCTTGTGCTCTTGGATGACATTTTGATTTATTCTAGGACTATGGAAGAGCACGAGGAGCATTTGCGGCAGGTATTGTAGTGTCTAAGGGAGAATCAGCTATATGCAAACTTGGAAAAGTGTGAATTCTTTCAAACAAAGGTGAGATATTTGGGGCATGTCATTTCAAGAGAAGGTATTGTCGTGGATCCTTTGAAGATCCAAGCCATCATAGATTGGCCTAAGCCCACTAATGTTTTAGAGGTTCACAGCTTTATGGGTTTAGCAGGTTATTATCGACGGTTTGTGTAGGGTTTTTTGAGGATAGCTCACCCTATCACTTCCCTTCAGAGGAAAGGGAATAAGTTAATTTGGTCAGAATAGTGTCAGGAAGTCTTTTAGACTCTCAAGGAGAGGTTGACTAGTACACCCATTTTGGCAGTTCTTGATCCTACCTGAGACTTTGTGGTGTGTACTGATGCATCCTTAGAGGGCCTAGTAGCAGTATTAATACAGGATCGTCGCATGATAGCATATAAGTCTCACAAACTCAAGGATCACAAGTTGAACAATCCTACACATGACTTGGAGTTATTCATCATCGTTCATGCCTTGGTGAGATGGTAACATTTCTTGTTGGGGCATCGGTTTGAGTTGCATAGTGACCACCATAGTTTTCAATACATATTCATGCAACCAAACCTGAATGCGAGGAAGAGGTGATGGATGGAGTTCCTATGTGAGTACGACTTTAAGGTGAAGTGTATCTAGGTTAAGGAGAATGTTGTGGTAGATACTCTTAGTCGGTGGAGGCATGATCTTTTAGTAGTGAATCTTGGAGTATATTTGAGGAGTCAGATCCTTGCAACGCTTCTTGTAGATAGTTGGTGTCAGGAGGTGAAGTCAGAGGTTGAGTAGGGCAGAGCCTTGGGGGATAGATCTGCAAGTTTTTCTCTTAAGTCAGATGGTCTTTTGTGACACTTAGGTCACATCTATGTTCCTCCTTCAGTGGTTCTTTGTACCGTAATTAGGTTAGAGGTGCATTGGGCACCCTACCCAGCTCATCCGGGTATCAAGAAGATGTATGCATACCTCTGTAAGTTGTATTTTTGTGCCAAAATGAAGAGGGATATGGTAGATTTTGTCTTGAGGTGTTTGGAGTGCTAGAGGGTTAAGGCAAAATAGCAACACCCCGTAGGTGTTTTTGCAGCCGCATCTTCTTCTAGAATGGAAATGGGACATCATTTCAGTGGATTTTATAGTCGGCTTGCCAGTATCTTCTTGTCGTAATGATGCCATCATGGTCACTATGGACAAGTTGACTAAGGTGGCACACTTCTCTCTTGTTCGGTCCTCATATAATGCTTCTTCAATGGAAAAGATTTTCATGGAGGATATAGTCATATTGCATGGGATTCCTCATAGAATTATCTCTGATAGAGATCCAGTGTTCACTTCTACACTTTGGATGTCCTTGTAGCATGCATTGGAGACTCAGTTGAACTTCAGTTCAGCTTACCATCTAGAGATAGATGGGTAGACCAAGAGGGTTAATCAAGTTCTTGAGGATATGCTTAGTATGTATATCATGGATCAACAGTCTTGTTGGGAAGACTATTTTACTTAGTGGAGTTTGTGTATAACAAGGGGTACCACAGTTCTATTGGTATGCCCCCTTTTCAGGCCTTGTATGGTCATCCTTTTTGGACTCCGCTGAGTTGGGATCGTCTTGAGGATAGAGTCCTCCTTGGACCAGAGATGCTTTAAGAGATGGAGCAGAAGGTTGTTCATATTAGAGAGCATTTGGTGGCAGTGCAGGACAGGCAGAAGAAGTATGTGGATGCTCATAGGGTTGATCATCAGTTTTTGGTTGGTGACCAGGTATTCTTGCAGGTGCGTCCGTGAAAGATTTTGATTTGCTATGGGAAAGGATCTAAGCTTGCACTACGTTTTTTAGGTCATTCAAGGTTTTGGAGAGGAACGGCCTTGTTGCATACCATCTTGCTTTTCCATCCAGTCTATCACGTATCCATGATGTATTTCATGTTTCTATTTTTAGGCCATATTATCCAAATATTTCTCATGTTCTTGACTAGAATTCTTTATAGGTAGAGGATGGGCAACTGGATTTGGAGCATGTGGGAATTCTGCAACATAAGATACTCACCCTCAAGGGTTGAGACATTGAGCAGGTGAGGGCCCAATGGGATCCTAATGATGGGTCTTCAGCTACTTGGGAGGATGCATCTCGGATGTGAGAGTTATACCCTTACTTGTTTGTAGGCTTCCAAGAGTAAGCCTAATTCTAGGGGGAGGATGTAGTACCCCTCATATTATTCTCTGTTAGACTAACAATGGATTTACTTTAGGAGGAAACATTATGACACTTTTTTGATGTTGGACTTACTGCTACAATGATATTTTGATGATACTTTGGTTATACTTCTGTTACTAGAGTTTTATGCATATGTTATGACTAGTATATGGTTTATTTGATTATGTGGATTAATCTTATTATAAGCACTATGTTATTATCTAATCATGGTTATTATGTGATTATCTGGTGATTATTCTTATCTTGTTTGTTATGCAGTTGATTGTTATGAGTTGATGTGGTTACTTGATTGATGTGTTTGGGTGAAAGGGACAGTGTTGCATCACTCACTCACGAGTTCCCTACGATGCTATGATTCCCTTTCAAGGTGTTCCTGATTGTATGATAATGTATACGTATGGCCATTTTTGTGATGCAGGTTGCGGGTACTAGGCATTGACTCCTTGAATTGGCAGGTCTGAGTGTGCCTTAAACCCAATGGAATATTTGATCAGAGATATCATTTCGTCCCCTACCCTAGCCATCATCCTCGAACAGGATGAGTATCTAGTCCATCACCTCGTCAGTGTTGTCTGATGTCTGTGGTCAGTTGGTCTTTCTTCTCAATCCTGGTTAGGGTATAGGTAATTGTTGTTGATATTTGGTTTGTTTAATTTAAACTTGTTTGATAAATGTTATTTTGGTTAATTAATGTATTAAAATAAATTATTAAGTTAAAAAGGCACTTTGATAATTAAATATAAATATATTTATTAAGAATTATAGTTTATAATAAACTAAAAGTGTAATGAAATATTATAATATAAAATAAAAATTATAATGGAACGTGATAATCGATAAGTAGTAAAAATAACATAAAAAGTTAGAAAGGTTTTCATGGAGCACATGTATAACTTTGAACAAATGGTTGAAAAGGAAACTTGATGTTTTTTTGGAGATTTTATAGATTTTATTAGATTTTTGTTTTAGAAAATTAAATAGCCTTCCTTTTGTAAATAATTATCCTTTTGAGAGATATTCATGATTATTCATTTTTGTTTCTGGGAAGAAAATTTTGTCTACAAGAAAATTTCATATGCTGTGAATTTTGTGGGGAATTTGGGAATTATTGGGAAGATTGAATTGGATTTCAAAGAAGTTATTGTTGTTGCAAAAGATTGATCTTGACATCGGATTCTTGTCCCAGCCTACGTTGGATCCAGGTTGGCTTTGTTCTTTGTTTTGTTTCTTTGATTAATGCAATTGATTTCTCTATTTTCTTCTTGTTGAAAATGAATGCTTGATTAATTGATGTTGCTTGGAAACGTGTAATTATCTATTTTATTCCCGTAGAGAAACAAATAAAATATACATAATTTGTATATATATATATTGAACCGTATATTTTTGGGTAGGTATTTATAGACTACTCTTGCACTCTTAGGATGTTTCACCTAAAAGGAGAGAGATAAACCCCACTCAAAACTCTATGTGATATGCAAACATAAACTAAACATGAACAAATGCAAAACAAAAATAAAGAAGGTTGAATTAGAGTGCACTTCAAAGTCTGATGAAGATTCTAGAGTGTTCTGAATGTTGACAGAAATCACTAAAAATCACCAATGGGACTCATTCACCACTAATGGCGAATCAGTCCTGCTTCTGATGAAAACTTCTAGAAATTGGTTTCTAAGTGTCAAGATACAGAATCTCACAAAATCTAGATTTTGAACATTAAGGTGAGACTCATTCACCACTAATGGTGAATCAGTCCTATCCCAAAATTCTGTAAAATTAGGGACCAATTCTATAACACCAGATCTGAGGTTTTCTGCTTGTCGGGTTGACGAAGTCAAATCTACATAAAATGAACATAATGTCTTCTCCAAGGTTGAAATAGGTTATAGTTGACTTGAAACACTTTTTTGACTTCTTGTCCACATTTCAACACCTAAATGCTTGATAAATCTGCATACACAAGTTTGCAAACACACATGCAAAAGGGGAAAAATGGTTAAGGGTTAGGTTTTAGGGATTTGCCTTGGTCAAATCCCACTTTGGTAATCAAACCCTTAATGAAATAATGAAATGGAAGAGAATGATAAATAAATAACATGCAAATGCTATCAACTTACCAAACCCTTGTTGAAGAGAATATGAAGATATGTCAATGGCTGCTCCAAGATACTTGATTAGATGATGCAAAGTGATTGAATGCTTGAATGAGTGAGTGAATTATTGAACTTGATGAATGGGGGATGTAAAATGAGGAGAAAAACACATATTTATACACACTTGTGCCTTAGTAACCTAATGATACCTCATCACAGAATGACATAAGGTGATTTAAAATAAAAACCCAAAAGAAAATTTGGAATATTTTGAATTTGGATCCAAGAGGGACTCATTCACCACCCATGGCGAATGGGTCCCACCTTGGACTTGAAAGTGGGTGTCAGGAATTATCTTGCATTTAATGTTATTTTTCAGGTTTACATTCAAAAACATACTTAATTAAGCCTTATGAGTGCATAAAGGGGTCAAATAAAGCATAACAAAGGTGTAAATAGTAAAATTAAGCCTAGAAAAGTGTGAAATCTTGTTACAAGACTTTACAACACTTCAAAATAGGACTTGATGATGAATAAAAAGGTGATTTTTATGTGAATTGTAATGAATAGATTCTAGAAAAGTATAGAAATGTTTTACAACACTTCACAACACCTTCACAAGATTCCATAATTTTAATTTTAAGGACCTAATGTGAATGTTTAAGCCACATTACAACATTAAATCACAGCAAAATGGACCAAGAATCATGAAGAAAGGCCTATATATCCATTAAAATGCCAAGGGGGAATTTTTCTACAGTACATTTAGCCCCCACTTCAGTGAGAGGATGAACTTGCTTCAAACTCACACTAAAGTAGCCATGCACATCAAGAGAGAGATCCAAATGCTCTTACGTTAGCAAGATGGAATGACAACGATCAAGAGGGATGATCAAGCCCCCAGGATGAAGATCCCATGGCAAACTAAACATAAGAACAAAGGAATGCACAAGATGATGAAAAAGGAATGAAATCTTTTATCATCTATCCAACTAGTTGTGGATTAGATCTAGGTTGTTTGTGAAAAAAAAAGAGAATGCATATTCACTCTGGGGCGACAAAACTCATGGTGGTCCTTCGGGTGAGAAAACCCAAAAGGTGAATTACATATGCTAGTTGGTATGCACTTACAAACACATAGGTGGCTATGGGGAAAGTCATACCGCTAAATGGGCTTCCCGCTCAACCATATCAAAGTTATAGCTCCTAATAACTTTAAGAAGGCGCCACAAGGGAAAATGTCAGTTCATGCTTCATGAGACAAGGAAAGCTTTATATGCTTAGAACTCATGAAAAAATGCAAAGGTACCATAGGAATGCAAGTTGCGTTATGCAAGGTGGAAAAGATGCAAAATGCAAAAATGTAACATGTAAAATGTAAAAGGTGTTCAAAGGAGTCTTGTTAAGTTCATGCAAGGTCTATAACTTAGGGGACATTATGTCTAATGTCTCCAAGAGAGGACCAATCAAAGAATAGAATATTCACAACTTAGGGGATGCAATGTGTTGCATCGAAGCACCAAGAGGTATGTAATATGCTAAGATAGATCACACTTATGAAGGACATCACACCTAATGTCATCCACAAAGTGACAAACACATCGTATGAAGTGACAAGGCTACACTAAGAACCAAGAATGAAAATGAAATTATGCCAATGTATTCCCCCACTTTAAATGAATTGCTACACACCATTCTATGAGAAATTACTTTAAAGTAGCAAATAAAAAATGAAAAAAGAAACAAGACATGAGAGCCAACTTGGAAAGCCCCTATGCCAAGTCATATGTTTTTGAGTTAGGCTACGTCATGTATACGAAAAAGAAAACAAATGAAAAGGGAGTTTCCCTAGAAAAGAACACACCAAACACATAAGGGATCTATGGATTTGGGGTCAGTATGTTCGTTGCTACAATTTTTTTATGAAAGAGCTTGAAACTGTCATCATTCCCCAAATACATAGAATTGGAAGAAAGACACAAAGAGAGTGAAAAAAAAAATAGTTTTAGGCCAACATGGAAGAGACATTGCATTCTCAACACTTTGCATTATCCCCAAAAGGAAAACACAAGCAAAAAGAAAACAAAAAGGAAAATGAAAAGAATTTTTTTTTGGGTCAACATGAAGGAGACATTTTGATCTCAATGCCTTACGTCATCCCCAAAAGGGAAACACACAAAAAAAAAAGAAAAAAAGAAAAAGGACCTTTTGGGTCAACATGGAAGAGACATAGGGCGTCTTTATGCTTTGCGTCATCACCAAAAGAAAAACACAAAAGAAAGAGAAAAAAAGGAAATGGACGACATATAGAAGAATAGAGGTATAAATAGAGGCAGTGTACAAAGAGAGAGAACATCAAACACACATTATGGGGGAACACACTACGCACATAAAATCAAACCAAAGAAAAAGAGAAAGGAAAATGAATATAAAAAGCCTAGTGAAGTGAATGGAATTCAACCATCTAACAATTCATCTTCCTCCCAATCACATTTAATCTATTGTGAGGGTGGTTGGCTGTCCAAAGGAAGAATTGCAAGTGTCGAACTAGGAGATGTAACAGGTTCTTCACTTGGTATAGAAGATTTATCATTTAAGCCAATGGTAGATGAAAATAATGAGTTTAGATTGTTATGCACTTCTTCATCTACTTTTGTGATTTCCTCGTCATCGTCATCATCAAGGTTGATTACAATGGGAGGACAAAGGGTTATTTCCAAGGAAGGATGTATCAAAAGTTGTGGTTGTTGGATCAGTTCATTTTGTTATGAGGGCTAGACTGTGTTATCTTGTGGTGGGTCAGGAGGAGGAGGGTGATCATCTATTGCTTCAGTCAAAGGAAAAGTTTTGTTTTCTTTGTTTTCTTCCATTCAAGATTGATGAGAAAGGAGACGACAATGATGCCTACGTTCCATAGCACCGCAGTTGCATTTTATTTTATTTTGAAGTTGTTGAGGGGTAAGAGCGGGTTGATCCATCATAGGTTCCTTTTCTTTTGGAGGGGGAAGAATGGAAGAAACTGAAGAAGATGGGTCAATCACTTTCTCTTTAGCTTTATACACTTGTTTAATGCGAGGAGGCATGATGGGATTGGTTCCATTTTCCTTGGTCATTTAAACAAGAAAGGGGAAGTGTTTATGGGTGGTTGTTCATGAGGTTGTGTGGTTTGTTCAATTTTAGATTCAGGCTAAAGCATGGTTTCATCTAAGATAGGAGGAATGGAAGTGGACGGGGACATGTTACAAAGAGACAATGTTGCGATGCATTTGGCTTTGAACTTTTGATAGGCTATGAAAAAGAAATCCTTATGAGGGGTGATGGGTTCCATAGGGGCAGGCCAAAAGGCTTCTAAGGAAAAATTACCTTTAGAGCAAAATGGATTAAAGCCACTATGGTTGACAATAAATATATCATTTCCATGTGGAAACTTCAAACATTTGTAAACAACTGAGGGGACCACTTTCATCGAGTGAATCCAAGGGTGACCTAGCCATAGACGAAATTGATCTGATTGTGGAATGATAGAAAATGTTACATCCAAATTTTAAGGTCCTACTTGTAATTGGAGTATGATTGATCCGATCGTAGGGAACGCAAAACCAATATGTGTTTTAATCCATGCAGTTGGTTTATTATAGTCATCTTGATACAACTCGTGTAATACTAAAAATTCTTCTGTGATCACATTCTCACCACAAGCGAGATCTATTAATATCTCATTGGTGGGTTTATCATAGATTTGGCCGGCTATGTAAAGAGGACCATCAGGAATTTTTTTGAGTAGATCTTTAGAAGAAAAAATGATATCAAGAGTTTTCTTGGTTGGGCCCTTACGAGCGATAATGTCTATCACACCCACAAGTTCATCCATAGGATTAACTTGGGTAACATTTCGAGTGATATCATGTTAATTATTTGTATCAATGTTCATGACTTGAGGGTTTGAAAATTCACTAGCCTTGACAAATGAAATATTGTGTTTAGGCATGGGGTTGGTAAATATTTGTAAATTTAGGTTAGGGGGTGCAACGAACTTATTGCCTTGATCATTGACACCCACAATGGACAAAAGGCCCGAATCGATGAGGTCTTGAACTAAGTGTTTTAGATGCTTACATTGTTCGGTGTCATGTCCATTTTGGTGATGAAAATGACAATAAGCATTTGGTTTAAAGGTGGAAGGTAAAGGCTTGGTGGTATCAAGGGGTTTAACGGTAGGTAAAGTGATCATTTGTTGCTAGAGAAATTGGTTCATTGTATTATGGAGGGTATCAGGTAAGGAAGTAAATTGTCTCTTCGGGTCCCCATAGGTAAAGGGTACCACTACTTTAACAACTACCACTTGATTTGGAACATGTTGGGTTAGTTGCAGAGAAGGCGGATTGAATTGGAAGAAGCCTCGATTTGGTTTTCTAAAGTTTTGCGTGTTGTTTTGGTTGTTTTGCTCAGACTTCTCAGCTCGGTTAGAAGTGGACTTTGAATCACGACTAGAAACCGAGTTGTGATAATCACAAAGGGTTGTGCATAAGTGCATGAACAAAGGAAATTTCATCATAGTTAACTTACATTGAAGGTGAGTGTGCAAGTTTTCACTAAACATCTTCTGCAAATGTGCATCAGGAATCTTGACATCAATTTGAGCATACAATGACTGGTAATGTGAAATGAAGTCAATGACTTTTTCATCTGCATTTTGTTTACATCGCATTAAGTCAACCATTGTCTTTTTAGAAGTCATATGGACTTGGAAATGACTTATGAAGGCATCTACAAGTTCATTGAATTATCATATGGAATGATTGGGTAATTTTGAAAACTACTCCAATGCAGTGTCTTTCAAGGTCCTAGGAAAATTTTTTGCTAACAGCTTATCATCGAGGAAAAAATAACTAGACAAGGCTATATAGGAATTTCCATGATTAGTAGGGTCTCCTTTACCTCTGTATTTCTCAAACCTAGGCATTTCAATTCCTTGTGGCATCTAGGTGCGTAAGATCTCTAAGGATAATGGGCTACTACGAACATGATATGTTGGTGGAGCATTTTGGTTGTGGCTAATGGTAGAGATTTGTTGTTGCATGGATGAAATGGTGTTAAATAGTTGTGTAATGATGGGATCAGTGTAAGTGGTATGAGGTGGAAGGGAAAATGGAGATGGAGTGTATGTAATGTTAGGGGAAGTGAAAGGGGCACTAAGAGGGGTGAAGGTGGAAGAAGGAATATGTGATGCCACAAAAGAAGTAGGAATGCTAGTTGGAATTGTGAAAGAAGGAGCCACATGACTAACCTGTTGCATAGTCATAACTTGAGGAGTGGTATAAGTTGGTATGAATGCTATGGTTGAAGGGGGAGGAATGTGAGACCCTCCTTGGCTTGCAACTATGTTTTTTGATTGGGATGTGGAAGGAGCATTTTTATTGTATATCTCGGCTATTCATTTCATAACTTGTAAACCATCATCACTTTCAATCAGACAATGAAGGTTGTCTATTGCAGGTATGGCAGTGGTGGAAATATTTTCAAGAGACAAGTCTTGTTGTAAATGCACAAAATCTTCATGAATACTAATGATTTTTTCTTGCGGAATGGAATTGTTTTATGTGTCATAATTCATTGGATGTAAAGGTGAAGGCATAGAAGTGGTAGTATCCATACCTAATGCACCATTGTCCATACTAGGAGTAGGATCTCTTGAGATCCCAAGGTCCACAACGAAAGTGCTATCGCGGAAAGCCATGAGTCTAGAACTTTGTCTCATGAAAGTATTATCAATGGGGCACCAAACACTCATACAAGTACCACAAAATATGGGGTGAATGCAAATGCAATGTAATCTAGGAGTAAAAAATTCAAATAATAGAAATTCTGTAAACTGAAATAGAGAAATAATAACAGAGAACAGAAGGCAGTAATTGCCCAAAAAAATGTCTGAAAAATGCAGAATAAAATGTGCAGGTGAACTAATTCACCTAGGGTGGCGAATGAGTCCAAGGATAAAAAAAATTTGTGTTTTTTAGAAAATTTAAAGTGATTTTAATGCTTTTCAGATGCAAACTAAGGATGCAAATGCAGATTTTCATTTTTTCAATTTTTCAATGATATGATATGCAAAAATGAAATCTAGATGAGTCTTTCACTAATGCAATTTGAAGAAACCCTAGGATGCAAAAGCAAAAAAAACCCTAATTGAATGTTGATGAAAATGAAACCTAGGATGCAAGATGCAATGGAAATCAGAAATGTAAAGTGCTCACTAGGAATGCTCACCAAAATGAACCGTAGATTTTTGGGTAGGGATTTATACACTACTCTTGCACTCTTAGGATTTTTCACCTAAAAGGAGAGAGATAAACCCCACTCAAAACTCTATGTGGTTCACTCAAATTAGAAAATGTATGATGCAATTAAGGTTAAATGAGATTATCTAAATGCAACTATGAAGTGTAATTGACTGATTATGAATACAAAATCTAAGTTATGTGCAATGTTGGAAAACACAATGTGATATGCAAACATGAACTAAATATAAACAAATGCAAAATAGAAATAAAGAAGGTTGAATCAGAGTGCACCTAAAAGTTTAATGAAGATTCTGGAGTGTTTTGAATGCTAACAGAAATCAGTAAATATCACTAGTGGGACTCATTCACCACTAATGGCGAATCAATCCTACTTCTGATGAAAACTTTTGGAAACTGGTTTCTGATTGTCGGGATCCAGAATCTCACAAAATCTAGATTTCCAACATTAAGGTGGGACTCATTCACCACTGATGGAGAATTAGTCCTCTCCCAAAATTTTGTGAAATCAGGGACCAATTTTGTAACACCATATTTGTGGTTGTCTACTTGTCAAGTTGACGAAGTCAAATCTACAGAAAAATAGACAAAATGTCTTCTCCAAGATTGAAATAGGTTATAGTTGACTTGAAACACTTTGTTGAATTCTTTTCCACTTTTCAACACCTAAATGCTTGATAAAACTGCATACACAAGTCTGCAAACACACATGCAAAAGGGGGAAAATGGTTATGGGTTAGGTTTTAGGGATTTGCCTTGGTCAAATCCCACTTTGGTAATCAAACCCTTAATGAAATAATGAAATGGAAGAGAATGATAAATAAATAACATGCAAATTCTATCAACTTACCAAACCCTTGTTGAAGAGAATCTAAATTTATGCCAATGGCTGCTCCAAGATACTTCATTGATGCTTGATTAGATGATGCAAAGTGCTTGAATGAGTGAGTGAATTATTGAACTTGATGAATGGGGGATGTTAAATGAGGAGAAAAACACATATTTATACACACTTGTGCCTTAGTAACCCCATGATACCTCCAAGCTTGAAATAGGTTATAGTTGACTTGAAACACTTTGTTGAATTCTTTTCCACTTTTCAACACCTAAATGCTTGATAAATCTGCATACACAAGTCTGCAAACACACATGCAAAAGGCGGAAAATGGTTAAGGGTTAGGTTTTAGGAATTTTCCTTCGTCAAATCCCACTTTGGTAATCAAACCCTTAATGAAATAATGAAATGGAAGAGAATGATAAATAAATAACAAGAAAATTCTATCAACTTACCAAACCCTTGTTGAAGAGAATCTAAAGATATGCCAATGGCTGCTCCAAGATACTTGATTGATGCTTGATTAGATGATGCAAAGTGCTTGAATGAGTGAGTGAATTATTGAACTTGATGAATCAGGGATGTTAAATGAGGAGAAAAACACATATTTCTGCACACTTGTGCCTTAGTAACCCCATGATACCTCCAAGCTTGAAATAGGTTATAGTTGACTTGAAACACTTTGTTGAATTCTTTTCCACTTTTCAACACCTAAATGCTTGATAAATCTGCATACACAAGTCTGCAAACACACATGCAAAAGGGGGAAAATGGTTAAGGGTTAGGTTTTAGGTATTTGCCTTGGTCAAATCCCACTTTGGTAATCAAACCCTTAATGAAATAATGAAATGGAAGAGAATGATAAATAAATAACATGCAAATTCTATCAACTTACCAAACCCTTGTTGAAGAGAATCTAAAGATATGCCAATGGCTGCTCCAAGATACTTGATTGATGCTTGATTAGATGATGCAAAGTGCTTGAATGAGTGAGTGAATTATTGAACTTGATGAATGGGGATGTTAAATGAGGAGAAAAACACATATTTATACACACTTGTGCCTTAGTAACCCCATGATACCTCCAAGATTGAAATAGGTTATAGTTGACTTGAAACACTTTGTTGAATTCTTTTCCACTTTTCAACACCTAAATGCTTGATAAATCTGCATACACAAGTCTCCAAACACACATGCAAAAGGGGGAAAATGGTTAAGGGTTAGGTTTTAGGGATTTGCCTTGGTCAAATCCCACTTTGGTAATCAAACCCTTAATGAAATAATGAAATGGAAGAGAATGATAAATAAATAACATGCAAATTATATCAACTTACCAAACCCTTGTTGAAGAGAATCTAAAGATATGCCAATGGCTGCTCCAAGATACTTCATTGATGCTTGATTAGATGATGCAAAGTGCTTGAATGAGTGAGTGAATTATTGAACTTGATGAATGGGGGATGTTAAATGAGGAGAAAAACACATATTTATACACACTTGTGCCTTAGTAACCCCATGATACCTCCGAGCTTGAAAGAGGTTATAGTTGAATTGAAACACTTTGTTGAATTCTTTTCCACTTTTCAACACCTAAATTCTTGATAAATCTGCATACACAAGTCTCCAAACACACATCCAAAAGGGGGAAAATGGTTAAGGGTTAGGTTTTAGGGATTTGCCTTGGTCAAATCCCACTTTGGTAATCAAACCCTTAATGAAATAATGAAATGGAAGAGAATGATAAATAAATAACATGCAAATTCTATCAACTTACCAAACCCTTGTTGAAGAGAATCTAAAGATATGCCAATGGCTGCTCCAAGATACTTGACTAATGCTTGATTAGATGATGCAAAGTGCTTGAATGAGTGAGTGAATTATTGAACTTGATGAATGGGGATGTTAAATGAGGAGAAAAACACATATTTATACACACTTGTGCTTAGTAACCCCATGATACCTCCAAGCTTGAAATAGGTTATAGTTGACTTGAAACACTTTGTTTCAAAATTCTTTTCCACTTTTCAACACCTAAATGCTTGATAAATCTGCATACACAAGTCTGCAAACACACATGCAAAAGGGGGGGAATGGTTAAGGGTTAGGTTTTAGGGATTTTCCTTGGTCAAATCCCACTTTGGTAATCAAACCCTTAATGAAATAATGAAATGGAAGAGAATGATAAATAAATAACATGCAAATTCTATCAACTTACCAAACCCTTGTTGAAGAGAATCTAAAGATATGCCAATGGCTGCTCCAAGATACTTCATTGATGCTTGATTAGATGATGCAAAGTGCTTGAATGAGTGAATGAATTATTGAACTTGATGAATGGGGGATGTTGAATGAGGAGAAAAACACATATTTATACACACTTGTGCCTTAGTAACCCCATGATACCTCCAAGCTTCAAATAGGTTAAAGTTTACTTGAAAAACTTTGTTGAATTCTTTTCCACTTTTCAACACCTAAATGCTTGATAAATCTGCATACAAAAGTCTGCAAACACTCATGCAAAAGGGGGAAAATGGTTAAGGGTTAGGTTTTAGGGATTTGCCTTGGTCAAATCCCACTTTGGTAATCAAACCCTTAATGAAATAATGAAATGGAAGAGAATGATAAATAAATAACATGCAAATTCTATCAACTTACCAAACCCTTGTTGAAGAGAATCTAAAGATATATGCCAATGGCTGCTCCAAGATACTTGATTGATGCTTGATTAGATGATGCAAAGTGCTTGAATGAGTGAGTGAATTATTGAACTTGATGAATGGGGGATGTTAAATGAGGAGAAAAACACATATTTATACACACTTGTGCCTTAGTAACACCATGATACCTCCAAGCTTGAAATAGGTTATAGTTGACTTGAAACACTTTGTTGAATTCTTTTCCACTTTTCAACACCTAAATGCTTGATAAATCTGCATACACAAGTCTCCAAACACACATGCAAAAGGGGGAAAATGGTTAAGGGTTAGGTTTTAGGGATTTGCCTTGGTCAAATCCCACTTTGGTAATCAAACCCTTAATGAAATAATGAAATGGAAGAGAATGATAAATAAATAACATGCAAATTCTATCAACTTACCAAACCCTTGTTGAAGAGAATCTAAAGATATGCCAATGGCTGCTCAAAGATACTTGATTGATGCTTGATTAGATGATGCAAAGTGCTTGAATGTGTGAGTGAATTATTGACCTTGATGAATGGGGGATGTTAAATGAGGAGAAAAACACATATTTATACACACTTGTGCCTTAGTAACCCCATGATACCTCCAAGCTTGAAATAGGTTATAGTTGACTTGAAACACTTTGTTGAATTCTTTTCCACTTTTCAACACCTAAATGCTTGATAAATCTGCCTACACAAGTCTGCAAACACACATTCAAAAGGGGGAAAATGGTTAAGGGTTAGGATTTAGGGATTTTCCTTGGTCAAATCCCACTTTGGTAATCAAACCCTTAGTGAAATAATGAAATGGAAGAGAATGATAAATAAATAACATGCAAATTCTATCAACTTACCAAACCCTTGTTGAAGAGAATCTAAAGATATGCCAATGGTTGCTCCAAGATACTTGATTGATGCTTGATTAGATGATGCAAAGTGCTTGAATGAGTGAGTGAATTATTGAACTTAATGAATGGGGGATGTTAAATGAGGAGAAAAACACATATTTATACACACTTGTGCCTTAGTAACCCCATGATACCTCCAAGCTTGAAATAGGTTATAGTTGACTTGAAACACTTTGTTGAATTCTTTTCCACTTTTCAACACCTAAATGCTTGATAAATCTGCATACACAAGTGTGCAAACACACATGCAAAAGGGGGAAAATGGTTAAGGGTTAGGTTTTAGGGATTTGCCTTGGTCAAATCCCACTTTGGTAATCAAACCCTTAATGAAATAAAGAAATGGAAGAGAATGATAAATAAATAACATGCAAATTTTATCAACTTACCAAACCCTTGTTGAAGAGAATCTAAATATATTCCAATGGCTGCTCCAAGATACTTGATTGATGCTTGATTAGATGATGCAAAGTGCTTGAATGAGTGAGTGAATTATTGAACTTGATGAATGGGGGATGTTTAATAATGAGAAAAACACATATTTATACACACTTGTGCCTTAGTAACCCCATGATACCTCCAAGCTTGAAATAGGTTATAGTTGACTTGAAACACTTTGTTTCAAAATTCTTTTCCACTTTTCAACACCTAAATGCTTGATAAATCTGCATACACAAGTCTACAAACACACATGCAAAAGGGGCAAAATGGTTAAGGGTTAGGTTTTAGGGATTTGCCTTGGTCAAATCCCACTTTGGTAATCAAACCCTTAATGAAATAATGAAATGGAAGAGAATGATAAATAAATAACATGCAAATTCTATCAACTTACCAAACCCTTATTGAAGAGAATCTAAAGATATGCCAATGGCTGCTCCAAGATACTTGATTGATGCTTGATTAGATGATGCAAAGTGCTTGAATGAGTGAGTGAATTATTGAACTTGATGAATGGGGGATGTTAAATGAGGAGACAAACACATATTTATACACACTTGTGCCTTAGTAACCCAATGATACCTCCAAGCTTGAAATAGGTTATAGTTGACTTGAAACACTTTGTTGAATTCTTTTCCACTTTTCAACAACTAAATGCTTGATAAATCTGCATACACAAGTCTGCAAACACACATGCAAAAGGGGGAAAATGGTTAAGGGTTAGGTTTTAGGGATTTGCCTTGGTCAAATCCCACTTTGGTAATCAAACCCTTAATGAAATAATGAAATGGAAGAGAATGATAATTAAATAACATGCAAATTCTATCAACTTACCAAACCCTTGTTGAAGAGAATCTAAAGATATGGCAATAGCTGCTCTGAGATACTTGATTGATGCTTGATTAGATGATGCAAAGTGCTTGAATGAGTGAGTGAATTATTGAACTTGATGAATGGGGGATGTTAAATGAGGAGAAAAACACATATTTATACACACTTGTGCCTTAGTAACCCCATGATACCTCCAAGCTTGAAATAGGTTATAGTTGACTTGAAACACTTTGCTGAATTATTTTCCACTTTTCAACACCTAAATGCTTGATAAATCTGCATACACAAGTCTGCAAACACACATGCAAAAAGGGGAAAATGGTTAAGGGTTAGGTTTTAGGGATTTGCCTTGGTCAAATCCCACTTTGGTAATCAAACCCTTAATGAAATAATGAAATGGAAGAGAATGATAAATAAATAACATGCAAATTCTATCAACTTACCAAACCCTTGTTGAAGAGAATCTAAAGATATGCCAATGGCTGCTCCAAGATACTTGATTGATGCTTGATTAGATGATGCAAAGTGCTTGAATGAGTGAGTGAATTATTGAATTTGATGAATGGGGGATGTTAAATGAGGAGAAAAACACATATTTATACACACTTGTGCCTTAGTAACCCCATGATACTTCCAAGCTTGAAATAGGTTATAGTTGACTTGAAACACTTTGTTGAATTCTTTTCCACTTTTCAACACCTAAATGCTTGATAAATCTGCATACACAAGTCTGCAAACACACATGCAATAGGGGGAAAATCGTTATGGGTTAGGTTTTAGGGATTTGCCTTGGTCAAATCCCACTTTGGTAATCAAACCCTTAATGAAATAATGAAATGGAAGAGAATGATAAATAAATAACATGCAAATTCTATCAACTTACCAAACCCTTGTTGAAGAGAATCTAAAGATATGCCAATGGCTGCTCCAAGATACTTGATTGATGCTTGATTAGATGATGCAAAGTGCTTGAATGAGTGAGTGAATTATTGAACTTAATGAATGGGAGACGTTAAATGAGGAGAAACACACATATTTATACACACTTGTGCCTTAGTAACCCCATGATACCTCCAAGCTTGAAATAGGTTATAGTTGACTTGAAACACTTTGTTGAATTCTTTTCCACTTTTCAACACCTAAATGTTTGATAAATCTGCATACACAAGTCTGCAAACACACATGCAAAAGGGGGAAAATGGTTAAGGGTTAGGTTTTAGGGATTTGCCTTGGTCAAATCCCACTTTGGTAATCAAACCCTTAATGAAATAATGAAATGGAAGAGAATGATAAATAAATAACATGCAAATTCTATCAACTTACCAAATCCTTGTTGAAGAGAATCTAAAGATATGCCAATGGCTGCTCCAAGCTACTTGATTGATGCTTGATTAGATGATGCAAAGTGCTTGAATGAGTGAGTGAATTATTGAACTTGATGAATGGGGGATGTTAAATGAGGAGAAAAACACATATTTATACACACTTGTGCCTTAGTAACCCCATGATACCTCCAAGCTTGAAATAGTTTATAGTTGACTTGAAACACTTTCTTGAATTCTTTTCCACTTTTCAACACCTAAATGCTTGATAAATCTACATACACAAGTCTGCAAACACACATGTAAAAGGGGGAAAATGGTTAAGGGTTAGGTTTTAGGGATTTTCCTTGGTCAAATCCCACTTTGGTAATCAAACCATTAATGAAATAATGAAATGGAAGAGAATGATAAATAAATAACATGCAAATTCTATCAACTTACCAAACCCTTATTGAAGAGAATCTAAAGATATGCCAATGGCTGCTCCAAGATACTTGATTGATGCTTGATTAGATGATGCAAAGTGCTTGAATGAGTGAGTGAATTATTGAACTTGATGAATGGGGGATGTTAAATATGGAGAAAAACACATATTTATACACACTTGTGCCTTAGTAACCCCATGATACCTCCAAGCTTGAAATAGGTTATAGTTGACTTGAAACACTTTGTTGAATTATTTTCCACTTTTCAACACCTAAATGCTTGATAAATCTGCATACACAAGTCTGCAAACACACATGCAAAAGGGGGAAAATGGTTAAGGGTTAGGTTTTAGGGATTTGCCTTGGTCAAATCCCACTTTGGTAATCAAACCCTTAATGAAATAATGAAATGGAAGAGAATGATAAATAAATAACATGAAAATTCTATCAACTTACCAAACCCTTGTTGAAGAGAATCTAAAGATATGCCAATGGTTGCTCCAAGATACTTGATTGATGCTTGATTAGATGATGCAAAGTGCCTAAATGAGTGAGTGAATTATTGAACTTGATGAATGGGGGATGTTAAATGAGGAGAAAAACACATAATTATACACACTTGTGCCTTAGTAACCCCATGATACCTCCAAGCTTGAAATAGGTTATAGTTGACTTGAAACACTTTGTTGAATTCTTTTCCACTTTTCAACACCTAAATGCTTGATAAATCTGCATACACAAGTCTGCAAACACAAATGCAAAAGGGGGAAAATGGTTAAGGGTTAGGTTTTAGGGATTTGCCTTGGTAAAATCCCACTTTGGTAATCAAACCCTTAATGAAATAATGAAATGGAAGAGAATGATAAATAAATAACATACAAATTTTATCAACTTACCAAACCCTTGTTGAAGAGAATCTAAAGATATGCCAATGGCTGCTACAAGATACTTGACTGATGCTTGATTAGATGATGCAAAGTGCTTGAATGAGTGAGTAAATTATTGAACTTGATGAATGGGGGATGTTAAATGAGGAGAAAAACACATATTTATACACACTTGTGCCTTAGTAACCCCATGATACCTCCAAGCTTGAAATAGGTTATAGTTGACTTGAAACACTTTGTTGAATTCTTTTCCACTTTTCAACACCTTAATGCTTGATAAATCTGCATACACAAGTCTGCAAACACACATGCAAAAGGGGGAAAATGGTTATGGGTTAGGTTTTAGGGATTTGCCTTGGTCAAATCCCACTTTGGTAATCAAACCCTTAATGAAATAATGAAATGGAAGAGAATGATAAATAAATAACATGCAAATTCTATCAACTTACCAAACCCTTGTTGAAGAGAATCTAAAGATATGCCAATGGCTGCTCCAAGATACTTGATTGATGCTTGATTAGATGATGCAAAGTGCTTGAATGAGTGAGTGAATTATTGAACTTGATGAATGGGGGATGTTAAATGAGGAGAAAAACACATATTTATACACACTTGTGCCTTAGTAACCCCATGATACCTCCAAGCTTAAAATAGGTTATAGTTGACTTGAAACACTTTGTTGAATTCTTTTCCACTTTTCAACACCTAAATGCTTGATAACTCTGAATACACAAGTCTACAAACACACATGCAAAAGGGGGAAAATGGTTAAGGGTTAGGTTTTAGGGATTTGCCTTGGTCAAATCCCACTTTGGTAATCAAACCCTTAATGAAATAATGAAATGGAAGAGAATGATAAATAAATAACATGCAAATTCTATCAACTTACCAAACCCTTGTTGAAGAGAATCTAAAGATATGCTAATGGCTGCTCCAAGATACTTGATTGATGCTTGATTAGATGATGCAAAGTGCTTGAATGAGTGAGTGAATTATTGAACTTGATGAATGGGGGATGTTAAATGAGGAGAAAAACACGTATTTATACGCACTTGTGCCTTAGTAACCCGATGATACCTCCAAGCTTGAAGTAGGTTATAGTTGACTTGAAACACTTTGTTGAATTCTTTTCCACTTTTCAGCACCTAAATGCTTGATAAATCTGCATACACAAGTCTGCAAACACACATGCAAAAGGGGGAAAATGGTTAAGGGTTAGGTTTTAGGGATTTGCCTTGGTCAAATCCCACTTTGGTAATCAAACCCTTAATGAAATAATGAAATGGAAGAGAATGATAAATAAATAACATGCAAATTCTATCAACTTACCAAACCCTTGTTGAAGAGAATCTAAAGATATGCCAATGGCTGCTCCAAGATACTTGATTGATGCTTGATTAGATGGTGCAAAGTGCTTGAATGAGTGAGTGAATTATTGAACTTGATGAATGGGGGATGTTAAATGAGGAGAAAAACACATATTTATACACACTTGTTCCTTAGTAACCCCATGATACCTCCAAGCTTGAAATAGGTTATAGTTGACTTGAAACACTTTGTTGAATTCTTTTCCACTTTTCAACACCTAAATGCTTGATAAATCTGCATACACAAGTGTGCAAACACACATGCAAAAGGGGGAAAATGGTTAAGGGTTAGGTTTTAGGGATTTGCCTTGGTCAAATCCCACTTTGGTAATCAAACCCTTAATGAAATAATGAAATGGAAGAGAATGATAAATAAATAACAAGCAAATTCTATCAACTTACCAAACCCTTGTTGAAGAGAATCTAAAGATATGCCAATGGCTGCTCCAAGATACTTCATTGATGCTTGATTAGATGATGCAAAGTGCTTGAATGAGTGAGTGAATTATTGAACTTGATGAATATGGGATGTTAAATGAGGAGAAAAACACATATTTATACACACTTGTGCCTTAGTAACCCCATGATACTTCCGAGCTTGAAAGAGGTTATAGTTGAATTGAAACACTTTGTTGAATTCTTTTCCACTTTTCAACACCTAAATGCTTGATAAATCTGCATACACAAGTCTGCAAACACACATGCAAAAGGGGGAAAATGGTTAAGGGTTAGGTTTTAGGGATTTGCCTTGGTCAAATCCCACTTTGGTAATCAAACCCTTAATGAAATAATGAAATGGAAGAGAATGATAAATAAATAACATGCAAATTCTATCAACTTACCAAACCCTTGTTGAAGACAATCTAAAGATATGCCAATGGCTGCTCCAAGATACTTGACTAATGCTTGATTAGATGATGCAAAGTGCTTGAATGAGTGAGTGAATTATTGAACTTGATGAATGGGGGATGTTAAATGAGGAGAAAAACACATATTTATACACACTTGTGCCTTAGTAACCCCATGATACCTCCAAGCTTGAAATAGGTTATAGTTGACTTGAAACACTTTGTTGAATTCTTTTCCACTTTTCAACACCTAAATGCTTGATAAATCTGCATACACAATTCTCCAAACACACATGAAAAAGGGGGAAAATGGTTAAGGGTTAGGTTTTAGGGATTTGCCTTGGTCAAATCCCACTTTGGTAATCAAACCCTTAATGAAATAATGAAATGGAAGAGAATGATAAATAAATAACATGCAAATTCTATCAACTTACCAAACCCTTGTTGAAGAGAATCTAAAGATATGCCAATGGCTGCTCCAAGATACTTGATTGATGCTTGATTAGATGATGCAAAGTGCTTGAATGAGTGAGTGAATTATTGAACTTGATGAATGGGGGATGTTAAATGAGGAGAAAAACACATATTTATACACACTTGTGCCTTAGTAACCCCATGATACCTCCAAGATTGAAATAGGTTATAGTTGACTTGAAACACTTTGTTGAATTCTTTTCCACTTTTCAACACCTAAATGCTTGATAAATCTGCATACACAAGTCTCCAAACACACATGCAAAAGGGGGAAAATGGTTAAGGGTTAGGTTTTAGGGATTTGCCTTGGTCAAATCCCACTTTGGTAATCAAACCCTTAATGAAATAATGAAATGGAAGAGAATGATAAATAAATAACATGCAAATTATATCAACTTACCAAACCCTTGTTGAAGAGAATCTAAAGATATGCCAATGGCTGCTCCAAGATACTTGATTGATGCTTGATTAGATGATGCAAAGTGCTTGAATGAGTGAGTGAATTATTGAACTTGATGAATGGGGGATGTTAAATGAGGAGAAAAACACATATTTATACACACTTGTGCCTTTGTAACCTGATGATACTTCATGCAAGCCTACATAAGGTGATTTTAAATAAAACCTAAAAGAAAATTTTAAATATTTTGAATTTGGAGCCAAGAGGGACTAATTTGCCACCCATGGCGAATGGGTCCCACCTTGGACTTGAAAGTGGTTGTCGGGAATTATCTTGCATTTAATGTTATTTATCGGGTTTACATTCAAAAACACACTTAATTAAGCCTTATGATTGCATAAAGGGGTCAAATAAAGCATAAGAAAGGTGTAAATAGTGAAATTAAGCCTAGAAAAGTGTGAAATTTTGTTACAAGACTTTACAAGACTTCAAAATAGGACTTGATGATGAATAAAAAGATGATTTTTAGGTGAATTGTAATTAATAGAGTAGAGAAAAGTGTAGAAATATTTTACAACACCCTCTCAAGATGCCATAATTTGAATTTTAAGGACCTAATGTGAATGTTTAAGCCACATTACAACATTAAATCAAAAAAAAATGGACTAAGCGTCATGAAGAAAGGCCTAAATAACCATGAAAATGCCAAAGGGGCCATTTTTCTAAAGTGCATATATATATATATATATATATATATATATATATATATATATATATATATATATATATATATATATATATATATATATCCTACAACCATTGTATTCTTGAAAGATTTAAATTGAATTTGTGCATACTTTGTAACCATTATGTTTGATGAGATAAAATCCATTTTTAACTACTAAATGCATTTGCTTGGAAATTTCTTGAGTCTCTCAACAAGTCTATTTTGTCCATATTCTGCAATCGATGAATGCTACAAGATAAGTCCTATTCCCACCCAATTGCATTTGCTTGAAAGTTGCTAAAGCCTTTTATTTGTAGACCTTTAATGTGCACATCCTGTATCATATCCCTCCATGAGATTAAATCCATTAGAGGCAACCGATCATACTTCACACTGAGGAGAAGGCTTTACCCACCCTGTACCGTTGGCAAGAGAGTTTCTAAATCCTTTTTAAGGCTGCGCCAATCCAGCCCTCTCCACATGCGGCGCCCATGAACATCTCCTTCCTGTGTGTAATTTCAGTGTTGAACATTTCAAATTCTCACCCTGGCTTGTGATTTGCATTTGGAAATCGATGGAAAATCTTAATACTTTGCATTCAATTTGTGTGCATAGTATTTAGTATTCGATTGATATATATATTGTTTGGAGATTATTGCATATGCATTATTATGTTTGGCTTTCGGTGTTTAGTATGTTGTACGTTTGTTAACTGTTGTACATTCAGTATGTAAAACTTTGAATATTCATTATGATTGATATTCACGGAATTATCCCCTGCGGGTTATGTTGAAATGTTATTTTGTATGTTGTTTTTGATGGAAATATGCTATGACTAGAGTAATCGTATAATATCCATCATGATGGCATTCGATTAATACTTCTTATTTTGGTATTCAATTTATATATATATATATATATATGTATATATGTATATATATATGTATATATGTATATATATATGTATATATATGTATATATATATGTATATATATATGTATATGTATATATCTATATGTATATATATATGTATATACATGCATATATATATATGTATATATATATATATATATATATGTATATATATATATATATATATATATATATATGTATATATACATATATATGGTTATGTATATATGTGTATATTTATGTATACATATATGTATATATATATATATGTATATATATATGTATCTATATATATATATATATATATATGTATATGTATATATATATATGTATATGTATATATATATATGTATATATATATGTATATATATATGTATGAATATGAAGATGTATGTAAATAAATATTTATCACATTATAAGTCAAAATATTGTATTACAAACTACTTTTCAATTATAATATATACATATATATATATATATATATATATGTATGGATATATATATACCAAAATATGTATATATATATATATGTATGTATGTATGTATGTATACATATATGCATTATGGTGTTAGAAAAAGAATAAATCTGCCTTGGGATTAATTGATTATGTTGATAAGAAAATTGGGAAACTGAGAAGGCTGAAATGATTCACTTACATTTAAGGAATTGTTTAGATAATAAGCTAGATTATCTTTGTTAGATAATAAATATTGATTTCCTTCATAATCATGTAATGGTTGATTTGTTAATACATGTTGATTTCGTGGTTGCATTGTTTATATGTTTGCTTGTATTGAAGATTGTTTTGGTTATTGTTAATGTTAGAGTAATAAGTCATTTCACTGAATTAATTTAATCATATTGGTTAATTAATTAAGTCACTTATCACTTTAGGTTTGGTTAAGCTAAACTTAGGCACATTAATAATTAATTATTTATTAATTATTAAGTGTGCACACTAGGGTTTCCCTTTTAGGTTTCACTTTAGGGTTTCTTGATCTCCTTCATAAGGATTGATCTCATTGTAATTATTGATTCTCTTAATGCATTTTTCAGCTTCAGGCTTGTAGAACGTCTTCTTTGGTTCTAAATATCTTTTGCATGTGATAGGTTATTGCATGCAGGTGATTCTTGGGGTTTGTGAAATTGGGTTTCTCAACTTCATGGTATCAAAGGTCCAGACCTACAATTGCCTGTTCGTCTTTTGAAGATATTGCCTTATAGTGATTTTTTTTGTTCAAGGGTTTCAAGCCAGGCATTTTTGGGAAAAACGGACCTTACCATCGAGTTCGCAGCACCCAAAAACCCTTATTTTCATATAAAATTTATCCATTTTGGACACAGTCGACCGAAGAGGCAAAAATATTTTTCCCCAAGGCCGTATGGCCCCAGGGCACACTTCACGAGGCATATTTTTAAAAAAAAATCAATTTTTTTTTAAATAATTTGTGCGGCTAGTTTTAAAACGTAGTGTCGCCACTACACCACCTGGCGACCACCAGCCACCGCTCCCGCCACTGGCGCTTAGCTCCTCCACCGCTCTAGTTTTTCGCCCCCGTGGGCTCATAGCACCTAGCTCCTGGTCACATCAATGACCGAGCGCCAGCTCCAACCCCACGCGCCCGCTCCAGCCCCCACCAAGGTTCTATTGGTGACTAAGCACCTAGCGCTAGTCCCCTGTCAAACCTGAACCTACACGTGCTACTGAAAAGAGAAAATGGTTTAATAGGTGTGATGAGGCTTTTGGTACTTTATGTCTGCCTCTTTCTTTTGATATTTTTCATTTTGAGTCTTGCACTACACCCAATGAGATCTAGACTACTTTGGAGTCTTTGTTTGGGAAGCAGGATACTATGAGAGGGTTTCAGTTGGAGAATGAGCTTATTGGCTTAAATCCTAGGGATTTTGACAGCATCCAGGAGTTTTTACTAAACTCGAGTCTCTTAGATTGTAGTTGTCATAGTGTGGTGTTCAAAAGGAAGACTCTCAATTGATATTGTCCATTCTTTCTAAGCTTGGACCAGATTATTCAATTTTTGTATCTACCTTTTATGCCACTAGGGATGCACTTGGTACTAGATTTACTATGCCTTATTTTGATGATTTTGCATCTTCTCTCACTCAAGAGTAGGACAAGTTGGCTAGCATGGGCAAGTTGAAGCCCTCTTCATCACATGCACTCATTGCATCACAGGAGCCCAAAGATCAGAAGGCTTCTACAGGAAAAGGCAAGAAACATAAACAAAAGGATTCCAAATCTCATGAGCAGCAAAAGGAGTCCTCATATTCATCCTCCTCTTCTAAGGGGAAATCATCTAGGAAGGAGAAGGTTCCATGTGCATATTTCAAGAGAGGACATGCAAAACATAGTTGCTATAAGAAGGACATTGATGAGCTGAAGCATCTTCTTCAAAAACATTAGATTGATTTGCCTTCTAGGATGTCTGCATCATCTCCTTCCCCTCATTCTTCTTCTTCAGAGCAGCATGACAGGGGAACAACTGGTTTACATACTTCATCAGATATGAAGGGACATGCTCTTTGTGCTACTTCAGGTCTTGGATCAGGGACATGGCTTCTAGATTCAAGAGCATCTCATCATATGGCATATTCACAATCTATGTTCACTTCCTTTGAGCCTTGCACTATGTCTCCTATTTTGATGAGAAACAATACATACATGAGTGACAGGGAAGGGGTCTATTATTTTTAGGGACAATAGTTTTCAAGATTTCTTGTGTGTTCCTCATTTGACAAACAACCTTCTTTCCATATATCACATCACACATGGAGCCAATGGGAGATCTATGGAGTTCACACCTGATTCAGTTATCATCAGAGACTTCAAGAGTAGAGTGGTTATTGCTACTGGGGTGGAGGATCACTCATCTCAGTTGTATTCCTTTGTAGATTTTGCTACTAATGGTGCTTATGTTCCTATAGCTATTCATCACACTTCTAGTGTGAATCATCATTCAGAGGAGACATTTGGCTTCTTGAACATTGGTGTTCTCACTTCGGATCCAGTTCTTGAGCCGTCCATTCCATCTCCTCCACCTCTTGTTACAATTGTTGATACTTCTATGGCTACAGATGTGGTTTCTTCTATTTCAATGCAACATGACCTAGTTGATCATTCATCTTTGGAGGTTTCTCTTCAGTCTTCACCTACTTTGACTTCTTCATTGGTTGAGGTCACACCTTCTTTTGTGGAGACATCTTGGGCTACACCTGCTTCACCTTCAAAGATTGCATTCATGAGGCCTCTTCCCTCTCACTTCTTTTAAGAGATGTAGTTTCTTCAGTCTTTTTGGAGCTACTTCATTCTAGGGGGGCTATGTGGTATCTTCATTCCTCTCTTCTGGGGGGGTTCATTCATGTAACTTTTTGATGGATGGTGTCCTTGGGGGGTCTTATGGAGTCCTCCATCTTTCATCACTTAGTTGTTTTTTGCATTCTATTTTGGGGAGGATTTTTGTTCCCGCGTGGTTTTCTCCTTTACCCCATTTCATTTAGTTTTCATTGCTTTTGTACATGGGTACCTGATTAGGCCTTGTTGTTGGGACCCATATTTTCTTTTATGCATCTTTTCCTAGTGTTTTAGCTACTCCCTAAGTTCATCTTAAGGGGGGTTGTTAGAGTAATTATTGATTCTCTTAATGCATTTTTCAGCTTGAGGCTTGTAGAACATCTTCTTTGGTTCTAAATATCTTTTTCATGTGATAGGTTATTGCATGCAGATGATTCTTGGGGTCTGTGAAGTTGGGTTTCTCAACTTCTTCAATTAATTGTGGTGATTTATTTTGGTAATTTTTTAAACTAGGAGTCTTTTGTGTAGATTGGATTAAAGTTGGATTCTAGAGATTAGGAGGGAGTATTTTTGTATGTATGGGTTCTATGTTAGTTTCACTTGGAAGTGGTTGGTAATGTTTTGATTTGTGTGCAAGAAGGTCAATGCCTTGCACTGTGTATACATTCTTGTGATTTTGATATGTGGGAAAGATGGTCAATGCCTTGCTATGTGTGTGGGGTTCATGTGATTTTGTTAAGTGTGCAAGATGTTAAATACCTTGCTTGTTGTGTAGGGTTTACTAGTTGCAAGTAGGGGGAGTGGCTCTCAATGGGAGTTGTAACCCAAAGTGGTGACTAGGACAACCCATTAGAGAGTTTCTTAATCCAGTAATAACCTAAAAATGAATTAGGGGGATGGGTAAATTTCACATTAAACAAGATAATAGATGCCTCACCCATGCCTATAGTGCTTGTTTAGGCTAAGGATGGGTTGACAAGGCATGGTTGGAAATATCAACTTCCTTGTCCCCACAAAAGAAATGTTGGTTCTGCATGTGTCACCCTATGGGGCCGCGACCTAGTGAGAGGTTTACTAGGACAACCATAGATGGGGGTCGGGGTCTAGTGAGAGACTACTAGGACAACCCATATCAGGAGCATACGATGACACTCTTCCCTATTACAGTCTAGCATTCCCTAGTTATATTATCCCCTTGTGTGTGTGCCTGTGGAAGTAATGTATGTGTTGTATGTGATGTTAATGTTGTTGGAGTGTTGTGTTGGAGCCATGTATAGCCCTTGTTTATGTTAGCATGTTGTCTTCTTGACTATTTGTTTGTAGTGGGACCTTGTGTTCTCTCCTAGCACGGGGGGTGGACCTTAGCATTCCACATGGTTGGGAGGTTGGTGCTTTTTCCTCCATTGGGTTTCCTTGTTGATTGTTCCTATGTGTGGAGGTTGTACCTTATGTAGTGGATTCTAGTTCATGATCCAGTTTGAGAAGATAGTCTTTTATGTATATGTAACAGAATTGTATATCAGTTGTACCATTTATTGTAATCTGATGTATTCTTCCCAATTATATCCAGGGAAGCATTATTGGAAATAATGTAATGATGTAATAGATTTTGATGTACTCTCATGTAATGAAATTTGTATATGTATTTGTTAGTTATTTATAAATTCTCTTTAATGTTGTTTAGCCGATGACATGTTATGTAAATACATATTGTAGAATCATTTAATTTGGTGGATTAAAATTTACTTTGCTTTTCAGATGAATCATGATATCCTTATAGTTAATGTAATGATTGCAGTTCTTGATTAATAGATATGTTAGTAACATAGTCATGGAACCATAGAGGACCTAGGTTTAGATTATATGTTAAGTTATGATATGCATTCCATTGTTATTTCTTTAAAAAAATGTTCCATTATTGTAGCATGGTTGTGTTGTCCTATGGGGTTCCTTGGCGGGGCATTACACCTGGTATCAAAGCCCAAGTTCTAAAACTGGGTACTTTGGTTTTATATGAGCCCATTATGTTGTAGCTACTTAGAATCTAGAGATTATGTTTCCCCTCTTTTTTTAAATCCTCGCCTAACAACCTTAGATTTTTCCTTTGGTGGTGTCTATGTAGGAAGATGCCTAGAGGTCAAGATCAGGGTCATCGAGGTGGTGGTTGTGGGGCTAACCACTAAAACACCCCTCCTCAGGGTTCCCACGAGGTTGATCGTGAGGAATATTAGGCCTCTCAGAATGTTCAGGGAAGAAGGGATCAGAATCATGGCCAACCAAACTTAGAGGGATCTCAATTATGTCCTTTTCTTGAGGAGATCCTTGCCCGCATAGGCCCTAGACAGGAGGATAATCAATAAGTGGTTAGGGAGAGAGAAAGGTCTCCTAGGAGGAGAGATGTTACAGTAGAGCAGGAGACTATTTCAGCAATTCATATGAGGGATCTCTTGGGGGCATGTCCTCCTACCTTTGATGGCTCTAGTGGTGGCTTGGAGGCAAATACTTGGTTGATAGGTGTGCAGATTGGTAGTGTGCCTCCAGCAGCCTTCGGGTTTCAAGGTGGTCATTCTCAGGCAACAGGTTCCTTTAGGAGCCATCATGCACCTACTAAGGGTGGACAACAGCAACATTTCCAGTCAAAACCTAAGAACTCTCAGTCTCAACAAGGTAGTGGTTCTTAGTATAGGAAAACCCAAAATTGGTGGCGAGCCAAGCATAATCATTTTGACCAGCCAGCTCAGAGCACACATTCTACAGTCAGTAGAGGTAGTTTCCAATAGTCCAATGCACCCTCGGGTGGCAGGGGGTATGGTAGAGGTACAAGATGTTTTTCTTGTAGCCAATAGGGACACATAGCTAGACAATGTCCTCGGGAGAGTACATTAGGACTCAGTCAGAGGCCAGAAACCTCAAAGTCGACAATGGGTGATGCAAGAAGGTCTCACAAATTTTTTCTGGTGGTTGATAATCGCTAGGCAAAGCATCAGGGCATAGTCATGGAGGATATAGGTGTGTTGCAAGGTATTGGTATTTCTATCCTTTTTTACTCTAGTGCTTTTGATTCATTTATTTTCCCTTATTTAGTGGAGTGATGTGCACTAGTGGCAGCAAAGCACGATGTTAGGTGACAAGTCGAATTGGCCTCTGAAGCTAAAGCAGCAGTAGAATCCCTTATGTATGGATGTGGATTGGGGATTGGTTCTCTCTTTACCACAGTGGATCTTCGCATCATACCCCTAGGATCTTAGAACATATTGTTGGGTATGGATTGGTTATATTCTCATCGAGTAGTGATAGATTTCTAACATAATTCAGTGTGGTGTTTGGATGATTTAGGCAAGGAGGTCAAGGTAGTTGGCATTCAGAGGCCCATCTCCTTGTGTATGATAGGTTAGATAAAGATAATTAGAGAGAGAATGGTGATATATAGAGGAGAGAGTTACAAAGAGGGAAAGAGAGAATGGTGAGATAGAGGGGAGAGAGTGAGAGAGAAAGAGGGTGAGGGAGGAGGGAGAGAAATTGAGAGAGAGAGATAGAGAGTAGATAGGGGAAAAGGTAGGGAGGGAGATATCTAGTGATTGAGTGAGAGAGAGAGAGGGCGAGGGGAGAAAGATAATTAGAGAGGGAAGGAGAGGTAGAGAGAGAGAAGTAGAGAGGAAATGAGGGATAGAGGGAGAGAAGTGAGATAGAGAGGTGTAGAGAGTGGTAGGGAGTGATGGATGGAGAGGTAGGTAGAGAGGGATTAGGGAGATAGAGAGTAGAGAGGGAAGGAGAGGGAGAAGTATGGATGGAGATAGTGGTAGGCTATGATGGATGGACAGGTAGGTAGAGAGGGGGAGGGGAGATATAGATAAGTTGAGAGGGAGGGAGATGTAGTGAGGGAGAGAGAAATAGAGAGTGGTGGAAGGAGAGGTAGGTAGAGAGAGGGAGAAAGGAGATAAAGATAAGTAGAGAGGGAAGGAGAGGTAGAGAGAGGAGAGATGAGAGAAGTAGAGAGGGAATGAGGGAGGGAGGGAGAGAAAGGTTAGATAGAGAGGTGTAGAGAGAGAATGGTAGGGTGTGATGGATCCAGAGGTAGGTAGAGAGAGGGATTGGGAGATAGAGAATATATAGGGAAGAAGAGAGGGAGAGAAAAGTATGGAGGGAGAGAGAGGGAGGTGAGAGAGAGGTGAGGTAGAGAGAAATAGAGAGAGTGGTAGAGAGTGATCGAGGGAGAGGTAGGTAGAGAGAAAGAGGGAGGGAGAGAGAGAGAGAGAGGGAGGGAGATAGAGATAAGTAGAGAGGGGAGGAGGGAGGGAGAGAGAAGTGAGATAGAGGTGAATTAGAGGGAAAAGGAGAGACAGAGACAGAGATAGAGTAAGATAAAGGGATGGAATGTGAGAAAGAGGTCTAGAGTGTAAGGGATAAAAAAATGAGTGAGATAGAGAAAAATAACACTTGATTACTAAAATTTGACCTCCTGATTACTAAAATTTGACATTTTGATTTGAATTGTCTGAATTTGTGATCTATAATTTATTTGTTTGTGTGTTTGTTTTTACAAAAACAAGTGTTTGGTGTTTTGTTATACCAATTGATCAAAATTTCAAATAAATTACATTTTTAGAAACTAGACTCCATTCTACACATATTAAAAACTAAAAAAATTTCAATTAGTTTCCAAAATTTATATTGGGTAGCTTAGCCAAAATTCTATTTTTTCAGAAGTGTCCACTTTGAAAATTAGTAAAAAATCAAATATTCATTACAAAATTATCAAAAAAAATCATGCATAAACTACATACTGCTAGCTAATTTCTCACTGAAGCAATTTTAAAAATACTAAAAAAAATTCATCGTGCTAAGTACCCACAAAAGTTGTTATGTTATGTTTTTCTGAAGAAAAAAAACACCAATTTTTGTGGGCCCCTTTTTTGAACCCCTTAATCTCAACCATATTCAAAATAAATTAATATTTTAGAAAGTAGACTCAGAGCACTATGATCCTTGTTTTTATTGCATCTCAAAATTTTGAGTGTAACTATCCTCAATTTCACGCCCAAGGTCAGTATTTCCTGATTTTAGAAAAAAGTGGCCACTTAAGCCCCCTTTTTGGCCCCCCATTTTTTGCACTTACACCCATCCTTTTCAATACATTGTTTATCCCTTGTCATTGGATCCTATCCATTCCTCTATCCTAATCATCCCACCCTCTAACTAATCTTATCATCCTTCCAATCCAATCCTATCCAACGCAATCAATCATAATCCATGCAATTCAATCTTGCAAGCTAATGCATCATCCTAAAAGCAATCCATCATTTTGATCTAAATAAGTTGAAAATCCATTGATCCACTTTAATTCATTATCATCATAGGGATGTATCCTTCCCAATCCAAGTTTTGTTCTTTTTTTTAACAACACAATCCTTGGGGTACGCATTGTTCTTATCATTAACTTTTCTATCCTTATCGTCATCATCACCAATCCTTCAATCAATCCACCAATAGATTTTCCAGCTTGACTTGGAGCATATTCCTTGTTTGTTTTTGGTTTATGTGCATACTTTCTTGTTTCTCAAGTGTGTGTTATCATTGTTTGCATTTATCATGGTATTTTGCACTCTATTTCCATAAGGGCATCATGGTCTTCCATATCATGTGTTATAAGGTATATGTTTGCATTTGACCTTTTTGATTGCATACTTGGCACATTTTCATCCTGGTTCCTTATACCTTGGTTCATAATGTCAAGTATAATATCAAATCTAAGTTTTTCATATCATTGCAACATGACGATCATCCATTTTCCCCATCTATCCACATCTTCATCATCCTTATCTTTTTCCATCCATCCTTAGGTGGTCCATCTTTTCATCCTTTCATCCTCCTAGCCCTTTCATCCATTTTGAGAGAACACCCATGTTCTTTGAACTTGCATGTCCTCTCGAGGCAACATACCACTACCTCCTTGTCATCCTTCCTCATCCTCGCTACTGATTGGGGAATCATGCCACTAGTCCTTATCCCTTTCCTAGCCACTATGTTTAATTCTTCTTTGAAATGATGTTACTTCTCTTAGTTGCAACATCATCTTAAAGAGGGGCAGTAATATTTAATTAAATAATCAAGTTATTTATTTAATTTAACCTACTTCCCTTATCCTAATAATTAATTAATTAATTAATTATTATTTATTTAATTAATTTCTCCATTACCTTTATCCACCACCTTTAATTAAATAAATCTACATTTATTTCATTAAAGCTAACATTTTTCCCACATTCCGCTAAAATCCCCTAATCCTACTTAAGTTAATTAATCCTTGATTAACTAACCTTATCCACTTCCTAATCCTCACTATTCCATTCTCCAACTTTTAACTCCACCCAAGTTAATAAAACCTTGGTTTATTAAATCAACCCATCCTCATTAAGTCAATTAATCTTTGATTAATTGATCTAACCCTCATTCCTAATCCCCATTATCATTATTTCCTAATTTTAAATTCCTACATCTCACCTGCCCCCACTAACCTCTTACACAAGCCACCCTATCTCTTACACACTCTTTTCCCAAGGTGTGTGAGCACACCTCACCTCTTACCCACTTTCTATCTTGTGACACTTGTCACAATGCTAATACTCCACTCAACCTAGATCCAAACCCTACTTCTCAATCAATCCTAGCCATTCATCAAATAATCAATTTTGGCCCTATATTTCTCCCATCTCATTTCTATAAATGAGAGGCCTCCCATCCCATTATCATCACTTCTCTCATGTTATTGTTATGCTACTAAAATATTGAGCAACCACATCCACCATCAACACTTGAGCAAATCTACAAGACATGGGTGCATCTTGTGAGCTCAATCCATGAGGAGGGAGAACAATGAAGGTATAACATATTTATATTTATTTCTTTATACATTTTCTTCTATTTTCCTTCATTACTCTATTTTTCCTTCTTCATCCTCACATAGAAATGGGGCATTAGAATTTGATGTGGCGTGTTTTCTCAATAAATTCCTTATAAGGTGTGTTTTAAATTCTCATTAAGGTGGTTATATATAGAAAAATGTGAGCATCCTACTTTGGAGGAATTATATGGTAGATGATTATAATGCATAAGAGTACATGCAAGAGAGGAGTTACTTTAGAATCTTGACCAACATTATGATGGATATTTATATTTATCATGCAACTATACTTTGGGGAAATGAGAGTTACAAACTTTGTGCCAAAGTTGGATGGATCAACATCATAAAATGTGATAATTGTAAGAGGCATTATCTATTTACTATTTGTAGTCTACTTTTTGGAATCTCCATGTGTGGCATTGGGTCAAACCTAGGTGTCATTTCTCTAGTGGTTTTAGCATCTTTTTTAGAAAACCATTTTCCATTTATAGTTTGAGAATTTCTTATAAATTATGGGTTGGAATCGTAATATGTATGCATGAATCTGTAAGTACCAGAATGTTGCTAAAATTACTGCAAGATTATATGCTAGTGTACTCTTGTGAAAGCTTTCTCTACATGTGCTCTGTAATCTTATTGTAGATTTGAATAATACATTGTGTAGGTTTTGGTGTGGTATTTTTGTCTCAAAAGAGTTTTCCCAACATAAAATTAGTGTAATGTGTTCTAGTGTTTATGTTGTTATACGTTTTTCTGCATAATTTTTATAGTTGTTTATATCATATCTATGTCCTCTATACACTTAGATCCTTTCAATATTAGTGTAGGAAGTTGATTCCACCACCCATTAATTTCTTATATTTAAGACAGGGATGTGGATAAAAATTAAATGAAGAGAATACATAAGAAATCTAAAAAATACCATGGGAACAACATAGGAAAGGGGATATTGTGAACACGGAAAAAGTAACCCTTCTTATTTTTCTCATGTTTAGGCCCTCCTAGTGGACTTTGGCTTTATTTTTCCTAGATTTAATATTGTAATGTGGCCAACACATTCACATTAGGTTTTGGACCCTTGTGAATCATTAAGAATTCTAGGATGTCTTGTAAAAGTGTTGTGAAGTGTTATAACCCACTTTCACACTTTTCTAGGACCCTTTCATTATAATTCACTTAAATAACCCATTTTTTATCACTTACCAAGTCTTATTTCAAAGTGTTGTAAAGAGTTCTAACAAACTCTCACACTTTTCTAGACTTGTCATCACTAATTCAACCATTTCTTATGTTTAAATAACCCCCTAATGCACTTTCTGGCCATACTTAAGTGTACGTTTGATAATATTCTCATTAAACCTCATTAAATACACTTCAATCCCTGAAAACAAGTAAAATTTCCCTGGTGGGACCAAGTCGCCACCTGGGGCGACTTAGTCCCACTAGGCACAAAAATCAAAATAATTTTAATTTTCTGGTAGGATTTTATTCTCTTGACCTTAAGGTCGGCTTGTGATGTGTTATTTTCCCAAAATATTAGAAAATCAAGTATAAATAAAGGCTTTTCCTCTCATTTTCACCCCATTCATTATTCAAGCAATCCTAATTCATTCACTTAATCATTCAAGCAATTCTCAAGCAATTCTCAAGCATTCTAAGCACTTTCAAGCATCCATTAGAGCATCTTGTTGCATATCTTCATATTTCAACATCAAGGGTTTGATGAGTTTGTGACATTGCATGTTACTTATTCATCATTCTCTCTTTATTTCATTTCATTATCTAGGGTTTGATTACCAAATTGGGGTTTGACCAATGAAAACCCCTATTCTCTAACCCTTAACCCTTTTTCCCCTCTTTGCATGTGTGTTTTGCAGGTCTTGTATGCAGATTTGTCAAAGAGTTTGGTGTCAAAAAGTGTTCAACAATCCATCATAGTCCTTCAAGTCAACAAAGCCCTAATTGAAGCTTGGAGACCTCTTTCAGCCCGTTTTCTGCAGAATTTGAACCGAACACCTATCAGGAAGGGAAGTGCAGACCGAAAGCTACAGGTTCCTGTCCCAAATTTCCCAAGATTCCCAGGTGGAATAAGTCACCATCTATGGTGAATTAGTCCCATTTATAGGCCTAAAAAGTGATTTTTACATTTTCGGATAACCATTTGACAGATTCCTGTTCCAACAGAATTTCCCCGAAACTAGACTAAGTCGACCAACTTGGCACAAGTGTCCCTGTTGACTTCAACATCAAAATATACAAGATTCTAGAGCCTCCCTACATCAGAATTTTGATTCCAAGTGCACCTCTCCTCGTTTAATTATGTTATTGTTTACTTGCATTCTTAGGTGTTTTTAAATACATCACTGTGTTTTCCAACATCTTGCATATCTTAGGTTTTGCATTAATAAACATCTTTATTTTTTAGTTTATTGCATTTATACATTGTATTTAGGAATATTGCATCCATCCTTGCATTGATTTTGAGTGTAGACATTGCCTATTTTGGCCCCATCTTTCTCCTTTTAAGTGAAAAACCTTAGAAGTGCTAGAAACCCATTGGGTGCCAAAATCTTTGTTTACAAATATATATGACTAGGGATGAGAGAGGCTAGGAAACATGGGTTAAATTGGATACAATAGTGCAATGATGAAGTGTGGGGCATGAAAACTTTATTATTAATGGCAAAAGTGAATAATTGGCACTCTACAGTTACTTGGAGGTGTGCACATTTATAGTTGAACTAGAGATTTGAAATAGATGCATAACTAAAAAAAATTTAAGAGATATGTAAGATATAAAATTATAAAATAGTAATGTAAAGGGTAAATGCAAGAAGATGAGTCCATGAAACATGGAAGTTTTTTCCTTTCGACAAAAACTCGAAATCAGCTTCAACAAAATAGGTCCTTGTTTTTAATAAATGAGATCTTGTTTAGGTTTGAGGTCCTTAGCCAAAAAAAAGATCCCATTTTTTTTAAAATCGGATCTTGTTTCTTAAAAAATGGGATCTCGTTTTTTAAGAAACAAATGAGATCTCGTTTCTTAAAAATTGAGATCCTGTTTTTAAGAAACGAAATCTCTTTTTTTTTTAAAACGAGATCCCGTTTTTAAGAAACGAGATCCCATTTTTAAGAAATGAGATCCCATTTTTTTTAAAATGGGATCTCATTTTTTAATAGCCTATTTTGCAAAACAAGATTCCATTTTATAGAACAGGGTCATGTTTTCAAAACAAGATCATAGGATCCCGTTTTGCAAAACGGGATCACGGGATCCTATTTTATAGAACGGGATTTCATTTTCAAAATGGGATCATGTTTCCTTTATGTATAAAAAAATTATATTTTACCCATTTTTGTAAACGGGATCCTGTTTCTTAAAATTTGAATTTGTGGTCGGGTTTTTGGCATGTTTTTTGGTTCGGGAAAAGCCTTGGGGACCTGAACCTAGGCTTTGGAGCTAGTTTGACTTGCAAGTTGAAGGTGCTGAAATGTCACAGGAAAATAGTGACTTTGGACATATGTTTGAAGACCTTTTTTGAAAAAAAAATTGACGAAATTAAAACCCATTATAGATGAGACAGTGCAGATTCCAAATATATAATTTTTTTTACAATTGGATTATATTTTCTATTTTTCAATTAATTTATAATGAAACTTGTTCATAAACTTGAAATATCATGGTTTTTTACTATTTTAATAACTTTTTATTAAAATATTTTTTTTGTAAAATGAACAACACAAAAGCGTACTTCTGACAATTCTTTTCAATTTGAAAAAAAAATCAAAAAATGATAAGTTTAGGTCATCTTATGCATGATGTACATGATTTTTTAAAATGACAAATATGTCCAATAAAAAATTAACAAAAAATAAAAATCAATAAAAAATTACAAAAAAATATTGAAAACCTGCTTTAGTGAGTTACAAATCTTTTCCCAAAAGGATTTAGAAAAATACGATTATTTAGGTCAAAATATGGATGACGTACATGTGCATGGTATGGTAAAAAAAAAGTGACTTTCAAACAATGGTTTTTAGAAACGGCTATTGAAAATCAATTTGTACCATCTGGGTATTGAAATAAATTACATATTTGAAAACTAGACTTTGAGTACTAAATTTTATGATCAATGACTTTTTCAAGATTTCATATCTAAGTGCTTCAAATTTTAAGGTCAAATGTGTCAAATTTTGAAAATCAAGGAAAACACTTCCACTTTTTGGCCAAAAAGTGGACTCAACTTCTTGCACACACCCTAACTACAAACTAGGGAATGTGAGAGATGTACAAATTTCAAGATGATACAATTGCATAAGGAGAACACAAACAGAAGTTGCATAAAAGAGCGAGCACAAGCTAGGTAATGATTTTTTATAGACTTAAGAAGATGGTGGAGGTGGCAAGTCTAGCTAATAGGGAGTGACCACCAAGTAGCCTAAAAAATAGTAAATGTAACTCCCTTTTAGGATGGTGAAACTTCAACAATCCATCCACTAATTAAACTCACTTTATTAACCAAATAAATCTTAATAAAAGTGTAGGAGAAGCATAGGATAAAAAGAAAATAGTTACCCCACTAGGAAAATTAAAAAATACACTAACATCCCCCTTAATCATAGCTTAGATGGGAGAAATGATGGGTACAAACAAATGAAGCCTAATGAGGTACCCATGTGTAATGTATCCCCCCAAAGAGAAGAAAGTAGCTACAAAAAGGAATCATGCCCCTCATAAGAGAGAGAGAGATAATGGAAGGACTAAGAATCCCCCTGAAGAGGACACCTACCACACCCTTAGCAAAGCTCTCAAATGAAGGAACTTGATTTTAGTAAAGGTTTTGGTGATGATATTTTTGGTTTTCTCTAATGTCAAATAATATTCATCAATGATTGTAGTGCATATGTATCTCAATGTGTTTGGTCCTCTAATAATAAAATAGATTATATGAGATATAAGTTGCACTTTGGTTATCTCAAAATATGACTTTGTAATTTCCCAATAGTCCATTGGATAGCTAAGCATAAAACATGACCCATCACTTGCATGCTATAGGGCTTATGGCCCACATACCACTGGTAAAAACCATCCAACCCTCTAATATAGAATTGAAATCCATCATCTACATGCTATTGGCACTAAGGCATGCATGCCTCTCAAAGAAATTGTCTAGGCCTATAGAGTAACACAAGGCATCCATCAATTGCAAGTTATTGGCACTAAGGCATGCATGCCACTGGTGGAAACCATCCTGCTATCTATGGGATACAGTTAAATAGTCTACAAGAAAAGCATGCTCCTTGACTACTATCAAGTTGGAGTATCGATAAGATTATCTTGTGTGGGTCATAGGATTTATCCACTAGTGATTGCCTCAGAAGGAAAGGAATAATTTATGTCATAGGGGGTATACACCCCCTACTTATGCACTCGTAGAATCCTTACTCACTCTATCTTGCGTTGCCTTAAAAATTAGCCCTTGCACCTAGTTTAACACTATAACTAGAAAAGAAACTCCTCATTACCAATAAGTAGTTTCCAAGTCAAGCATTCTTTATGGCTCAACTACCTGTTTCAAGCATTGGTATGATGTGAAGGGTTCAATAATCTATTCATTCCCAAGGTTTTTCAAGCTAATACTCAACTGGTGCGATGTATCCAAGCATGCCAAGGAAAAAGGTAGGTAACGGTAGACAACTCACTAACTACTCACATATGATAACTTTTGTTTCTACACTCCGTGTGGCCTAACATGTATCCCAACTATTTGAAGTTTATTACATCATTATTTTGACATTGAAAATTCAATGAATGCATTTAAATATTGAACCTACTTGCCTCAATGACCTCTAGTTCAATATAGAATTAACTAAACTTTCCATTATCAGTTTTATTTTAATAAACCCCTCCCACTTCCCAACCTTAAGAAGGTAATATACACTTTATGTGTGCATACTCTATCCATTTCATGTCAAATTTGAGCATTTAATTCAAAGTATGACTTTCCTAACAATAGTTACTCACATAAAACTAATATATTTTCACTGTAGGGAACTATAGCTTATTATTTATTTATCTCCCTAAATGTTCTACTTGATGAATTCAACACATTCTTGCCTTGATTAAATAGAAGTCAAATTTAAGACTCTTTATGAATTTTGGGTAGTTGGAAATGGTATCTCCTCAAAGTGGGGTGTTACATTGTATAGGGGAGATGTGCCAATTATTGCCCATGATCCAATTGCTATTTACTCCATGCTTACCTAACCCCCCAATAACCATTTATATTTTAGTCATTACATTGTTTTAAATATTCCAATAAATATTTACAAATTGCACCAATATATGTTCACTAGTAAATGTGTAGTTAACCAAAAAAAACAAATTTAAACATCTATTGTACATATATGTTTTCAACACAAGACAAGTTACACAAAATAAAGTCATTTTTGCATTAATTAAAGTATATGTATGTTTACAATCACCACTCTATGCAAGTGGCTCAAAGCTTCAAATACATTGTACTTACATGTATATATGAACAGTTAATGGTGAAAAATGTGACATAATATAAAACATTGATCAGCTTTATGAGCTATCAACTGCACAATCACCCACACTTCCTATCACATCTTCATGCATTAACTCCATCTACTTTTGGTACCTACACACATAGTTAATGGTGTAAGGCTCCCCAATAAACCAAATAACATATTATAATCCATGTATATGATTGAATTTATGCAAGCCACCCATTTTGTCAAGTAAACCAAATATAAAATTGAATTCCTAAAAGCCACTATAGAACTCAGGCATAAATGGCCACTGCAAAATGAAATGGCAGATTGTTTCCCATGAAAATTCAAATTTGAAAATCAACAACCACAATTCAATGCATTCAATTTACACATTCGAATGATTTTATAAGAGGGAATTTCCAAGGTCATTTTCATTACAAATTCTCCTATGCTTTCACTGAATATCCTCTACAAAATTCAGAGCTTACTAAGGAAACTGGTGCAGGAGCACCTAAGGAACAATAGGCAGTTCAATAGGTAAATAGGAAATCTAGAAGGGTAATTTTGTTTTGTTTTCATAAAGGTCATGTTGACCATTGTGTAGTTTTCTTAGAGGTGTTTTTGATCCTTAGGAAAGAATTTGTCAAGAGATAAATAATTTTAGGAGCTCATCTTGCTGAGTTTTTTAAAAAGTTGGCAAGGGTTGAAAAACACAGTGGGTTTTATAATTTTGATCATTGGGTCTTCAATAGGTTTGAAAAGAAGAGCTTAACCATTTTTTGGAGCCTATTTATGGTGTGCTTCGACCATGGAGCAGGGTGGGAAGCACTGATATTCTAGTGACATTTTATGAAATTGAAAGAAACAGTGTTCTGTGAGGCAATTTCTAATTTTTGCATCTAAATAGTGCTTTGATGGAATAAACCTGCTATTATTTTTTATTTTAGAATGTAGTGTGAATATAGTACAAGCTTTGTGTGCCATCCATTGGTCTTTGTGATTTGTTTTCATCCTTTTTTTGTAAATAGTTTGATTTCTTTCTTTTTCTGGCCTGAACCAGGAAGTCTTGAGAAAATGGAGTGTTAGAGAACTTTCCCACCATACAAATTGTATGGCCCTTTGGGAATAGTGACTAGGCTCCATGAGTGTAAATATGGTAGGTTGTGGGGCTTGTGTGTGTGCAGGATCTGCTAGCAATGTCTTGCCCTAGGCGAGCCAGGCAGAGTCCGGCTAGGGGAGACAAGGAGTACAGGGCACATAATTTGCAAGGGTGCTAAGATTTTGGAAAAATTACTTTTGGAGAATTTAGTTGAGGGTCTTGGAAAGGCCTGGTGGTTAGAAGGAGGCTCCATCAACCCTTTTGGTGTGAGAAGACTCTGACAGTTTGAAATCAGCCTGGAAAAGGCTTATAAACCCTAGTTTTTGGCCATTTTTGAGTAAGGGCAGTGTACGGACTGTACAGGCTCAAAACCCCAAAAATATTCAAGGTGTGGCATAGGAAACACAAACCCCAAGTGAAGAACCTTGGTCATTTGGAGGGTTTTGGAGTAAATTTCATTTTTCTTGAGTTAAAAGGCCTAATTGGGGCTCTAGGCTTGTAGCCTTTTCTAACCCTAGGAGAGGGTTTGGTGGCAGCGATGGAGAATTGGAGTTTTGTAATTGAGAATGAACCCTAATAGGCTGCTATGAAGCTTTTTACTTCATCTTTACACCCCTGCAAAATCCTAACTGAATGTTGAGGGTAATTGTCCTTTAGGAAGAGTAAGGGTAAAGGGTGAGATAGTGGCAAGGAATCAAGATTGGCTTGGTGGAATGAAAGAAGGTTGATAGTAGGGTTGGCCAGAAGAACCAGGGGTGCCTAACAAGCATTAGGGCCTATAGGTTAAGAAGGTGGAGAGAGACACCAAAGGGTTTTCCAAGGTGAGACCCAGAGCATGGGATAGTGAGTGTTCCATCCAACCCTACCCTATCAAATCGGTATCAGAGCAAGTAAAAGATTTGGGAAGAATCTTGTATGTCTGAGGTTGAGTCTAGTGATTCTTCCTTCATGGTCACAAATGCAAAGTTGGCCAAGATGGTTGAAGAGTAGGAGGAAGACAATAAACTATTGAGGGAAAGAATAGCCCAACTTGAGCAAGTAGTGAGGAGTGCGCAATTTGAAGGAAGGATACCAAATGAAGAAGAGGTTGCAGAGGAAGACAAGACCCCTAAACCTAACCCTATTCTGAAAGAAGAACCTTTCTTGAAATCATTGAAGGCTTTGAGTGGAAAATCACTTGAAGGCATACCACTGTTTAGTTGAAAAATGGAAGCTGATCTAGTCATGGATTGGATAGAGGGTATGGAAAACCATTTTGAATGTGATGGGGTCACTGAGGCACAGAAGGTAAAGGTGGCCAAATCAAGACTAATACGTTATGCCTTGACATGGTGGAAATATGTTCAGACATAGAGGGAAAAGGAAGGAAAGCAACCTATTTCAACTTGGAAGGGTATGGTTTCCAAAGTAAGAGAAGCATACATGCCAGATGATTATGAGATTCAGTTGCACAAGAAGAGACAAAGCTTAAGGCAGAAAGACCAAGATGTAAACACTTACATTGAGGAGTTTCAAAAACTTTGCATGAGGTCTAATGTGACAGAGGATGAGAGTCTCAAGGTGGCTAGATACCTTAACAGTTTGAAATGGAACATCCAAGAAGAGATGACTCTTCTAAGCCCCAAGACAATACACCAATGCTACCAATTGGCCATAAAGATTGAGGAAAGAAGCAAGAGGAAACAAGAACAGGCTTCTAAGGGTAGAGGCAAAGGCAGAGATCAAAGAGGGCAGTGAGGTGGCTACCAAGGCAGAGGTAGTGACCAAAGAAACCAAGGAGAGTCTAAACTCACAGAGCATGGAGGAGAAACATCTTCTAGAGGAGGATATAATAGAGGTAGAGGACCTCAAGGAGGTTCAAACAGAGGAAGAGGAGTAGGTAGGAGCAGTTCTTACTTTGCAAACATGAAATGCTACCATTGTGGTCAAGTAGGTCATCCTTCTTATAGGTGCCCGGAGAAAGCATCTTCATCAAGCAATGAGAGGAGAGTGGCTTATGCACAAGAGGACACCATGAGTCCTAAGTCATCTAAGATCAGTCATATTGAATCTGAGGTATGAGAGAATCTGGTGTTCAATAGAGTTTTGATCAGACAACCGGTCAAGGAAGAACCAACACAAAGGAGAGCTTTGTTTAGAGTAAGGTGCAAGATACTTGGCAAAGTATGCAAGGTCATAGTAGATTCAGGTTCAACAGACAATATAATCTCATAGGAGGTAGTAATGAAACTAAAATTGGAGAAGGTACCCCACACTAACCCCTACAAGGTCACATGGCTAAACAAAGGGCAAAGTGTTTTAGTGAATGAGCAAGTAACGGTGGGATTTTCCATTGGAGGGTACAAGGACAAGTTAGTTTTTGATGTGCTACCCATGGATGCCTTCCATCTACTATTGGGAAAACCATGGAAATATGACAGAGGTGCCATATATGATGGAAAAGAGAACACCATCTTATTCAAGAAGGATGGAAAGACTTTCAAGTTGTAGTCACTATCAGAAGAAGAAGGACAGTCAAAGACACCAAGTGTCATGTTGAGTAGTGGGAAGGAATTCCTTAACAACCTACATCAAGGGAGTGAAGGATATGTGGTTATGTTACAACCTAAAGAAGAAGACAAGGCTAAAAATACAGTCATACTCGAAGCAGTCCTAAAGTTGTTGGAACAGTTCAAGGACATTGTAAGTGATGGTGCACCTGCAATTCTACCACCAAAGAGAGCCATAAGTCATCAAATTGACTTCATACCTAGAGCCTCATTGCCTAACAAAGCAGCTTATAAACTTACACCAGATCAGAATCTAGAGGTAGCTAGGCAAGTGCAGGAGTTGTTGGATCAAGGATTGATTCAAAAGAGCATCAGCCCATGTGCAGTACCAGTGGTCTTAGCAACAAAGAAAGGTGGTAAGTGGAGATTATGGACTGATTCTAGAGCAATAAATAGAATCACAATCAGATATAGATTCCCTATCCCTAGGATTGAAGACTTGATGGATTGTCTTGGAGGAGCTCAGTACTTCACCAAGTTGGATCTCAAGAGTGGACACCATCAGATCAGAATCAAGGATGGAGATGAGTGGAAGACAGCTTTTAAGACAAATGATGGGTTGTATGAGTGGAGAGTTATGCCATTCAGCCTCTCTAATTCCCCTAGCACATTCATGAGGCTCATGAATGAAGTGCTCAAGGATTTTATAGGGATATTTGTGGTGGTATACCTTGATGACATCCTCATATACAGCAAGACAATAGAAGAGCACTTGAAACATGTGGAGTTGGTTCTCAGAAGATTGCAAGAGGAGAAGTTGGCAATCAATCTAGAGAAGTGTGAGTTCTTTAAGCAAGAGCTTGTCTATTTGGGTTTTGTAGTTTCCAAAGGATCATTGAAGATGGATCCAAGCAAGGTGGAAGCCATTCTAAACTAGCCTACACCAACCATAGGGACAGAGGTAAGAATTTTCCATGGTTTGGCTCAATTTTATAGGAAATTCATAAGGAACTTTAGTGGTATTTGTGCACCAGTCCTAGATACAATCAAGGGTGGTTTAAAAACTAAGTTTGTGTGGACTCAAGAAGCTGAGAAATGGTTTGAGAAACTGAAACAAGAAGTGGCAACTCAACCTACTCTCTTGTTGCCTAGCTTTGACAAGTTGTTCACTGTTGAATGTGATGCAAGTGGAGTGGCAGTAGGAGGAGTGCTAAGTCAAGAGGGCAGACCTATAGCCTTCTTTAGTGAAAAGCTCAATGAAGAAAAGAAGAAGTATTCAACCTATGACTTAGAACTTTATGCTTTGGTTCAGACATTTAGGAAATGGAGGCATTACCTTCTACCCAAGGAGTTTGTAGTCTTTACTGACAATCAAGCACTTAGTTTTATCAACACTTAAGAGAAGTTGAGTAATAGGCATTCGAAATGGATGGAATACATCCAAGCTTTTACCTTCACCATCAAGCACAAGAAGGGACAGCTAAACAAAGTAGCAGATGCATTGAGTAGGAGATTGTTGACAGTGCAAGAGATACAAATCAAGAGCATTGGCATAGAGAGTTTCAAGGATCTCTATGGGGAAGATGAAGACTTTCAGAGGTCTATAAAGTATGTTCTAACTTTGAGAACCATTTCCATAGCCAATACTCAGAGTATACATTGCAAAGTGGGTTATTGTTTAAGGGAAATCAGTTATGTGTTCCAAGAGGGTCAATGAGGGAAAATTTGATTCAGGAAAAGCATAATGGAAGTCTTAGTGGACATTTTGGCATCAACAAGACTTTAGAACTAGTGAAAAGATTCTATTACTAGCCTAAGTTGGCAAGAGATGTTAGAAAGTATGTGGAACAATGTGTTGTGTGTATGAAAGCTAAGGGAGGAGCTAATAATGCTGGTCTATATCAACCCCTACCCATTCCTAACAGACCATGGGAGTGTGTGAGCATGGACTTTGTGGTAGGCCTTCCTAAGACCAAGACTGGTTTTGACAGTGTCTATGTAGTAGTGGACAGATTTAGCAAAATGAGTCATTTTATTCCTTACAAAACTACTCATGATGCTAGTTACATAGCTCATCTTTTCTTTAAGGAAGTTGTAAGGATCCATGGATTTCCTTTGAGCATTGTTTCAGATAGGGATGTAAAGTTCATGAGTCACTTTTGGAAGACTCTATGGAGAAGTTTAGGTACCAACCTATCTTTTGGATCAGCTTACCATCATCAGACCGATGGTCAAATAGAGGTGGTTAATAGGGTGCTAGGTAACATTTTAAGGTGCCTAACTAAGGAGTATGGATAGACATGGGATATGGTTATCTCACAAGCTGAGTATGCTTACAATGATAGTGTGAACCGGACCACAAGGAAGAATCCTTTTGAGATTGTGTATGGGATGCACCCAAGAGGCATATGTGAGCTCAGAGATCTTGGAGCTATGGAACAAAGAAGTGTACGTGCAGAGGACTTCATTCAGACCATGAAGGAGATTCAGGAGCAGGTAAAGAGGACAGTCGCTGAGGCTACACAAAAGTTGAAGGAGAAGGCAGATTTGTCAAGGAAGGATGTGCAATTTGCAGTAGGAGACTATGTCATGGTCCACCTTAACAAGTCAAGGTTGTAGAAGGGAATTTCAACCAAGTTACAGATGAAGAGAGTGGGTCCATGCAAGGTATTGGCCAAGTATGGAAAGAATGCCTACAAGGTGGAGTTACCTACCGATCTTGGAATCTCTCTAGTGTTCAATATAGCTGATTTGATCAAGTATAAGGGGACAGTCAATGATGTGGATCAGAATAGTAAGGAGATCTTCAAGGACATCAGCAATGTAACCTTACCTAATCAAGACAAGCCTCAGGCAGAGAAGATCTTGGAGTCAAGAGTGAAGAAGGCTACAAGACATAAGGTGTACATGGAGCACCTTGTCAAGTGGAAGAACAAGCATGAATCAGAAGCCACATGGGTACAAGAAGATCAATTCAAGAAGTTTTGTATTGACCTGTTATTGATCTCTCCTTCCATTCCTTAGTGTTTGGTCAGAGAGGGGGAGAATGGTGCAGGAGCACCTAAGGAACAATAGGTAGTTCAATAGGTAAATAGGAAATCTAGAAGGGTAATTTTGTTTTGTTTTCATAAAGGTCATGTTGACCATTGTGTAGTTTTCTTAGAGGTGTTTTTGATCCTTAGGAAAGAATTTGTCAAGAGATAAATAATTTTAGGAGCTCATCTTGTTGAGTTTTTTAAAAAGTTGGCAAGGTTTGAAAAACACAATGGGTTTTATAATTTTGATCATTGGGTCTTCAATAGGTTCGACAAGAAGAGCTTAACTATTTTTTGGAGCCTATTTATGGTGTGCTTCAACCATGGAGCAGGGTGGGAAGCACTGATATTCTAGTGACATTTTAAGAAATTGAAAGAAACAGCATTTTGTGAGGCAATTTCTAATTTTTGCATCTAAATAGTGCTTTGATGGAGTAAACCTACTATTATTTTTTATTGTAGAATGTAGTGTGAATATAGTACAAGCTTTTTGTGCCATCCATTGGCCTTTGTGATTCATTGTCATCCTTTGTTTGTAAATAGTTTGATTTCTTTCTTTTTCTAGCCTGAACCAGGCAGTCTTGAGAAAATGGAGTGCTAGAGCACTTTCCCACCATATAAATTGTACGTCCCTTTGGGAATAGTGACTAGGCTCCATGAGTGTAAATATGGTAGGTTTTAGGGCTTGTGTGTGTGCAGGAGCTGCTAGCAATGTCTTGCCCTAGGCGAGCCAGGCAGAGTCCGGCTAGGGGAGACAAGGAGTGTAGGGCACATAATTTGTAGGGGTGCTAAGATTTTGGAAAAATTCCTTTTGGAGAATTTAGTTGAGGGTCTTGGAAAGGCCTAGTGATTAGGAGGAGGCTCCATCAACCCTTTTGGTGTGAGAAGACTCTGACAGTTTGAAATCAGCCTGGAAAAGGCTTATAAACCCTAGTTTTTGGCCATTTTTGAGTAAGGGCAGTGTACGAACTATACAAGCTCAAAACCCCAAAAATATTCAAGGTGTGGGCATGGGAAACACAAACCCCAAGTGAAGAACCTTGGTCATTTGGAGGGTTTTGGAGTAAATTTCATTTTTCTCGGGTTAAAAGGCCTAATTGGGGCTCTAGGCTTGTAGCCTTTTCTAACCCTAGGAGAGGGTTTGGTGGCAACGATGGAGAATTGGAGTTTTGTAATTGAAAAAGAACCCTAATAGGCTGCTATGAAGCTTTTTACTTCATCTTTACAACCCTGTAAAATCCTAACTGAATGTTGAGGGTAATTGGCCTTTAGGAAGAGTAAGGGTCAAGGGTGAGATAGTGGCAAGGCATCAAGATTGGCTTGGTGGAATGAAAGAAGGTTGATAGTAGGGTTGGCCAGAAGAACCAGGGGTGCCTAACAAGCATTAGGGCCTATAGGTTAAGAAGGTGGAGAGAGACACCAAAGGGTTTTCCAAGGTGAGACCCAGAGCATGGGACAATGAGTGTTCCATCCAACCCTACCGTATCAGAAACCTTTGCACATTCCTCTTAAAAGGGAGCTTATTTAGGTCGGTACACCCAAAATAACTAAATTCATGTTTTTATTTATCAATATACTATTTTATATTTATGTACTATGTTTCATTCTCTAATATATTGTTTTATATTTATGTACTCTATGTTTACATTATTTTGAGGCATACAAATTATTCTATTTTCAGTCAGTTATTCAAAATAGCATTATCCATTATTTAATCATATCACAGTTACATTTTTATCACCTACATTCATCATACATCAAAGATAATAACAACATTATCCTTAGTAAGGCTTTCCAACTATATACATCAAATATAATAACAATAGCATTATCCATTTTTTAATCATATCATAGTTATATTCTGAAACCCTCATTAATAATCATGAAATTTAATGGGTATACAATTTTTGTCCCAATTTATTGAGCGGTTTTAGGATTACACATCATGCAAACTCTCCTGGTTTTAGCAAACCTCTAACCATTCCTTCCCCTTATATTTTGCACACAATGATATGGGTTAATCTGTTTTCTTCCACTTATTTGTGTAGAGGTTTTCTTTTTTCAGTAATTACAATTTGCAGACAATGATATATTCTTATCAGATTAATTTTATATATATATATATATATGTATATGTATATGTATATGTATATGTATATGTATATATACATATATACATATATATGTATATACATATATACATATATATATATACATATATATGTATTATATGTATATGTATATATACATACACACACATGCATATATATATGTGTGTGTGTGTATATGTATATATACATATACATATACACACATACACATATAAAAATATACACACACACACATATATATATTTTTATACATATATATGTGTGTGTGTATATACATATAATACATATATATGTATATATGTATATATACATATACATATACATATATATACATTTACATATACATATATATACATTTACATATATACATATATATACATTTACATATACATATATATATATACATATACATTTTACATATACATATATATACATTTACATATACATATATATATATACACATTTACATATACATATATATATACATTTACATATACATATATATATATATATATGTATATATGTATTTACATATATATATAGATATAGATATAGATATATATATATATATGTATGTATATATGTATTATCTTATATAGATATATCTATATCAAATTAAATATATAAACAAAATGTAGAAATATATGTATATCAGATTATATATATTTCCAATTTATATAACCCTAACACTTCAATACAATCAAATACTTTCACCTCAAGTGCTCTATGACTGTCCTTGCATTAGGCTATTGTCCAAGTCACTTGCATGTTTGACTACCATTCTTGAGAACTCGTAGATCTGAAAAATATGTCGTGTGTATTTCACTGCCATGTAGGGTGCCCTGATATGCAATATAGATTGTATCTTTCAGCTTCATACTGCCATGACTCTTGAAAACCACAAGAGATAATTATTTAGGGGCTAAAAATTGCCCAGTGACCCATGCTGAAGTAGACGTATATGTGGCATGTAGTGCACATAATCATCATGTGAAAAATCAGAGGCAGACACCGAAAAAGCACTTTTTCCCTGTAGAGCATGCAGTCATAAGTGTTATAAAATTCATGGCATTTTTCATGAATTTTATAACAATTCACTACATTTTGCTAGGAAAAAAAAATCCTTTGTTTCTTCATCCTAGCAAACTTAGATGCAATATGTGTTAATATGTTTCCCTTTCCCCTAGCATTTTGTATGTTCAATAATGGGTTTCAATTGGCATCAAGGGTCATTCTGCATTTTGCTATGTTTTACAATCATTCCTTTGTATGGCATCGAGGGTTTCACTGTAATGATTTTCTTTAAGGTATACTAAGAAATCATTACATAGAATGTGAATGAAATAGAATATTGTCAAATTTATTTCAGAATACATAGATTGTGAATGAAATAGATATATATGTGTGTATATATATATATATACAAACACAAACACATATATACATATACATATGTATACTTATAAATACATACACACATGCATACATACATATATAGTTGTTTATGTACATGCACATATATACATACACATATATAGATTTTAAAGCATGGACCATGCACTATTTGATTTAAACAAGTAAAACCCAAGATTACATGATTTTTTTTTAGATATACATACACAGCCTGAATGTAAGGGTGCAGTCTTAAAGCCTTCTATGATCATGCTTGTTTATTTTTTAGATTTTCAGACTCATATTTATACTTCAATAACAAGTTATGCTATATTTATTGCATGTGTAGGTTAAGTGGAAAAACATAGCACTAGCTAGAAGAGCAAAAAGGGTTGTAGGAAGAGGACCACACGTAATTAGAGTCATTCATGGGGTGCACTTCATTGAACCAGAGTCTGTTGAGGAAGTGCATGCAATTCCCAACCAACAAGATGTTCATGACTCTGCAAATGAAACAACCAACACATTAGAAGTCGAACCGGATGTTTAGCCAGATGTTCAGCCTGCTATGCAACTACCCTCACCTGTACCCATTAGATAGTGGACATATGTTGATATGCAAGGAGCAGCTGCTAGTGTCAAAGAACACAACATGTCAATCAGGGCTACAACAATCAAGTGGGGTATCCCACCTAGCATTTTGAGGGTGTGGTTGTTAGGAGTTACCACCACAAAGAGGAGGGATCCACATACCATTTTATTTGAGGGGGAGGAGACTAAAGTTGTCCAATGGTGCAAGGACATGGTAGAATTGGACCACGGACTATAGGTAATTTAGCTACAAGCTATAGTTTCCCAAATAACTAGAAGTGGGCCCAATCCATTCACAAATGGGGTCCCCGGGAGGTCATGGTGGGTAGAATTTCAAAGAAGGAACCCAGATTTGGAAATTAGAATAGCTAAAGGAGTGGAAAATGATAGAGTGATTATGGTCCATCCTTATGTTGTGCAAGCATTCTACGAAAACCTTGAGAATATGATCAACCTTGACCACTATGGATCAAGCTGAATTTGGAACTATGATGAGACTAGTATTCAAGCTAGTAGGAACTGTGGCATGAGAGTTATTGCCAAATTGGGTGCAAAATGTGTACAACATTTGGTATAAAAAAGTAGAGAGTGGATCACAGTGTTGGCTTGTGTAAGTGTATCTAGGTTAAGTATTCTTGGGTTCTACTTGTTTAAATCAAAGAGGCACATGAAAAACTATATCATAAATTGTGAGATAGGGGCATTGATGGTAGTCCAAGAAAATGCATGGATGAAAAAGGAACTATTTGTCAAATGGTTAGACCATTTTGTAGGTAATATCCCCATTAGGGTTTCACCAACAAATAGGGCCCTTCTCATATTTTACGGTCAGGCAGCCACGTGGATTTCAAGACCATAGAAGAAGCAAGAAAATTATGAATAGACCTGCTAATGCTTCTTGCTCATACCAGTCACTGCTAACATTGATTTCTCATACCAGTCACAAGTTGCAACCATTGGATGTCAACATTTTTGCTCCATTCAAGGCTTATTTCAAAGAGAAAAGAGCCATATGGCAAGTAAACAACCCACATATTGATATCAGACGTGAAGAGTTGGCAACTCTTGCAATCCAAGCTTTCAAAAAAGTATTGAAACTAATCAGCATTGTTAGTGGGTTTTGTAGAACAAGAATTTGGCCACTTAATTGATCAGCCCTTGAAAAGGATATGGGGCCAAGTGAGGGCTATGTTGTTGAAGAGGATGTAGCAACTCCTGGAACAAAAGATGATGCAGTCATGATGGAAGATGATCAATAGTTTATTGTAGCAGAGGCTTGCTTGCGACTATTGTAGCAAAGGCTTGCTTGCGACTATTCAAGGGTAAAGCATCTCAATGGTTTCATGGCTTACCAGTTCGTAGCGTCCCAACATGGGATGACTTCGGAGACAAGTTGACAAAGCAATTTTCAGATAAGTCCAATCATTTATCTCTAGTTGAACAAATGACGACTATAAAGAGAGCGCCACAAGAACAAATGATAGATTTTAATTTCAGATTCTAAAGGACATGGGATCGAATTCCAGTGATGGTAAGGCCAACTCTTGACCATGATTTTCTAAATTTTCTTATAACATTGCATAGTGATATTTCCTTAATGATACAGTCTATGGGTGGGTTAACATCACCAGCAGCATATGGCATTGCCATTAGAGCTTAAAACAGCCTCATACAAGCTAGTAAACTTGCCCCAAGACCCCCTATGCCAATTTTTCTAGAGGTATAGCCATATATGCCCATTCATGTACTTCCAATAGCCGCTATACCTGATGTTATAGCCTTAGATTTCCAAACAGCAGTTCAAAATAATGTTGTTCCAGTAAACTCTGATTTGCAAAATCTTAAGAATACCTAACAACAGCTAATAAATGACCAACAGCAAATAGCCAAATTATTACAGACTGTGAGTAACAACTTGGTAAGTCTTAAAAACCAGCAAGGTCAAAATTTTAGGCCTAATCAGTCATCCTTTCAAGCAAATAGGCCTACTTATCAAACTGATTACCAGGGACAGAAGAGGAATTTTAACCTTAGGCCTAATCAGCCATTTAACCCTACTGCTAGCTCTTCAAAAGAGCTTGTGCCAATACAGAATAACTTAGCGCAGGATTATGTTTGGTGCTATCCCTACAACCAACCTCATAATCAGGCTACTTGCGTGAACGGGGTGATTAATCAAGCACTTATGTTGCAAAATAGTTATGATGCTTTTGAACAAACAACTAAGGAGGACAATAATCAGCAAGATGAACAAATGAAATAGAGTGACCTTGATGTTGCCATAATGAACTGGCAAGGAAGTGAATTTTGCAGAGTTAATCACGTGCAAAGTCAAAATTAGTCAACCACTTCTATTGTAGCCAATACGAGGGCCAAAAAGAGAGCATTTGACCTGAGACAGCAAGCTATTCCTAATAAACAACAAGCAGAAAAGGAGAAACAGCCTGCTGTTCATCAAAAAAATTAGGATTTTATAGCTCAACAGGGGCAGTTTCAACCTTCAACAGCTCAGAATATTCATATTTTACCAAAACAGCAGGCTGGACCATCAAAGGAGCAGCCTAAAGTTCAGTTCCAGTCTCAAGCAGCTCAAACAGACATTGTTGTTCAAAAGGTACAATCAAAGGGTGGTTTTTCTTCATTCAATATTGTTGAACATATGAAAAAGACAACTGTTGGCATCACCATGATAGATGCATTACGCTTACCTGGGCAAAAAGAAAGTTTGCAGGAGGCTTTGGCTAAGATATCAATTTCTAACGAAGCAAATACAGAGTAGCCAAGAGTTCTTGCAAACAGTTCAGATCAAAAGTAAGGACAGCCAGCTAAAGAGGTAAAACCACCCCCTTTTTATGTCAGTTTGATAATTGGTGAGAATATAGTGAATAACTACATGATCGACAGTGGAGCAAGCAGCTCAATCATGCCTAAATAGCTGGTAGACAAGTTAGGACTTGAGTATGAATCTTTGTCAAAAGGGGTAGTTCAGTTGGATGGTACAACTGTTAAGTCTGTTGGAGTTATTAGAAATATGCCTCTTACATTGCATGCCTGTCCCAATTTTCAAATTGCACAGGACATATATGTCATTGATCTTCCACCCTATTTTGCCATTTGCCTATCTAGAGACTTCACTACAAAATTAGGTGGTTATTTGTCATCAAACTGGTCACACATATTTTTTAGGACCAGGTATGGTACTAGAGTCATGATTAAATCAGAATCATTAGCTAAAGACCATATTGAACCTTATGTTATGAACCCCATAAATGCAAACCTAGCTTTCCATGATCAGGAGGATCAATCCGTGACTCTCGACCCCACTGTACCTATAGAAGGCATACCAGACATAAATCTAGATGAGTGGGCAGCCGAGAATCACGAGGTTGATCCATTCAATCTCATAAACAAAATAGGTTTGGGCATTTATATGATTTGAGAACCTGATGCAATTATTCTGAATTTGGTCAAGGAAGAAAAATGGCAAGTACAACAGTTTAATCAGCTTTGGAAGCTTTTATTTGACAGTTCTAGGAGTAAAATTGGTGCTGGTGGAGGAGTTGTTCTAATTTCACCTGAAGGAGATAGGTATTATTCAGCTTTTAGATTTTCTTTCAGTTGTTCTAATAATGTTGCTGAATATGAAGAGTTAATACATGGTTTAGAATGGGCCAAGAAAAGGAAGATTAAGTGCTTGCAGGTGTTTGGCGATTCTGAATTAATAGCAAATCAGGTCAGAAATCTAAATTTAACAAAAAATGATTTGCTAAAACTGTACAAACATTGTGTTTGGGACCTAATTGAGGAGTTTGATGCATTTAATCTGCAATTAGTGCCCGGGCTTCAGAATAAGCAAGCTGATAAACTTGCTGCTCTAGGATCATAGTTTGACATTCCAACTGAAATTCACAATGTAGAGGTATAGCAGTATGTGAAGGTAGTTGTTAGACCTTCAGTACCTGATAATAACATAAGTTGGCAGATTTTTGATAGTGATAAACAAATATGCCATTTTTTGATGGAGGAGGCAGAGTTTTCTGCTGGAAACTAGCGCAAGTTTGATCAACAATATGGTGATTAAATCATGCAGTTAAAGTATAATAAACTGCCAAAAGGTTTGGTACTCTTGAGTCAATTTTCAACACTAATGACCATGTTAGAAAAGACAAATCCGGCATCACAGTGAAGCAAGAACATTACGAACAGATAGAAATATTCAAAAACAAGCTCCTTAAGCTTGGAAAGGTCTGCACAAAGGAGGAACAACAAGATTTTATCTTGTTTTGTCAAGAACTCAACGACATATTCACTTGGCAGTATGGAGATTTGAAGGGTTTTAATCCCAAGTTAGCTTAGCATACCATTGAGCTCGAACCCAATGCAAAATCGGTAAGACAGAAGCAGAGGCCTCTGAACCCAAAGTTGGAGCAACTAATGAAAACATAATTAAATAAGCTGATCAAAGGTAGCATAATATTTCCAATCAAGCACACTTCTTGGGTGTCAAATTTGGTGCATGTTAGAAAGAAGAGTGGAGAGATAAGGTTGTGCATTGATTTCCATGATCTAAACAGAACTTCACTCAAGGATCACTACCCGCTGCCTTCAATGGAACAAATATTGCAAGTTGTTTCAGGATCAGAAAGGTTTTCATTGCTAGATGGGTATTCAGGTTATAATCAAATCTTGGTTAAGGAGGAAGATTAATATAAGACAACCTTTACCACCAAGTGGGGTACTATGGCTTATAGAAAGATGTCGTTTGGACTGTCAAACGTAGGAGCCACCTTTCAGAGAGTGATGGACATGGCTCTCCAAGGTTTGATTAATAAATTTGTTCTTGTTTACCTGGATGATATTACTATTTTCTCACGTAATGCTGATGATCATTTCAGTCATCTTAGACAGATATTTGAGAGGTGCAGAGAATATGGAATCTCTTTAAATCCAAAGAAGAGTATTTTTGTTGTACACGAAGGTAAGCTTCTAAGTTACATTGTTTCAAAAGATGGAATTTCTATTGACCCAGAACGTATTGCAGCTATTCTGGCTTTACCACTGCCTGCTCACAAAAAGGGTTTGTAGAGATTCCTAGGCAGAATAAACTTTGTGAGGAGATTTATTCCTAATGTTGCAGCATTATTCCAGCCATTGACAGCCATGCTGAAGAAAAACATTCAATTCAGCTGGTCAAAAGAAGGAAAAGATAGTTTTGAGTAGATTAAAGAGGCACTTGCAGCAGCCCTACTCTTATAAATCCTGATTTTGATAAGGATTTCATATTGTACGCATTCAGAGGAGTGGATACCATCTCCGCAATGCTTTGTCAGCAAAATAAAGAAGGTATGGAGCAGTCCATAGCTTTCTTTAGTCAAATATTGCATGACTATGAAACAAGATATTCATTTGTTGAGAAGCATGTACTTTCTGTAGTGAGAAGTCTGAAAAAGTTCAGACATATGCTGTCTAATAATAAGATAAATTTGTTGCTAGCTCAACCAACAGTCAAGGAGTTTCTGCTGAATAAAGATATTAATGACAAGCGAGCAGGTTGGATAACCAAAGTCATGGAGTATGACATTAGCATTAAGGTTACCAAGCTTGTTCGAGGTAAAGGACTGTGCAAATAGCTTGCAGAAAATGAGGAAAATAGTAGTGAAGAGGTTGTTGTAGTTTTGAATAATGAAGAGGAACCTGCTGTTTCAACTGTTCCAGCTGACTGGATTCATCAAATGGTCCATTATTTTTATACTGGAGATTGCCCAGAAGGTATGGACAAATCTAAACGAAGGTATTATAGATTGCAGGCAATTCCTTATGCAGTAATAAATGATGTTTTGTATAAAAAGGACTTTAATGGAGTATTCCTCAAATGTATTAACCCAAATTAGACTGAAAGAATTCTTGAAGAATTCCATGATGGACCTGTTGACGGTCACTTTACACCTCGTACTACAGCTTTGAATATTATGAGGGCAGGCTATTATTGGCCAGATCTTTTCAAAAATGCACATACTTATGTCAGAAAATGTGCCAAATGTTAATTTTTTGCAAGAAAACAAAAGCTAGCAGCTCTGCCCCTGAATCCAATTCAGGTTGAGCAGCTGTTTGGAAAGTGGGGACTTGACTTTATCGGTCCTATTAACCCACCATCAAGTGCAGGTCACAAGTGGATCTTGACAGCAACAGATTACTTCACGAAATGGACGGAAGCAGTTGCTCTAAAATATTCAAATGAAACATCAATCCTAAATTTTTATCAAGACATTGTTTCCAAGTTTGGTACACCCGAATCCATTATTTCAAATAATGCTTTAGCCTTTGTTGGCTTGAAAGTTTCAAATTGGTCAGTAAAGAATAACATTTATTTGAACACTTCATCTAATTGTTACCCCTAGGGTAATGGACAAGCAGAATCGACAAACAAGAATCTGATTAAGATCATTAAGAAGACAATTGAAGATAATCAGAGGTCATGGCATGACAAGCTTAAATTAGCCCTTTGGGCTGATAGAGTTACACCAAAACGGTCAACAAGTTTTTCACCATATGTTTTGGTTTATGGTAAGGAGGCCAAGCTGCCTATATCAATAGAATTCCCAACTCTGAGCTACATAAAGGAACTGGAGTTACTTGAAGAGGAGCCAATGCAAGTTAGGCTTGCTGAGTTAATAGAGTTGGACGAGACCAGGAAAGAAACTTTTAGAAAGCTTCAGATTCATCATTCTCAGATGAAGAAGACATTTGACAGAAAAGCAGTTGCATGAATCTTCAATGAAGGTGACTTAGCTTTCAAATGGGATGAGTTGAAGAGCAGGCCTAGCAAACATTCTAAGTTTGATGCCATGTGGGATGGCCCATACATTATAATAGCAAAGAAAGAGCACAACGCTTTCTAGCTCTCAAAGTTGGATGGTGAGGTACTACCAATCCCCGTCAACAGGATCCATCTCAAGCAGTGCTATTAAGCAGTTTTAGTTGTTGATGTACATAGTAGAATAGTTTTCAAGTTTTAGTATGCTTTCAATAAGTGCCTGCTGGCACGTTTCATTTCAGTTTTATCTGGTTTTCAATAAGTGCAGTTGCTGCACCTAGTTTTTAAAATTATGTCTTCAACAGAATTGCAATAGTTTATTTTAGTTTGCATTTTTTGAAGTTGAGTTACAATCTTCTGAGTTAAAATAGAACAAAACATGGACTCCATGCCCAATGGATATGCTGGTCTATTGTGTTTAGCAGGCAAACACTCCGCAGAGGTCACCAATTTGTTACCTATTTTTCACTTTGAGCTCAAAAAAGTAGAGCTGGATGAAATTCATCATTTATAGGTACATAAATTTTCATGTTTTTTTGATTAAGTGATCATTGATCATCATTGAGATCATCTTACATATGAATCATAGTTTTATTGTGCAAACATTTAAAATAGAAATTTGAGAAAATTTGCATAGTGATGCTTTTATTCATTTTGTAAAAAATTGTTGAATTCCACACAAGCCGTGGAAGTAACTTTTTTGGGATTTTTACAACCAAATAAAGAATGCATAAATAATGGTATGCTATAAAACTAAAAATAACGAAAGCATAGGGTATAAGATGATTTATCATTGCCTGAATGACGAATCGTTGATGGTTGAGGTTCGGTTGTGACGTCAGCTCTAGCTCCATTTCCAGTTTTAGCTCCAGTTCCAGCTCCAAAAGCATCTACAGGAAAGATTAAAATGACGTTAGAGATGGTCTCTAAGCAATGACGAATCAAATCCTATCATATGCCTACGCTACTGACAGGAATATAAGATACAGTCAATCAGGCATCCATCATATGATTACAAGAATCGAGTGGAAAGACATAGTTCAATGGAAGCTTTCAGCTTCTTTTATTTTGCTAACATGTTTGTTTCAGTGTGCAGGAACAGGTTCATCATGTTCGAGATCGTTTCATCAGATATGTGGAGTAAAACGGGCTCCCACAAGGGTTGAGCTCGGCATATCAAAAGGATACACTCTCAAGTTACATACGAGAGTTCATTAATATTGTCAAAACAGTCATCAAAAGAGCTACTGAAATAAAGAAATAGTCAAATAAGCAGCTTTATTTCAAACAGATTCAGGAAAAGCAGCTTGAGCATATAGTATAACTTTGCTCTTTATATCAAGAAGGGATCAATCAATGTTGCACTCATTAATTTCATTTTCTGTTTATGCTCTACTTTATATTTTTCACATTACATCTAAATAAAGTGTTGAGCCTCTTTGCATTGAAGAGAAACAGAATATTCAAGTATTGGAATGCTTTCATAAACCATATCACCATACAGGGCAGATTTGCAACAATCCAATTTTCTACAAGTTCTTCAATAGAAAGCAGCAAATTATGTTTTAAGTCAGCATTTAAGAATAATGGAAGATACAGATGCATCATATTTTTATCAAACAGGCATACAATGTTACGAGTGCCAGTGAGACAGTAATGGAGTATGAGTTATTCAGCATTGACATTAAATGGAGTTGAGCTTTGACATTAAATGGAGTGTCTATTTTCAATGATAATCATTGTCTTAAAGGAGCAGTCATATGTTACTAATCATACTAGTGACAGCCAAGATGCATGTAGAGGAACAGTTAATAGTAATGATAGAAATCATGAACATCATCAAATGGCATTGCTGGTAACAATAACAAAGGATTCCAGCTATGAACTTTAGATAATAAGTGCAAATCCACGAAAAACTTCATCTCACAGTCTTAATCATTAGAGTTCACATGTGAAGTTAGCAGGTTTTGTTATAAGACAACAGAGGTGATCTTTTATGCTCTTCAAGATGATCATAATAATAAACATTATTGCGGGAGAAAGAAGCTAACTCATATACAATGGAAACCACGAAAGATAAAAAGTGAAATAGGTTCTTATCATTTTTATATGCTATGAATCAGCATTCTGCAATGAATCAATAGCCTATAGAATATCGAGGGGATTCCAATACCATTCACAGTATAGTCATGCCCAAGCAAGGCACTGATTATAACAGTTGCATCTTATCAGCCTACAGGAAGTAATTGAAAGTGTCTTATCTTGTGGGGTATGTACAGAATATATAGAAGCAAGGATGCTCCTTAATTTTCAAGAATAAGATTAAGTCATCCCAAGCAAGTTGTTGACTATTTTTTGTGTGATAATTGAGTCAAGATGAAGAAAGACAGAGATAGCATATAATTGTGACAGTAAGAGCAACATGTGTACATACCTTATTCCAATGGTCATGCATGATGAAGATTATAATACTTTAAGCACATACAACTACGGCAGTATAAAGGTCACATAATGAAGGAAGGTTATCAAATGGCATTCATGTTATGCTCTGGAATGACCTTATCATAGTGTAGGTGATTGTGATACTGCTGACAGTAGTTACATAAGCATAAACAGAGTATTGTTTTTGAGAAATTTTATACAGGGAATGAAGCAGTCAAGCACATGTCGAGCTACATATTACATACATTTACAATGGAGAATAGAGTTAGCTGAGATCTTTTGTTTTTTTGTTATCACTTTCAGAAAGTGAATACAGGAAAATCATGGAAAGAGGTATAATAAGATCATGACCTGTCATAAGATGAAGCATGGACAAAGCACAAATACCATTTAACAGAATGCCTTTAATCTGGTGAGATGCAATGATATGTGTGAATTATTTAACAACCATGATTCAAATCAGTGAAGCAGTGCTATATAGCGAGGAAGAGAAATACCCAATAGAACAAACCAAGAGAGCTCTTCAAGTCTAAATAAAAGCTGACATTCAGAACAGACATTTCAAGTATCCATGAAATTACAAATACCCAGATGAGGATAACTCACAGCTGCAGCCAATAAAGTCAAATAACATACAAAAAATTTTGTGGCCTGGAGTGTTCTATCAACTCTTTTTATACAAGAGAAAGTTTCCAAGAAGCTTGTATTTCAACAGATAAATGAAGGCAAAAAAAAAAACTTACTATCATGCGCCTGGAGGAGAGTTAACAAAGCCCATGAATGTTTTTTTAGCTTCAGAATGCATAATCCAAGCTCTCACAGCAACCACGAAAGATACAGAGGAAAAAGCACAAAGACAATGGAGTTAAAATGCAGAAGATCCATTATGGCCACGGCTGAGAGGCCCAAAGAGTGTTTAAAACAAAGAAAAATGTTTAGATCTGTGGTAAAACAACTTACCCTTCAAAGATATTCTTAGAAAAGTCTTCAAAAGAGCATCACCCATGAAGAAATCGGCTTGCACTTAGCAAAAATGTGCTCTTTCCAGTTTAAAAACAGCAAATTATGATGAAATTTTGAGCCTTAGCATCAAAGAGCTCTTAGAAAACCCTGCTCACGGTGGCCGACTTCCTCCAGAAGTTTCTCTAAGTCAAATGCAAAAGAGTGATAATGACTTTTAGGGTTCGATGGTGTTTTGTTCATTCACCCTAATTCCTCTTTGCATCTTTGCAAAATGATTTTTAATAATCATTGTGTTTTATTCTCCCCGTGGCCATGACTTTTAAGTCAATGTGCCTAGCAAGGTGGTCGACATCATTAGTATGTGACTTTTTTGCTAAGTATTATGGTAGAATACTAAATCATTATCTATGCCAAGTGTGGTCAAATGGTGGTCTTAGTGAAAGTGCGAAAATACATGCTGAATGTGATTTTAGCTTGAGGATTGTGAGGCAAAATTAAATATAAATTAGCTTTATTCTTTTTATTCTTATTTGTATAAATAATGTAAATGGATTAATTGAATGATGAAATAAATCATTTAATTAATTTATCATCCAAATGCAAATAAGAATATTATGTAAAGCTAAAACATTTTTTACTCCAATTCTACATCAGTTTCAACTGAAGATTTATTGAGAAGGATGGATTTTAAAGTGTGCATGGGTGGATTGATACAAACGAGGTGAAATTTGCATGCTTTAGCCCACTTTTTCAGGGATTTTAGTTCAATTCGAGTTGCAGATCAGTTGCACGCTTTATGACTACCAGTTCGAGTTTGTGTTCACTCATTTTTGCATGAGTTTGAGCCATTTTGTCAGAAATTTTCACTTGTGCTTGGATTTCGCATTGTAATTATCATCTTTTCACTTTCAGATCACTTTCAGTTGCTATTCATGCACTTTGGAGTGCCTTTCATATTGTATATATTGAAAAAGTTTATCTTTTTCAATTCTAGTTCTTATTTTTTCTCCTTTGCACTCTACAAAAGTGAATGATTTGTAACTCAGCATCATTTCAGATTAATACATAGCAGGTTTTACAAATTACCCTTGGTTTTAGTATGGAGTTTTTCATTTTATCTTCTCAATAGTTTCAGGTTTTTCCTTCAAGCTTTCAGGCAACATTCTTGTGCTTGATTTTGATCGAATTATATTGTGTTTCAACATTGAAACCTTTATGTTTTCTATCTCAATCATAAGTATATGTATGCATTTAGTTTAATTCATAGGTCGTACACTGAGTTCATAATTTAAAAGTATTTTATTAATTGTGAGAACACTATTCTTTTCCTTTGAAAGAAAAATAGTTTTATGAGCCTCTGTATGAAGTATTTATATGAGTTCAAACTGTTTAGATTTTGATGTGCAAGTTAGATAGATTGAGAATTAATTGTGAACTAAACTACCTTTTAGGTCATCATTTTTAGGTGCAAGCATCATTGTAATTAAAGTTTCATAGTTATGTAGTCGAGTTAGTTCTTTTTATCCCTTTTCCTAGCAATTTACTTGAGTATTAATCAGAAGCAATTCATAGGAACCAGCCTAGAATCTAGAGGTCTAATTCCTTATAGGATACCCACAGCCTGGAATTAGTTCCCATGTGTCAACAGATTGCTGAATTAGTTATTCAAGCATATGGGTGCAATCTGAATTGACAACAGTATCTCTTATATGTTTGATGAGGGTTTCAACCATGTATTTTATGTGGTATCACTAATTACACTATGTTTCAAGGTTTGTCAATAAAAAAATAAAAATAACTTTGATTGCAAAATTAAAAAACACATAATTCAAACTGTTTGTTCAGGTATGGATTCTATAAATAAATAAATATATATATATATACTATCAAAATTTAACAATACTACATATTAATTATCAGATTAATTTTATATATATATATATATATATATATATATATATATATATATATATATATATATATATACATACACACACATATATATAGCTATATATGTGCATACATATATGCATAACAATATATATGTATGTCCATATATACCTATATATATGTATATACATACATATATATAATTAATCTAATACTAATTAATCTCATAATTAATGTATACTATTACTCAATTCATCTATTTTTCAGTCATATATATAAAAACACATATTTTTTAGTATTGCTAGGTCATTGCCAAAGTAAAGTCAAAGACTTTACCTATGATTAATGGTTGATGTCTTATGTTTATTGCAGAGAATTCTTTGCATGCCTTCCACTAAGAGTCCAATGTACTTACCTATATGCATCCAATCAAATAAGCATTTGTAAGAACAGAATATTTATGAACACAATATAACAGAAATAATAAATATATCATAAAGCATTCAGAGCAAAATTTCCCTATATAGTTTAGTGTGTTAACAAACACAACTTTGTTGATATGTTGATAATCCACATACTTGGTTCACCTCTCGACGGTCTCACTTGCCTAAAAAATAATCGTAATAAATGGGGGTAGTAACATTCCCACATCAAATCATCCTTACAATATTGCATGCACAACAATAAGAGTTTTGATTGGAGCATTATAATCCACAATGTTTTGTTCCTTAGTATGAAGCTAAAAGATACAATCTATATTGCATATCATGGCACCCTACATGGCAATACAATAGAAATGACATATATATACATGTATATGTATGTGTATACATGTATATATATATGCATATACATATATTTATTGACAGTCGTGGCACAAAGCTATTTGAGGGTGTGTATTGTAGTCCACAAATTAAATGTACTTTACAGAAGATTTGAGAACAAGCGTATTCTAGGAAATATTTCTACTGGCTTCTCAAATCTTCTCTAAAGTACATTTAATGTGTGCTAGAATACACACCCTCAAACAGCTTCGTTCCATGACTGTCAATAAATATATGTATATGTATATAAATATACATGTATACATATACATTCATACATACATATACATATACATATTCATTCATACATGCATATGTATATACATATACATATACATGTATATCTATATACATATATGTAATCTGATGAGAATATATCGTTGTCTTTCCAATTGTAATTACTGAAACAAATAAAACCTCAACCCAAATAAGTGGAAGAAAACATATTAACCCATATCATTGTGTGCAAAATGTAGGGGGAAAGGAGACTTTGCATGATGTGATATTATATTTGATGTATGTAGTTCGAAAGCTTTACTAAGGATAATGTTGTTGTTGTTATCTTTGATGTATGATGTATGCAGGTGATAAAAATGTAATTGTGATATGATTAAATAATGGATAATGCTATTTTGAACAGCTGACTGAAAATATAATAATTTGTATGCCTCAAAATATTGTAAACGTTGAGTCCATAAATATAAAACAATCTATTGATAAATGAGAACATGAATTTAGTTATTGTGGGTGTACCAACCTGAATTTTGTAAAGGATATTCAATGAAATCATAGGAGAATTTGTAATGAAAATGACACTAAAAAATTCCTCTTATAAAATCATTCGAATGTGTAAATTAAATGCATTGAATTGTGGTGATTAATTTTCAAATTTGAATTTTCCTAGGAAACAATCGGTCATTTCATATTGCAGTTTCCATTTAAGCTTATTTATAATTATCAATACATCTATTTCAACTTGTGTTTGTATGTGGGCCCACTCATATTTACACATGGGTCTGCTAGGCGGTGGGCGCAATTTATTTACCTAACCACATTAATATGTTCACCACATGCCACATATACGTTTAGTTAACCACGCGTATAGGTTAAGTTAACCACAAGTTATCGGGAAACTTTTAGCCCTAAAGTAATTATCTCCCGCAGTTTTCTTCCTCATTTTCTCCTCACACATCCTTCATCCCACATAATATATATAAGGACATATATATTGTAAATATATATAATTTGATATACATATATATCTATATAAGATTATATATATACATTTATATATAATCTTATATAGATATATATCTATAATTATAATATATACATATATATCTAATCTTGTATATATAGATATATATCTATTTAATCTTATATACATAGATATCTATATCAAATTAAATATATAAATATGTATATGTGTATATACATGGGTAAAAGCACAAAGTTGTGTCACACTTTTAGCCAATTTATCAGCATAATTGAATTTAAGTATTTCTAACTAAAAATCAATTTTGGTCAAACATATGAGCTAGTAAGATTCATTCTAGCTAAGTTAGATACTTTCACAACTTTTTCAACTAAAATTGTTGGCTAAAAATATATGGAGCACCACTTTGAGTCCAATTTACCAAAAAAATGAAAAACTTGAAGTTTCAATAACTCACTAATGTAAATAACATTTTTTTAAAAATATAAAAAATACCCTTTTGTAGATCCATAAGTGTAGTTTTGAAAAATATATTTATTTTAATAGTTTAATTATTATTTATATTTTATTTTTTATTTTTACTAAAAGTAGGTTATCAACACAAAATATTAGGTTGATTGCCATGCCAAGGAAAAATACTAAAACTTATTAAAAAAAATTAAAAAAATATGATGCACTAGATAAAAGAATTTATTTCAAGATGGTATAAATTTTTTTCCATTTTAGATAAATATTTAATACAAAAGTTGACGTCATGGAAACAACTTTTTTTTTATTCACGCACATTTTAATATTTATTTAAAAATATATATTTATCAAAACGAAAATGTATGTATGAATTTTCAAGTTATAAATACACACAAAAAAATTGAATGAAAAAAATAAAATTTACAAAAAGTTTGACGTCCCGTGCAACTTCATTTTTTAGCATTTTATCAACAACTAAATTATAGTGTTAAATTATTAAAACTATTTTAAAATAATTGTTTAATTTTTTTAATAAAATAATAACATAAAATATACTAAAAATACATATTTACTAGTTTACATCATTTTCAAAATTCAGTATATGTACTTTTGTGATTCAGAGTTTAAAAGTTCAGTTAAGTAGTTGTTATTTCCTTTATAAAGTGTGACCTGAAATTTTTTTACTTTCCTACATATATATATATATATATATATATATATATATATATATATATATATATATATATATATATATATATATGTGCATATATACATATAAACTTGTTATTGAAGCATAAATATGAGTCTAAAAATCTAAAACATAAACCAGCATGATCACAAAAGGCTTAAGACTACACCCTTACATTCAGGTTGTGTATGTATATCTACAAACAAATTCATGTAATCTTTGGTTTTACTTGTTTAAATAAAATAGTGCATGGTTCATGATGTAAGTTATGTAAGTAACACCCCGTTGTGTGAACCCTAAGGGACAACAAAGATACCACACTAATTTATTTATTTTTGAAAGAGAAACATTGCATAAAATGAATATGTGCATACATTACATGAAAAGCAATTATGCATTTACATAGTCATCTACGTCCTCTGGGGTACATGGAAGGATCATTATAAAACCTAAACTTTTACCAAGACGAAAATGAATGAAATCCAAAATTACATAATGATGACACACAACCATCCATGATCAAATGAGAGGAAAATGATACATCATTTTATTACAATTCAATTCATAGTTCCATAATACAATTGTGGAGCATATTTCCATAGATACAACACATCATGGTTACAATATTACATCACAAAGTGCTTCCCTTATATCAATGGGGAAAGTACACCAAGTACAAGAATAATACATTAGTGGAGAATAAGGTACAAAGTGAGGAATAGTCTTCAACAAAGTGAAGCTTTGGAAACTCTACATTCGCTTCTGCATCATGAACACAACCTGGGAACCCAATGGGGTGCATAGGCTCATGTTCCACCCAACCACTTTACCCAAAGGTCCACCCCCCATGCTAGGAGTTGATAGGAAAGACCCATGACCAAGACAGACAAGCAAAACGATCACAAGACCAAATCACAAGGTCAACCAAAACATAACATACAATAATCTCAATGACCACTTACAAGGTGACTGCTTCCAGAGGCATACATAGGAAAAGAAAGGGATTCTATGACACCAATATTCATATATTGATCCCAACTAAAGGGCACACAAATACTTGGGTTCCCAAAGAAGCTCACATCAAGGCTTGACTTATAAACTCATCAAAATAGAAAATAAATCAATGTAGAATTCAATCAATCAGGAGAATGCAAGAAAAATTACAAGCATATTTCATACTCCACTTGTTTAAACATTCCTTTTCAATTTGATAAATAAACCAACTTAATAAGAACATGAAATGATGCAGGAGCATCCATGGTTGGTGGGAAATCTTGCATCAACCAAAAAAAGAGGTTATTTGATTTTTTTTGTGATTTTTGGCTTGAGTTGAGTGTGAATTTTCATTTCATGTTAATTTGGCATTTGAATTGCATGTAATTCAAATTCCATGTGTTCTAATTTAATCCCCTTGAAAATTGCCAATTTGACATAGTGGAAAATTGTCAAATTTTGCCATTTTAAAGAAATGAGTTGGAAAATAGTTGGAAAAAGAATGTGAACATAGGAATATTGGATAAATAATGCATTTTTAAAATATTTTTGTGGCTCCTAAAAAGTAGGGGTTATGGAGTGAAGTGGCCCAGTCATGGAGAGTTGGTTTTCTATTTTTGTGAAGATTTGTAACTCTCGGGTTGAGGAAACAAAAGGGAATAATGCAAGAAGGAAAAAAGAAATAAATATTTAGATTTTTATCTAATTTTGGGGGAAGCTACAGCAGAGGTTCATTCCATCTTGTGAGATATCAAAAATTGAAAATCCATTCTCATTTTTTTGGGGGGGGGAAGATTCAAGGAAGGTTGTTTATGGGTTTTCTAGCTTGGCTAGTTTGGAAATTTTTAGAGAGGAGGAAGGAGAGATTGAACCAGGTTGAAAGTGGGTTTATTGGGGTTAAATATACATGTTATTTATTTTATTTTTACAGGTCTGGAGTAGCAAGGATTTGGGACTTTTTTTGTGTGTGTTTCTTCAAGTTGCAACTTGTTTCAGCAGGTTTTTCCTGCAATTTTGTAGTGCATGTGAGCACATTGGAATCTTGAATGTATGACTGCATATTGGATGTAAATTTCAGATTTTTAAAGAGGTTTTCATGTTGTACACATTGCTTTGAGACTAATTTTCAAATGTATTTCAGATTCACAAGTTAATACATAAAGTTGTGTGTAATTTTGTTGAGAAATTTCTGAATTGGTTTGTCTCAAATTCCTAGCTTCATCAAGTTGTTTTGAATTTCTTTGAGGAGTGTTGTGAGGGTTTGGAGAGGGATTTTTGGATTCATAAAATTCTTCTTCATCAGTGGTATCAGAGCAAGTGGATCTTGAGTGTGCAACAGATACAGAGGCATTTTCACTAGGACTGTGTTGTGGGTATTGAAAAAACAATGGATGGGAGAGGAGCCTATCATGGTAGAGGTAGAGGTAGAGGTAGAGGAAGAGGATGTAATTTTGTTAGAGATGATGATTTTAGAGCTTTAAGTAGATAGGTTGAGGCTCTATAAGAAGAATATTTAAGAAGGGGATTTGCAAGAAATAGAGACCCAAGAAGTGGAGATGAAGATGAAGATGAAAGTACAGAGAATGAAAGTTTAGATACTGAGCAAAGAGAAGAAATTGCAGCAGTTGCAAATGACCCACTACTGAAAGCTTTAAAAAAAATGGGAAAGAGGCCAAAAATGGAGGTGCCTACATTCAATGGTAGTTTGAACCTAGAAGAATTGATAGATTGGCTAAATGAAATGGAAGATTATTTTGAATTTGAGGAGGTAGAAGACCCTGATAAAGTGAGATTTGCTAAGGCAAGGCTGAAAGAACATGCTTCCATATGGTGGAGAGAAATCCAACTGGAAAGGGGAAGAAAAGGAAAAGAGAAGATTACCAAATGGGATAAAATGGTGGAGAAATTAAAAAGGCAATTCATTCCTATTGATTATGAGTTGGACTTGCTCAAGAGGATGCAAGCTTTGAAGCAAGGAAACAAGACTGTTAAAGAATACATTGAAGAAATCCATAGAATTCCTATAAGGACTAGACATTCAGAGGCAAGTAAGGAAAAGGTTGCAAGATACATAAATGGGATGAGACAAAGTATTCAAGAAGAGATGACACTAGTTAGAGTTGTGACAATGGAAGATTCTTATCAAATAGCATTGAAGATAGAAGAAAGGATGAACAAGAGGTTTGAGAATAAAAACAAGGGAAAGGATAAAGTTTATGTGCAGCAAAGGGAGGATGAGTAGAAAATTAGAGACATTAAGGACAGCAAGGATGAAAGATGTGAAAGCTCAAACAAGTCCCATGGTCATAATTTTAAAGGAAGAGGAAGATCGGGTAGCGGGTTTGGAAGAGGAAATTATAAAATGACTTGTTTTAGATGTGGGGAAGAAGGTCATAGGGCCTATGATTGTCCTCATGAAGAGGAAAGAACAAGAAGGACTGAAAATCATAATAGAGTAGCAAACATAAATGGAGAAGATACCAATTCTTCACACTCGGAGGAGGCAGAGGATGGAGAGGCACTTGTTTCAAGAAGAGTCTTGATGAACGAAGGAAACGAACCATATCAAAGTTAGAGCTTGTTCAAAACTAGATGTAAATGTGAAGGTAAAGTTTGTAATGTTATTATTGACAATGGAAGCATAGATAATTTAGTTTATGAGGAAATGGTAAATAAATTAAAGTTGGAAAGACGAAGGCACCCACACCCATATAGGAGTTCTTAGTTGCAAGATGAAAAGAAAGTTTTGGTTAGCGAACAATGTTTGGTAAAATTCAAGATAGGTGATTATCATGATGAGATTTTATGTGGTATAATGTCTATGGATGTTTGTCACTTGTTATTGGGAATCCCTTGGTAGTTTGACAGGTGTGCAATGCATGATGGGTATTCCAATACATACTCTTTGTTGAAGGATGGAATCAAACACAAGTTGAAGCCCTTGAGTAAGGAAGAAGGAAAGGTATGTAATAAAATTAGAAAATGTTTGATTCATGGAGTTAAACAGTTAGTGGAAGATGATGAGGATGAATATTTTAATTTGCTAATGCAAGTTGCATCAATATGGATTGCACTCAAGAAAGGTAAAGTGAAAGGTTTTGGTGGAGAAAGAAGAGGTAAAATCTATTTTTTGTGAAAATGTTGTTGCTGATTTATATGAGCAAGATAATATTTGTGTAGAAGAATATATTGCAGTAATAAGTACATTAGAGAATGAGGGAATTAAAGTTGTAAGCAAGGAAGAATGTGACAGTGTGAATGTTGATTTGTTTGGTGAGATGCCCTTTGTATCAGTTGATGATTTCTCATTTGATAAAGAGACTTGTGTGGATGATAGTTTATTGCAGGATGGAAGGGAAGAATATTTTGATTGTGTTAGTGACACTGAACTGGATATAGAGGAGGGAAATGGAAGGGATGAGTATTTTGATTGTGTTATTAATCATGAATTTGAAGCTGAAAATTTCTTTTCAAAAGATATAGGAGAGGAGGAACACATGAAGAGACTGCATGAAGAGGTAAGAGAGAACATTCATAAAATAAATTTTCAGTACGAAAATCATGTTGATTTGAAGAGGAGATACAAAGAGTTACAATTTGGTGATGAGGTGATGGTTCATTTGAGAAAAGAGAGGTTTGTAGTGGGAACTTACAACAAATTGAAAATGAGGAAGATTGGGCCTTTTCGGATTGTGAGAAAACACAAATCGGGTAATGCTTATGAAGTGGAATTGTCAAGTGAATTCAATATTTCTGATCTAACCATGTTTCATGAGTCTGAAAATGATGAAGGTACAGCAAATGTGCAGCAACAAACATCAAGATCAAGTTTAGGGAAAGAGCAGATTGAAACTATTCTTGATCGCAAGGTGAGTAAGAGCACTAGAAGAAAGCAATACATGGATTACATGGTAAAATGGATTGAAAGGAATATCAAGGATGCTTCTTGGTTGTCTAAAGCTAAAATTACTCATCTTGGATATCCTCTTGGAAAGTGATAAGATCACTTTTCTATTACTGTGGGTGTCTGATGTAGGAGCATCCATGGTTGGTGGGCAATCTTGCATCAACCAAAAAAAGAGGTTAGTTGGTTTTTTTGTGATTTTTGGCTTGAGTTGAGTGTGAATTTTCATTTCATGTTAATTTTGCATTTGAATTGCATTTAATTCAAATTCCATGTGTTCTCATTTAATCCCCTTGAAATTTGTCAATTTGACATAGTGGAAAATTGTCAAATTTTGCCATTTTTAAGAAGTGAGTTGGAAAATGGTTGGAAAAAGCATGTGAATGTGGGAATCTTGGATAAATAATACGTTTTTAAAATATTTTTGTGGCTCCTAAAAATTAGGGGTTATGGAGTGAAGTGGTCCAGTCATGGAGAGTTGGTTTTCTATTTTTATGAAGATTTGTAACTCCTAGGTTGAGGAAACAAAAGGGAATAATGCAAGAAGGAAAAAAGAAATAAATATTCATATTTTTATCTAATTTTGGGGGAAGCTACAGTAGAGGGTCATTCCATCTTGTGAGATATCAAAATTTGAAAATTCATTCTCATTTTTTTGGGGGGGAAGATTCAGGGAAGGTTGAAGGTTGTTTCTGAGTTTTCTAGCTTGGCTAGTATGGCAATTTTTAGAGAGGAGGAAGGAGAGATTGAACCAGGTTGAAAGTGGGTTTCTTGGGATTGAATATAAATGTTATTTGTTGTATTTTTACAGGTCTGGAGCAGCAAGGAGTTGGGACTTTGTTTGTGTGTATTTCTTCAAGTTGCAACTTGTTTCAACAGGTTTTGATTACAATTTTGTAGTGCATGTGAGCACATTGGAATCTTGAATGTATGAATGCATATTTGATGTAAATTTTAGATTTTTAAAGAGGTTTTCATGTTGTACACAGTCCTTTGAGACTAATTTTCAAGTGTATTTCATATTCACAAGTTAATACAGAAAGTTGTGTGTAATTTTGTTGATAAATTTCTGAATTGGTTTGTCTCAAATTCCTAGCTTCATCAAGTTGTTTTGAATTTCTTTGAGGAGTGTTGTGAGGGTTTTGAGAGGGATTTTTGGATTCATAAAATCCTTCTTCATCATGAAAGGATTAACCATTTGATAATAATCTACTTCAATTTTTACTTTTTTAATTATAATACTCAAATAAATCAACTCTCCTAGAAATTTTAGATTATTAGGTATTCAAGAATCACATATTTTATGACTCTATTGAAATTATTTAATTAAATAAAGAGCTTATGAAAACCTACAGTAGGTATACCATCAGATTAAAAATTCCTAGCCTATACATTTGTTACTTCAAAATAATAGATTTAATTAGAATCTAATATATACCTTTGATTATTATAAACTAAATAAATTTAATTAAAATCTAACATAAACAATTTATCTGCAAATCACAAATCTAATATTAAATAGATTTGTAAATAAATTTAACTTAAATAAACTTGCAATTAAACCTAATTTTAAATGCACTTGAGAATAACTCTAATTTAAATGTATTAGAAAATAAATCTGATTTGAATGTATCTAAAAATAAATCAAATTTTTAAAAGTACCTATCCAATAAACACAACACTTATTTACAGTTTTAACATTTTGCTCATAAAAAGATCATTAAAATATTTAAAGAACTATAATCCTACTAATATTCTTGAGTAATTAATTTTCACAGAAAAATAGTAAATGATAAGAGCACAAAATTCAATTTTACTTTTTACCTATTCATTCATGAAGAGATCATTTAAAAACTAATTAAAGGACTGGGTTAACTTTCACATTTGACGGTAATCCCTTTAACTAACAGTAACCTAAATGTAAGGTAATTTGATTTACTTAATTCTCTCATTCTATTTAGTTTTCCCTACTAATTTAATTACTCGATCAATTTAAATTATAATTATATTGAGAATGTGAGAAAATGACATATATAGAATTTAATAGTTCACGGGTTAGAATAGACTCTTACATTTAATTTTTTTCAAGATCTAAAGGATTTTCGAGCCATAAAAGAGGTAAGAGGCTATGATAAGGTGACTTTATACAATGAAAGATTTGTACATTAAAGACTTATGTCACTTCTATTTACAAATAGACTATCTATAGTATCCAATCGTTTCCATATTGACAAAGAAATATATTATTTCTTATTCAAAAACATTAGCAAAGGGATTGTTTGTGTTAAGCCGGATTTGGTGAAGAAATACAACCGTTAAATATTGAGCTTAAAGGCTCCACATATCTAAACTTCTCAAACACACGTTTATAAAAGGATTTGTAGACTTGTATAGCTTTTGTTCATGGATAATCTCTCTAAAACGTCATAAAATTTTACAGCTTCACAAAGAATCCATCAACTACTCTTCGAAAATATTATCGAAAGGATTTACTCTGATTGAGCCCAGATTTTGAGACGAAAACAAAGAATTTACAAACTTGCATACCTCTATAGAAACTTGACAACCTTCGCATGCATACAAAGCAACTATCACTAAGAAGTCAGTCAAACCTGTGGTCCCTGTGTATCCTATACAAATAAATACAAGTCTTCAATGATAAAAGGATATACGATGAACAAAGTACTTATGAAATGTCGCGGCCTGGAGATGAGAAGATGAAGCTAATTAAGAAGGTCGAATGGCACAACAAGGCTGAAGGGCAGATTAAATATCACCACATATTCTTAAGTCTAGCTATGGTAATGAAAACCCACGAATATGGAGCTGAATTTATATACATTCGTCAATACTCTCTATGCTAAATTGGAGGCATTAACCTGGCAACTGAAGGCAGCAGGATACTCCCAGATTCGAAACTTAACCTAAAGTTGTGGTAGGAAAGAAAAGAATTGGTTATTGACATCAGAAATATCCATGGTATGGCCTTCAAACAAATTGTCGACTCATATTCACCGCACAAGAATTACATGGAAATCTTCATGGAGAACACAACGAATACACAACAGGAGGCTAGCGTGAACGGGAAAATTTGAAGTTTATCAAGGTGCAAAGCAGGGATGAGGTAGTTAGGGCTTGGAAAATAAAATGCATATTCAGCCAGAGTGTTCAACAACATTTATGTAAATCAAATGTGAATTTGAAATAACATCACCAACCTAGAAGTCTTTGTTCGATAACAGAATTGGCAAGCTCTGTTCCAACTTTCTCCTACTATAATTTATTTTCACCTTTTTACCTCGGTTTATTTTCATCCATTTCCAAATCTCTATTTTTCTCCGAAATTATCCTCCTCCTTCATTTTACTCAACCAAAATATATTAAATAGCAATTTAAAGTTAAGGAGACGGGTGGAAATTTCACAAATTCCAATTTCACACCCGACAATTTCTTTTCACCAGAGTTTCCATATGTTAGGGAAATCTTTACTTTTAGAGAAAACATAAACCTACCACCACTTAAGCTTTTAAATTTAATAATTTTCAATCGTCGTAATTAATTTTCACCTCTAGTTTAATATTTTATCTGGTAGTCAATATCACTTTATTAGTTCCTGCAGTAGGCAGGAAAACTATTGCATTCGCCTGGAATGCTTTTCTCGGGCAGCATCAGCCAATCACATTTCGGCATTTAATATATTTTTTTTTATAGTTTGAATTTGGAGAGGTATTTTTTATATTGGAAAATTAGCATTTATCTATTTTTCTATTCGTCCGAGTAGCTTTATAAATCATTTTCGTTTTAAAAATTCGGGAAAATGCGAACGCATAGATTGATTAAATAAATTTAAGCAAAGGCATAGTTTATAAAACTGGCGGCTAGAGGTACGTAATCCATTAATGCAAATTAAATGCATTAAATGGCATCTGGGTGGAGGTGAAGGCGCTGGAATGACTTGGTGGCCATGCATGGCCAGGGTACTTTGGTCATTTAATATAGATTTAAGCCACTTGCTATGCATTAATTAATTAATTTTTTTAAAAAAAATTAAGAAACTTATATTAAATTTTTAACAAAGCATTTAAATTTTTTAATTAATTTTGTTGATAAATTTATACTTTAGTAAGATATTTATTATTATTATTATTATTATTATTATTATTATTAATTTAATATTATTTTAGTTCCTTTAGGCAGGAAAACTATTGCATTCGCCCGAAATGCTTTTCTCAGCATCGGCCAATCACATTTTGGTATTTTAACATATTGTTTTTTATTTGTATAGTTTGAATTTTGAAAGCTATTTTTTATATTGGAAAATTAGCATTTATCTATTTTTCTATTCGTCGGTGTAGGTTTATAAATCATTTTTGTTTAAAAAAATTAGGAAAATGCGAAGGCATAGATTGATTAAATAAATTTAAGCAAAGACATAGTTTATAAAACTGGGGGTAGAGGTACGTAATCCATGAATGCAAATTAAATGCATTAAATGGCATCTGGCTGGAGGTGAAGGCGCTGGAATGGCTTGGTGGCCACGCATGGCCAGGGTACTTTGGTCATTTAATATAGATTTAAGCCACTTGTTATGCATGGCTATTACTTTGTGCATGTTGTTTTTTTATTCTGCTTACAGTGCAGGAGATGTTGTAGTTGCAGAGTAGCTTCGGCTCTTCTACTGCTCTAGATGACTCCCTCCAATGCAACAAGCTTCCTGCACCAGGTGCCAGCCACTAATGTGTTTACTTTTATTTTATTGAGGGTAGGGTAAGGTTTACAAATGCAGGGTTTTTAATATATTTTTATGACAACCATCATTGTTTTCGCTAATTGTTTTGTGTTTGTTTTTCTTTTTGCAGTCACCTCTGCCCGTCATTTTTACTTTTATTTCCTTGCGAGGGTTTGAAGATTTTCTCTATGCCTATGTATGAAGCATTTTACTTTTTTTTTGTTCAAAAACAAAATGTGGTATGATTTTTGAAGGGCGAACCCCCTGTTAAAGAATACATGGATTTAAATTCTCATGGCCATGCTATATTAACTGTGAATCCAATCTAATAAACTACTGGATTAATAATGAACTTAAAAGATATATAATTTAAAATGAGAGGAGCGGCGGAAATAGCCGTTATAGGTTCTCACTATTTATTTAAAGCCCTTGTCTATCCTGCTCTGCCTCGTTAGATTTTTTACATATCCTAAACAAGAAACAGTGTATGTAGTTTATTAAGCCATGCGATGAGTTGTGCACGCATTACCAGGGACATTATCACTCTCAAGGGCTCAACAACCATTGTCAGTGAGTTCTTTGGTAACTTACCTCTAACAAGCCTTTAAATTACTCCATCATGGCTTCCACAAATCCAATTTGCTACTTTTTTAAATAGATTATGTATGGTAATTAATTTCCTAGATTAATGCCTCTCAATCTTGCTGATGCATTCATTTTTGTTCCCTGAATGGACAACATGCAGCCAACAGGTACACATTCCTTCATGCACTTTTGTTTTGTCTTTTAACTTTTAAAACATCTTGTGAAGGACAGTTATGGAAACCCATTTACGATTTTTGACTTTTCTGGGTTTTTACAGTATTATGTACAACCAAGGCATTTATCCTAAAGAGCAATTCAGCAAGGTCAGGAAATATGGCATTCCCATGCTACTAATACAGGACGAAGAAGTCAAGGCTTACATTGCCTCCATAACTTCTCAACTAGCAGGTGGGCAACATTGGGGTTAAGGGTTTAGGATTACTCCTTAATCTTTCTCTATTGTTTTGAAATTTGATGTTCGTCTGGTTTGGGAATGCTTGGATTTAGGTTGTTTTCCATTGAGAATTGAAAAACTACATGGTTTGGGTTTGAGATGTGTTGTTATTCTTCAAAAAAATTACGGAATTTGTTGAGAATTTCTCATATTTTGATTTGACGTTTTCTGGACAATCTTGGGGATGAGGGGTTTTGGGTTTCTCTCTACTTGGGTAATAAGCTTTCTATATGCCGCTTTATGCATGATAATTGTTATTCTTGAAATGGGGTTTGGATGATAGGTTTGATGTGGTAGGGTTCACTTATTCCATGGATTGCCCTTTGGCTTTCAGCTATTATATATTGGGTTTAGGGTTTATTCTTTTCTTGTGAACCATCAAATATAAGGGATTTAGAATTTCTTTTGTTTTTTGTTTTCTCTTTTTGGAATGCATGTGGGTGTCGTTTTCTAGGTCTCTACTCAAAATTATAGGTTTCTCATTATTTGTGGATTTTCAGCTATCTTGGACTTTTGCATGCTGCTGCTTGTGGGAAATCTTCACGAGTTTTGGTTGCTTATTCTTAGAATTGTCTTGATCAGAGTGGCTGGGGTGTGGGAAGCTGCAGATAATTGTTCTGCTGATAATGAGCAAAGCCTCATCAGAGGTGCTTGAAAGATGGAATTTCAATATTGAGACTGATAAGGAAGTCGTCCAGAAAGGGTGTGACACCATATTCTGTCATTGTGCTCTTCTGGTCATTTTGTAACCTTCACATAAGCACTTCTTTTTGTTGACTATGTTTTGCTGTTAGAATTCTATAATGAAAAAAAAGCAATATGAATTTTTTATTTGTTTGCAGTGTCTCTAGACAGAAGAGTGATAAAGAAATAATGAGGGAGATTCAGGCTATCCTGCGGCAAATTACATCTAGCATCACCTACCTCCCATGTCTTGATGAGCCATGTAAGTACACGTCTCATCAATTTTGTCTTGACATTTTGAGCGGTTCTTAGGCTTTGAATAGTAATCATATCCACATCAGGTTGACCCAAAGGAAAGATAGTATATACTTCTCTACTTGAATTAAAAACAATAACAATATTTAAGTTAAATTAAATCAAATATTTGGTTCCTCACTTGTGGACATTCGTATTTGAATTAAAGATAGTATACTTTACAATTAAAGTAAATCAATTTTTTGGTTCTTCACTTGTGGACATTAATAGTTGAATTAAATTAAATAAGATCAAATCTAGATGGTACTCCAAACGAATATCTGCTAGGTGCTCTCATTTTAAAAGATTGTAGACAATTACTAATCTGTCTTCTAGCTCTATATTGAACTAATGCTATTTTCTTTGCTGCAGGCACATTTGATGTACTTGCCTACACAGATAGGGATTTGTCAGTACCAGTAACTTGGTTGGAAACTGATGCGAGAGTGATAAAAAATGCTCAAGTAGTGAAGTTGCATTCTTTTCACACTAAGGTAAGTGCATTTGTCTCTCAATTCACATGTTCTCTTTTCATAACTTGAGGTTTTCTAGCATCACCATATGGAGTGTCACCCCATACGGAGTGTCAAACTCTGTGCAAAGAGGAATGCATGGGAGGGTTTTAGTCCATTACTTAGGGTTTTTGGAGGTCAAACCTAAATGCATGCTATGCAAGCAGCTTTTGTAGAAGATGCATGCTATACAATTCCATTTTGTACTAATTGCTTCATTTCAGTAAAGTGATTTTCTTTCTTTCTTTCTGCAGATATGTAGAGTTGATACTTTGCTTTCATATAGAACAGATGATATGGATGAGCAATAGTTATGTACATACTTGATGATTGTTTCCTGGAGCTCTCTCAACTCTATATGAAGTTTGCTGGAAGTGACAATAGAATTGAGTGCCCATGGTAGGAGTTGTAGACACATGTAAATACCATTGCATTAAGAATCGCAACATATATGTGTGCAATATGATTTTTATAAGAGAAAACTAACTACTTTGTAATGTGCAAATTTTGACTGCATTAGTGATTCAACTTAACACACCATATGTTCTCAAAGAGAGGCATACCCTATTTTGTGAGATGCAAAGGCAGGATTTCTATGTTTTGATAATCATAGAATCCCAGGGATGTTATAACCCAATAGTGTGACTGCATGTTGTATGGCTTACAAACATATATATGTATTGTCTATTCAAGAAGCTCAATGTATATGCTTGGAATATAATATTGATTTGTGTTACAGATTGTAAAGAAACTTATAAGTTACAAATTTCGATAATTTTCATGATTGTTAAATTAATATGGTGTCTTTTCACTTTGTTTCTGTTTGCATTTCAATTTTACAGAAATGTGGTTAGCCATATCAAGGAAAGTTATAAATCCTAGTCCATTGAAAAGATTTATCAAAGAGAAAGCACTATTTGATGTAATTAAACAGCTTAATCACAAATTCTTTGATATATGAAGGCTTCGCTAGCATTGATCCACATTATTATCATTCAGATATTTATTTTTGCCAAATGCTTCGACTTTAAAAAAATCTAATGCAAGTAAAATGTTTCATAAACTTTTTGTTCTTTGCTTGGTACTCTGTTTCCAAGAACTTGATATGAATGGGCATAGCAATAAATTTTTGGGGTAGAAAAGTCTAATGAAAGGCAATTTCTATTTGTCTGTCAAACAGGTGAAATAATTTGGGAAATGGTTTTTATTGTGAAATCCATTGTTGTTTTGTTGTTGGAAGGCATAAAATGTCTTAACCGAGAACTGCAGATGTAATTTTGTTTGATGATATGTACGGAATGGATTCTAACATCGAATCTCAAATGCTAGCAATGAGATGACCTATAAAATCAATAATATGAGTGGGCCACCGAATATTATGGTAATCAAATCTATACATGTAAATACACATACTTGGGCCAAGTAGGAATGATGTGAAGGTTACCTTACAAGTATACCTAGGTGATGAGCATGGTCAACCTCCAAATGGTATTGCAGTGGTAAAACATCACTGAATCCCAAACATCTTACAATATTATGCCCATATAGTCAGGATATTGCCTAGCACCTTCAAGTTTGGGAAAAGATTACAACCATTTTATGGTTCAAGAGTAGTGTTATGATATGGAAATTCCCGTCAGATCCAAGGATTCAAGGCCTATCAACCCTGTGGGACAAAGGATTAATTCCCACAAACGATCTAAATAAATGAAAGAGTCTGAAAAGCCAGAGAGAGCTACACTGGTGAAGATCGGGTACCCAGCTTCCTTAAAGAGATTTCATCTCATGGAAGGAGATGTATGCTAGATTCGCACAAAAAGGATTTTTCGACACTTCCAAGCATTTACGGCTGGAAGACAGCGATTTAATCAATAGCATATGAAAAAAAAAAAGAATTTATTGGAAAGGTCTATGAAACACCATGTCGGAAAAGTAAGGATTGTAGGATATGCATAAATTGGATTTTACAAGAAAGGTCTCGAAATATTTGAATTATTGAAACCCTCTGGAACACATCCTACAATGCGCTCATCTGAGGAGTTTTCTCAACAGTCTAAAGATATATATAATAGTGTTAAATTCAAGAGGAAAATGTTGAATCAGTAGTGAATAATGCAAGCCTTTGACAACCGAAACAATAGACGTTTTAGGTATTGGGGCCTTAAAATTTGTATATTCACATGTTTGAGGTTTGTCGTTAAATATTTCCACAAAATGATATCAGCTTACTAAGCTATGTGATTTGAAAATTGTACATACTTTGATATGATTGATGGTATGGCCCTAGCTTCATTTGAAATAAACAGGCAAAATGTTTTATATATATACAAAAAAAACCATTAAAAGGGCGATACATACCCACAAGTGCATTTCATGAACAACATCATCCTCTATATAATGGCATTGTTCCGAGTTAAATGACGAGTAAGCTTCAGCACAGAGGAGATTATTAAAAGAGTAGCATGGCCCCTAAAGCTAGCTGCTCGGATGTTAGGTTACATTCCTCTCTTTAACCTGGTACTCTGCCTCTGTTTCATTGCTGAAATCCCCTCAAACCTTCTTGTGTATAAAGAAAAATAGGAAATATGAAAACTCTCTCCTTTTTCCATAAGCACAACAGGCTTTTGAGAGAAAATCATCCAAAAAGTTAATGCTTAGACAGACACGTCAACTGCTAGAAAGAATGTCTCTAAGAAACATGGCAACTTGCAAGATGTTACCTCCCCCAGGCTACTTGCTGGCTTTGCTAAATTAATTTTCTCATGAAGCCCGCCCACTTCACCAATAAACTTGACCACAATGCCCAAAATTTCATTTTATGCCATCCTCCAAAATTACGCTATCCGTTGTTGTTTTTCATTATTATTATTATTATTTAGTCAACTAGGTGAAATCAATTATTACGATTTTTGAAATTAATTCTATTGCAACCATTTGCAACATGAATAACACTTGGTTGCATATTTTCCCTTGCAGGTTTTGTTTTAATGGCTCTATGGTTGGTTGCCTGTATTTCCTCTTTCTATCCATAATCTGAATGGCTGCTAGCTATACCTACTTTCCTTGATTTATTCCCTTTTCTCTCCCCACATTACTACTTATCCTATTCTTATTGTCGTTGCATAAAATATTTGTCTGTTATATGTGCTACTCTGTTTCCATTAGCTTTGAGAGTTTTGCAGTGCGTAAATTTGTAAATATTTCCTGAATTAAACTACCTCAAATTAAACCAAATAGATTTTGTTACTCAGAGCTTGAAATGTTTTAGTTTAAAATATTCATTGTTACAATTTCTTAGATGCATTTAACATATTATGTAAAAACTTGCAAGTCATAGATACCCTAAACATCAGTCTTTAGAGCACGCTTAAGCTGGACTGTTTCTTTTCATTATCTCCGATGTAATTTAAAAAGACAAAGAGGAAGCAGACCAACATCATTATAGTTTCCAACTATTTGTCTTTATTGTTTTCGCCTTTTCTAGCCTGTTGTTTCAATTCATGTTGTCTAGCTATGATTGGGAAGGATAACAATTTGATGCGATAAAACTTTAAGTAGAATCAACTACAATGTGAAAAACTCATCATATTCCAAATTTTGCTGAATAGGCATCCAAATGAATAGCTACAAGCAATCTCAACATTTGAATGTGTTTGAATTTTTTGGATATTTATTGAAATGAACTTTGCAAATAAAAAACATGTTTTATATTTTTTTGATAAGGTTTGATTTCTTTGACCAACTTTATTTGCCTTAAATAAGCAATCATATTGGCGTTGGCAGAAGGCGAGCCACATATCCAACACTTAAAATTTATATGATATATATGTACAGGAGTTCTATAATCATCAAGTCATAATAGGGTCATATTTTAAAATAAATTTTGGTCTTCAATTTATGTAGAAGAATTCATTCATAATCATGGGGAAATTATTTGTGCTTCTATTATATTTTTGTTTGTTACTCTTCTTTTTCATGTGAATAATCTCTTTTTTTCCATTATTTTACTTTTTATTATTAACAAGTGGATATTCAAGAGATGTCTATAATAGAGTTTAAGACAAGAAATAGGACATTTGATATAAATTAAGTATTACTAATTATTTATATTTTGATATATGAAAATATATTTGATTCATGTTTTACAAGACGAAGTAAATACATTTTTTTATTTGAAACAATGATTTTTTGTGCAGTAATTTTGGTTATTTTCTATATGATTATACATTAGTCACTATTTATTTGTTTCTATTCCAACACTTCAAATTTATGCAATAAAAATCTATAGGAATTATAAGTAATGTCTCTAATTATGTTCTTGGTGGTTAAGGGTATAAGGGTATATAGAGAGAACCTAAATTCTTGTGAACTCATTATTCATTTCTTATTGAAATAAGGATAAGTTTGCTTATATAAATTATCTCTTCACAAATATTTTAAGGGGATAAACAATCAAACTCATACCTACTAAACAACACATGCTTTGCTCATACAAATATAAATTTGCTAGACATATGCAAATTTATACTCCTAGGCTATAAATTTTCCCAACAATGTTTCACTCATAGCATAACTAATTGCATCCATATTTGCCTTTGAAGTTATATTTAAATTATGTAAAATAAGGATTGGTGTCATATTTATCTTTTCTACAACTCAAATACACACTACTATATCTATTTCCATATGGAAGTTCCTTCCTTTTCCCATTACTTTTAGGAAATGACAATTCAAACTAAAAGCTTTTGGCTTGATTTTTCTTTTAATGTCCTTTGCATCTATTAACTGCTTTGTTTTGGTTCTTTGATGGGTTGATCTAACATTTCTTTGAGCCACTTTAATTTGCTTGTGATTTAAGCTTTTCTATGCATTTCAAAACCTTAAAGTTTGAGCAATGTGATAAAAGTTATGATCTTGACAAGTGGGATGACTAAAATTAAATGACTCTAACAACTATATTTAGTTCGCTTCTTTGAAAAACCATATTTCTTTGTTGCTTGCCTAAAAGCTTTTGCCTTGAATTTTTCTTTAATCTCCTTTGCATTTAGTAACTCTGCTTCATCGCTAGAATTCATTGGCCACTAACTACATTTTTATCTACTTTCTCCTCTAAATCTAAACGCATTACGCTCTCCGGCAGGAAATCGATGCTTGCGTCACTTGTTTAAATTGAATCAACCATTGAAACATTATATATTTATATATTTATATATATATATACCCTTTTCAATTACGGTAATGATTTTCACCTTCATTTTAGTATTTTGCCCGAAAATCAATTTATTACATTATTTAATTTAAATAAATCCTATTGGTCATGAAATCCTTTTCCAACTATAATATTTAATAAATATATATTTTTTAAAAATATTTCATTCAATTCTTTTATATCTAAACATTTAAATTTAGAAATAGATCTTATTAATAATTACAAATTTGTGCTTTAATTATATTTCAAAATAATAGTATTCACCAACAAATCGTTATAAATTTACATTAATTTAATATTTTAATTATTAAAATTCTCTTAATAATTTAATTATTTAATTTACTACTTTAATTAAATCACTATTACAAAAAAAATGAGCAACGAAACTCAAGGCAATGCCTGAACGATAATGAACGACCATGCCCAATACCTAAAACACATTAATTGTCCAGTGAACATGAATGACAAAACAGGCCAACATTAAATGAACAATTAAAAGAACGACATGAAACAGAACGATACCATAACAAGATGGAATATTGACAAACAACATCGTTAAAAAATGACGGGATGATGGACACAGACAGGGATGCTTTCTTGTCAACTCCCTAAACCACATCATATCCATTAGGTATATTGGGCACACTCAAACCCGACAATGCGGGTGGAGTTGGTGCCCAGTACCTGCAGTCCTACATAAAACAAAGTGTCAATACAACATATATATCCAATGCCATACACACTATGAGAGAATTGTAGTGTAGTAGGGTGCTCTCGGATGAGTGGTGCAACACCGTCCCTCTCACCCGACTCAAACAATAACCCATCATCATAAATATCATGAAGCGAGCATTAATCAATTTACGTAACCACACAATATTGCATAATCAGGTAAAGATGAACACCATGTATCATTATATCATCAACATCATAAAACAGTATCATGTGCATCCAAACAAAACACACAAGTCAAAAAGGTGAAACAATCACCATCGTAGTCTCGAGTATGCATCAAACATAAGCAGTATCCGAACAGAAATAACCACACACATAGAATAGTATCATAGGAGTAACAGTAACACGAGAGGCGCTACAATGTATATATGTGTATGTTTATATATGCATGTACATATACATATTTCCAAATAGCAAACAAATATTAAAATGATAAGTAGCACAAAAAGGAGAAGTAGCAAGGCATTGATGAGCTTCAACATAATGTGTGAAGGACTAAAATGATGCCTTGATGGTTCATAGAGATGACAAACTATGTGTGAGAAGTAGATGAGGATAGTGAAATAGGACATCAAATGTCACATAGGCCAATGTATAAATAAGTATATTTTGCATATATTGTTTGACAGTGCATAAGAGGAATACCCCTTTAAAGGAAAATTCACAATAAGAAAATGGCAGTATCAAGCAAAAAGATAGTCCATATTGCATATCAAGGCACCCTACATGGAAGTGCAATATAAAGGAAATATTTTAAGATCTATAAGTTCTCAAGAAAGCTAGTCAAACATGCCAGTGACTTGGATAGTAACCTAATGCAAGGATAGTCATAGAGCAAGGTGAAAATATTTGATCATATGGAAGTGTAAGGGTTATATAAATTGGAAATATATAATCTAATATACATATATTTCTATATTTTGTTTATATATTTAATCTAATACATACATATAAATAAATATATATACATATATATAATTTGATAGAGATATATATCTATATAAGATTATACATACATACATACATACATATATATATATGTATGTATATATGTATGTATGTATGTGTATATCTATATATATGTATGTATATCTATATATATATTTGTGTATATATATTTATGTATGTATTTGTATATATATATATACATACATACATATATATATACACACGTTGCTCTAAATATATGAGTATCTTTGTATTGCATATTGTTTTGGTGGCTCTCAATGGTTTTCAAGGTTAGTATTTTGTAGCAGTTCTCCCTCGATTATTATTTTTTCATATTGCAATTGTCATCCAGATTGCTTATGATGGTCTGAAGCACCGTGTGTTTGAGATTTCTCTAGCTAATCTTCAGAATGATGAGGATTAGGCTTATAGAAAGATTAAGCTTCGTGCACAAGATGTTCAAGGTAGGAATGTTCTTACAAACTTATGGTTAAGCATTATATGTTCAGTCACTCTTAAGGTTTTTGCAGTTTTATGCTTTATGCATGGGTGTTTGAAGTTTCTACTATTTGATTGTGCAGGGTATGGATTTCACCATAGACAAGCTCGGGTCTTTGGTATGCAAATGGCAGACATTGATAGAGGCTCGTGTTAATGTCAAGGAGACCGATAACTACACGTTGAGCATGTTTTGCATTGCATTTCTGAAGAGAATTCCTAATCAGGTCAAGCGGTCATGTTATGCCCAATCAAGTCAGAAAAGAGGTAAAAATGGCACATGCAATTGATTGCTTGGTAGATAAATGCTTGTTTCCAGATTTGTAAAAAGATGATAGAAAATATGGTTTACAAAGCTTCATGTGATGAAACCCTACACAACTACACGACATGATTGTGTATATATAATCTGATAAGAATATATCATTGTCTGCAAATTGTAATTACTGAAAAAAGAAAACCTCTACCCAAATAAGTGGAAGAAAACAGATTAACCCATATCATTGTGTGCAAAATATAAGGGGAGGGAATGGGTAAAGGTTTCCTAAAACTAGGAGAGTTTGCATGATGTGTAATCCTAAAACCGCTCCATAAATTGGGACAAAACTGTATACCCATTAAATTTCATGATTATACATTTGTAGGGATTCGAAGAAAATCCGGCAATGTTCTATTTTATTGAAATTGTATGTAATGATTTCATAATAATATATCGTTGTGGTGCAAATTGTAATTACTGAAAAAATAAAACATCTACCCAAATAAGTCAAAGACAACATATTAACCCGTATCCTCAAACCCCTCAATAAATTGGGGCAAAAATTGTATACCCATTAAATTTCATGATTATAATGAAGGGATTCAAATATATATCCCACAATGTTATGTTTAATTCACATTCTATGTAATTATTTCATAGTATATAGTAAAAAATAATCATAACAGTGAAACCCTCGATGCCATACACACAATAATTCATGAGGGATTCTATTTCATTCATATTGTATGTAATGATTTCGTAGTATATCATAAAGAAAATCATTACAATCAAACCCTCAATGCCATATAGAGAAATAATTGTAAAACACAGCAAAATGTACAATCACCATCGACGCCAACTGAAACCCAGTATTGAACAAACAATATTGCAGGGGAAAAGATGTCAAAATTGTTACTTGGGAGCAAATGGGAGCCGACAGAAGTGAGAAAGTTTGCAGGAGGTCGTGACGACGGCGGGAGAACGATGTAAAAGGTGAAAATGAGGAAGAAAACCATAGGAGATAATTACTTTAGGGCTAAAAGATGCCTGGCAACCCATGGTTAACTAAACCCATACGCGTGGTTATGTACACACATATGTGGCATGTGGTGAACATGATAATGTGGTTGGGTAAATAATAAGTGCCCACCTCCTAGCAGACCCACGTGTAAAAATGAGCGGGCCCACATACAAACGCAAGTTGAAATAGATGTATTGATAATTACAAATAGGTTATTTAAAAAAAAAAATGGCTTTTTAATGAATGGGTAGTGGTGAAGTGGTAATGATGTAGCGAACAAAGGTTTAAAAACACCTTTTTTTTTACCACCTTTCACTTTACGGTTCAAGAAAATGTGTTTTAACTACCCACAAGCCAATTTTTTCTTTTTAAGCTAATAACTCGCTTACAAACAAGCCCAAAAAAAATCGAAGAAATTTTACCTATTCTTCACTCTCTACGGATGCGCAAAGTTAGCCCTGGTGACTACTAGTACGTTTCCCCTAATCCATTTTGGAGGCCCAAGCCATAGTATCTCAGAGAGGAAGGAGAATTATGTGTTGTGTTGTGCAATGGTAGATCGATGGAGTTAGGTGGGTTGTTGAGCTTTACTCTATGTGGGATCTCAAACTCAGGCTTGAATTATGTATAATGTTTCATAAAATAACCTATAGTACTACCACCCCAATTTCGTTCAAGGCTCACATAGAATGTTGAGTCACCCAGTTCCATAAAATCACTGACAAAATGAAGTCCATGAATAGAGGATCTTAGTTATTGTCTTACATAGTTAATAGCCAAATGATAATCTTATCCATGTTTATTTTCTTTGACTGTTGGGCATTACAAACCTAGGTTTTTTTTCCATAGATAAAGAAACATCTTTAAAGGGCAAGCTAAGGCACTGGGTGATTAAACCTTCCCTCAACCAACAACTAAATACTGAGATAGAGTTCGCAACATGGAATTAAGAAGTTTTTAACAAATACAGCATAGTTTTTAACTTGGAAACAACAAAATCAACGTGGAAAATTGACTAGAGGACAAAGACAAACCTAAGGTAGGGGCGTTTCACTATTTTCCCGAGAATGAAATCCGAACTCTCTGCTCTCACACCCTTGTCATGCTCTAAAACTACCCTCTTTTCCTATGAAAATCCTCATTTATTTCCTCTATCCCATCCTCCCCTAGCATCCCAATCATTTATCCTTACTAGTTAGGCGTCCTCCTCTAGCGTGTAAATACAAGGCGATATGAATGAAGAGGCATGGCATCCTTCCATTCTTACTGGGAATGGCCGACCAGACCATTAATTTCTTGGCCAACCTCCCTGTCCGTTTGCCCTTTCTCATAGGCCTTCTTTCTTCCTTTTAGTTCTTACTTTAAGTTGTTGGATTCGAATTGGGAATAGTCTTGTGCCTTCACCAGATAAGCAAAGCATGTGAACAATGTAATTGACGGAGGGTCTGATCTCAAGGTTACTTGTAGGTTTGGACAAGCCTTATACATTCAAATTATAGTAAAGGATCATTTAACAACATTCTCCTTACTCAATACCATGTTCGATGAACCTAAGGTTGGGCAAAAGTTACCGACAGGGTCTTGACACTGAGATTGACATTGCAATTCACGGAACCATAGAACCTGCCTCACCTTGCATTCTAGGTACCTGCAATCAAATCACATTCCTTACACAATTCCACGCAACCAATATTAATATGGATTAATCAAAAACATAATCAATATATTAAATTTAATAGATAACATGATAACATTCATTAATACTGACATTAAAGATTTATAACTATCTCTCTTATTGCAAATACAAATTCCATTCCATCTCATACAAATTCATGATATATTAATAGGGCGGACATGGAAAAGAACTTGAAAATGGTTAAAGTTTCTGCACTTGATCTCATAGGCTGATGGTCTCGTGGACGTCATTAAAAACCATTCATTCATTCATTCATCCCTAATCCAAATTACATTAGAACTAGGAGTCTCGCAAGAAAATAGAATGGTTCGTAGAGGATGTGACACAATCACAAAGCACTATATAATATCAAGTGATGTATTCGAAACTATCTTCCACAATGCTACTTTCCTGAAGTCATGGTCCTTGTGTTGAGAGAGTTTTCAGAGTGCAAAATTAGGAAACTTCCTTATGAACTCCAGTGCAGCTCTCACAGCATTCTTAGCTGCAAGGGGTCCAAATTCATGTATTGCATTCTCACCCTTCTGTGCTCCAGCCAAGTCAGACAAACCTCTGAAAACAATGACTTTTAATTTATTTGACAGGCTGGTCTGCAAATATCCCAAAAAAAAAAACTACAATTGATCACTCAACAAAATAATACCGCAAGAACAAACTATCTATTTGAGAAAACTGCTCAACAAGCATTATTAATCAAGTACCTTTAATGGAGAATTTAATAACAAAAATTAATTAGCAATAAACTTACTATAACTACCGCTGCACTCTCTTCATCAACAGTAGAAACTTGAAAGTGGTTTACAAGAAACTCCCTATAAGAACCATTATCTACAAAAAAATTTGCAGATGATGCCCTAAGTCCAAAGACAACGTTAGCTGGCCTTGGAAGACAAAATGTTTTGTTCAAGCAGGATATCAATTTTAATCCCTGCATACACAAGCATGTAATTCACATTTTAGGACAAAAGAAAAAGATCATAGAGAATCGTGATTGTAAGAAAATTACAAACTATTCCAGAAAATCAAACAGAGTTTTTCAAAGCTGAACACCTAAAGGTCAAGCATTGGCTTGTAACAGTAGAGAAAAGTTAGCATGCCAGGCAGTCAGATCCAAAATATGTGGCTTACCTCAAGCAATTTGTTTGCATTCTCAAACCATTCCTGACTTGTCTCAGCCCAGAATAAGTCTTGTGGTGTATTGGGTTCCCCAGTTTCATTGTAAAAGTCCTCTGGGTCATAGGAAATTCCCCAACAGATTAGTTTTATTTCCTTGGGGAACATTGTATTCTCCCACCACCTAAGTGCCCCACGTTATTTTTCTCCTCCTCCCCATTGGATTTCTGATAAGAGCAGAGGAGTGAGATATATTTAAGAACACAATACTATAAAGAATCAAATGCTCCAAGGATGGCTCCAGGCAAATTTACCATCAGCAAATCACTGTCAACAATTCATCATTAATAATTCATGGCTATGACAAATTCACCACCAGCAATTTTGTAATTGTATATGGTGGTGAATTTTCTACGGTGATGAATTGCTGGTGGTAAATTTTTCATGCCGATAAATTGTTGGAAGTGAATTGTTGACCATGAATTGCTGACGGGTAAATTTTCCTAGAACCACCAAAGATGCATACAAAATATAACATCATATGCAGTCAAATAGCATGATTTGTTTATTAGGAACATATTCAGTAACATTACCAGCCAATGCCATAATCCTGTGTGAGCAACATACTTTGGCACGGTGACATCTCCTACTGAAAGGGAGGAGTTTGCATTGCCAGCAATACCGAAGTGTACAACACCCACTATATTAAACAGATCTGCTAAAATCTGGGTTGTGACCGCTGCATTCAACTGTTAAGCAAATGGAATTACCTATCATTTAGCAAGCCCATCAAAATAGATGTATCCTAATTTAAGTCGAGAACAATAATGACATCAGCAATAAAAAGACTTAAAAACTAGTGTGAACAGGGCTAGGAAAAGAATCTTAGTACTTTTAAAATAAATAGATAAATTCCAACAAAATAATTCTTGGAACGATACATTACAAGTCCTACACTGCATCGCACATAGACAACCTTCTTGTTGTATATTGTTCCTATGCGAAATCTCCTACCTGCACCAAATACAATCAATAGAAACACTATCAATTCGATTGCACAATCAAAGAAAAACAAATATCAAATCAAATACAGATATGAACAACCCAATTGTCCAAACCAAATAAAATCAGTACAAAAATGAACAATTCCAGAAACAAATCAAATAAAATCAATACGACTACTAACAAACAAATTGTTCAAATGACATAATTAAAACCATAAATAATATGAAGAACACAATTGCCCAAATCAAATATTTGTGAAAGAAGAAAAGAGGTACCAGATAAATCTACAAAAGGGTGTGTAGAATGGGGTGTGAAGGCTCGTGCAGCTAAGAAAGCACGCTCTTCTGGTGGGTAAACAGTGAGCACAGCAATCCTTGGGCCTTCTGTGTTGATCTGATTAATTATAGTTAAAGCCTGTTTGTTTGCAGGAATAGCTGCAACAATATTTGAAAACGACAGTACTAATAATACTGCAACACATACGAATGCTGCAGTCATCTTGGCAGGTAATTTTGTTTCTGTGAGCATGTATTAGTTTGTGTTGGATAAAAGCACAGTCCTCTTAAATCAGGTTGGACTAAAGCGTTTGAAACGGATGGACAATTCCTGCCACGGCCAGCAGACCTATTATGGTAATCAATAACTATAATTTGTTATTATTGAGTGTGTCTTCCAATTCAACGTGTATATCTTATATTAAATTAGCTTATCTATCTTATAATAATCTATATAAATGACATCCAGAGGTAACTTTTTTGAGTAAATGGATTGTTGTGAGTATTAAATAGTAAAATTCATTTCACATTTATATTATTAGTTCCTATGGATAGTCAGGTTACTATTGCAATCATTTGATTTTTATTTCTTATGAAATCTTTTGTTGGGTGGCCAATCAGAGTGCATAATTTAAATATACTTTTCCCTATTTCTATAGTTTGAATTTAAAAACACATTTTTTATATTTAAAAATTACTATTTATTTGTTTTCTTATTGGTCTGAGTAGCTGTATAATTAATTTTTCTTTTCAAAAAATTGAAAATTTAAGTTACCATAATATTTTTTTAAAACAATAAGCATTTTCTAGAAGGGGCTGGAAAGCTCCGCCCTACTTAGTGTATCAGTTTTCTCCGGGTTTGGGGTTTTTGCAAACCACGGTGGCCTTATTGTTTCAAATATCTTCTCTCTAAACATGAAGCATGAATTGTGTAAAATTTGGATATATATTCAGTTGTGCAATATTTGGACAGATTTTTAACTTTTGAGGAGGTTTAGACAATTTGGAGCTGCAGTGCTATTGATTTGTTTATTGTATCCAAAGAACATTATTTCTTAGCGTAAGTTTTACAGTGGAGGATTTTTATTTTCTAAAGATTTTAGCTCAGTGTTGAAAAATGAGGGTTTTCTTAGCTTAATACTCTATAAAACTTTAATATTGCTGATCTAAGTAAGTTTTTTCTTTGTTACATATATTCTTTGTGGGTGATTATCTTGATTAATCCATTTTACTGTTGTACAATGTATATAGAAGAACTAAATAGGATATTAGAAAGATTACACAAGATGTATCGTGGAGAAACCCTTTCGGGAAAAAACTCCTCCAAGAATTATTCTATTATTCAATCTCTGAATTACAATAGCTCCAATTCTTGCTTGAGAATGTTTCTTCTGTCTTCACCAATCTTCTTCACAACTTGCAATAAAAACTCTCACAACTCTATTCAACTTGCTTGAGATATATAGGCTTTAATCAACTTTGTAAACTCAACATGAGTTACAATTACAATGCACAAGCCCTATCCCTAAAAGGTACACCATATCTCATGCAAATAGAGTTATCTTGTGAAGAACAATGCTAAAACGTGTGCTTCATCCATTTGGGCGTCCCAAACTGAAGTCACAACTCAACCTTCATTCTGTTGATAATCCCAAAGCTCTTCCTCAAAGTTGGCACTCATAAGTAATCCTATTTAACTAAGCCTTCAAAAACATTTCAACATGCAAAAGAGGTAAATCTAAGAAAGTATCTTGGGCGCCCAAGTTGGCTCCAAGTGATTTCTTGTTAACTGAAACATTTGCTCAACACCATTCATGCAAGAATGGTCATCCCCTGTTAACTAGAGGTAGTCCCTGTTATCTGTCATACAACTCAAGTTATTAGCCATGCATTCCAACTTAACTGAAGTTAACTAACATACAACTGAAACTAACTGAAGACAACTAAACCATAACTGAATTAAACTAAACTAAACTGGTTCTGAACTAAACTAAATTCATCTGAACTGAACTTCATGCATGCAAATATCAAACCCTAACTCCTAGGATCTTTACATGCATTCAGAAGTGTTATCTCTTACTCTGAATAGTTAACTGAATTTAAGGTGAGTGTCACCTTACCATGTGTGCACCCACATGCTCATTTTATTTAGGAATAACTGCAAATGTCAATTTCATGATTTATTTCATCCAAATAGTTAATCTCATCCTAATCTTAGTGTTGCTGAACACATTCCAAGAACTTAGGAGATACATGAAATAATTAATGTTTAGGATTTGCAATTAAATGGCATCCTATTTCCAACACGTGAACTTGCTTTGCTCTGTGCTATCCACTGTAGAACTCTGCAAATCAAGATTTTAGGTCAACTAGGTTACGACATTGTTGGGTGCATCTTGTTCATTGCCTACTAATGGTGGTTTCTCCACTAAATGCGTGGAAATTTTCGATAAAATTAAACTTTTGATGCCTTGAAACCTGATGAAAAGTTGGATATTGATGAAAAAACCACACACCAGGGATTTTTGTTTCTGTATTACTTCCAGGTTTTTGCAAATCAAGGATTTAAGCGTTTATTCACATACATTTTGGGTAAGCCAAGCACCACATTATTCAATTTAATGGGATTTTTTGTTCGTAAGTAGTTCACATGAAGAAAATAATGATACAGGTCTTCTATATTTTTCACTATTACTAATGGGTCTTGGCATCTCTCTTTTTGTGAAAGTTACAGGCTGTGGGTCTTCTTTCAGAGGTTAAGAACAAGGTAGTGATGGTTCTCGGTACTGCAGGCAAGGAAGCATCCAAACATCCAAGATTATGATTCTGGGTACTGCCAAGAAGTAGGGGTACTGCCAAGTTATGCGGACAACTTGCAAATGGAACTATGGTTGCAGTCAAGAACATTATCAACAATTTGTGAGTTTCTCTATTTGATTGGATGCTCTATTGTTAGTTACTCTTGATTCCTTTGATTTGTATATCTTGCTGTCTTTATCTTCCTTTTTGAAGCGGCCTCTCATGCGAAATGGTTTTAATGGGTTTTCTCTGTTTATAATATCTTTGATTTGGTTTAGAGGACAATCAAAAAAGAGTTCAGGACAAAAGTTGAGGCTATCGATCAAGTGCGACACAAAAATCTAGTGTGTCTCCTTGAGTATTGCATGGAAGGAACTCACAGGTGAAGGTTTCAAATGTAGGAAATAACCACCATTTCTTTAGGTAGACATATCTGTCATTGATGGCATTTCGATCATATTCCTTTACAGCATGAAATCTGGTTAATCCTATTTATGTTGTCAGTTGTTCCTTGTAATGCGTTTTAAAATTATAATTTTGTATTAAATGCTAATGTTTAAAAAGCGACATTTTAATCAGGATGCTGGTATATGAATATGTTAACAATGGCAATTCAGACCAATGGATTCATGGAGCAATGAGGCAACAGGGTTGCTGACTTGGGCAGCCCGTATGAAGGTTACTCTTCGAACTGCAAAGGTGTGAGTAGAATTTTTCCAATTTGCTTAGAGAACTTTTTCTTGTGCTTTTAATATATTATAGTAAATTCTAATTAATATTTAGCTGAATGCGAGGAGTAGTACTGCTTGACATTAAATTTGCAAAATAAATTTAATCCATTTGTCCATAACTTTCATTGCACTGGAAATTTAAAGCATCCATAATATTATGAGATATATATCGTCTCCTTGAATTTGAGGAATTACTAATTCATTATATATTTGATTGCAGGCTTGCATATCTGCATGAGGCTATCGAGCCAAAGGTTGTTCATAGGGACATCAAAGCCAACAACATCTTAATGGATAATGAGTTTATGCTAAGGTATTAGATTTTTGATTAGCAAAGCTTCTTGGATAAGAAAAGAGCCACATCACAACTACAGTAATGGGCACTTTTGGGTACAACCCCTCTCTCTTAATTTGGCTTGGTCTTGAACTTTCCCCAAGAATTAAAGTACTTATTTTGTGAATTCAATTTTACAACTTCTATAGTATGTGAATTTTCACCCCAAGCTACTTTTATTCAACCTCTTGAAACACATATTTAAGAAAGGGTAATCAAGATCTCTGTATAAAAAATTATGTGCATTGGTCATCTCTGGTCCGCTTGTTTCCATTGTATCATATGAGAGCCTGTGCAACTGTCTATAGGTAAAAAATCTCACCTCTATAGTAATCCATTTATATGTTATGTAAAATGCTTGCAACTTGCTTCATAATCAATATAATTGTGTTTAAATTTTCTACTGTCACCAGACTACTCAACGAACCTTTCACTCTCTACCAGCATGTTTCCAATGCTTCAATAGTTGTTGAAAGAGATAATAGTATCTGACTTGTCTTTTGGTTGTTTGAGTATTTATACAGTGGATAACAAAAATCATGGAAGACTTGATTAGTGGTTGTATATGCACTAGTATTGCATTCTTAGATTAGCATATTACTTCAGATGTTCTTCATTTCCAGGCTTGATTTCATGCTTGTTGCCTCCTCCTATTTGTCATAATTTAAAATAAAGTTTACTTTCTATAAAGTTGTAATCATGTATTGACTTGCTGAAGACAAACAAAATTGAACATCTCAAAACTAGCTTTTCTTCCCTGGTGTTTGGACTTCTGAAAAACTTAGTGTTGTATTTCTCTATTTCTGAGGTGGTTTCCTCATCTCTATGTATGGAACAAAGCTTTTATAATTTAAAACTTATTTTCAGTTGATTTGGCTACCACTTTTAGATATGTTGCACCAGAGTACGTGAATACAGGATTGCTGAATGAAAAGAGTGATATTTATAGCTTTGGAGTTCTCCTCATAGAGACTATCACAGATGGAGATCCAATTGACTATGGTCGGCCAGCAGACGAGGTGAGTTCAACTGAAATTCCTTTGGCACATGGATTCTATAGGGTTTTTTTAAATTTTCCAAATTGTTTTGGGTTGTGTATGAGCATAAGGATGAACCAACTCTAGTGTTTCTATTAGTAAGTTGCACTATTTATGGTGAAAGTTAACCTTGTAGAATGGCTAAAGTATTTAAATTTTATTTTTTTTACTAGAGCTGATGAACAATAGGGTTGTCTGTGTACACCATGGTGAGGAAATTTTGTGGCTAAGCATTCTACAGATTTATATCAGTCTTTGAATGTACGGGACGTGGGATTGCCTTAAAAGTTCGGTTTTGTCCTTTGTGTATCTTTTAGTATTTTTTCCTGTTTGGATCTGAAAAGGTAGGGCCATTTAAAACTTACTGTTATGCTCTATTTGTATGGTATTTTGTTAAGTTAGGGTGAATATTAGCATAAATGGGGTTTTCTCAGATTTAGGGAGGCAAACAGCAAGATTGTCTGTGAACACCATGGGGTGTAAGTTTTGATAGATAATCTCTTTTGTGGTATGTCGTAAAATTTTGGTTATGAGTTTTGTGCATTTTTTAGGATTCACTAAAACCCAACATAGGACGGTTTGCCTGACTGGGTATGTAAAATTAGGACCATTTCACATTTATTGTCATGGTATATTTAACTATTTTGTAGGAGAGGGTGGATGGTATTAGAAATGGAGTTTCTCAAGTTTAGGATCCATAATAGTAGGACCTTTTGTATCAATGAAAGTTTTGTGGCCAATCATTCTATAGAATACTTCAATCTTTGTATATACAAAGCCTTTTTGCAGGGGGGTCTTAAAAAATGGTTCTGGGCTCTTTGCATCATCTAGACCTTAATAATGAGCTAACATAGGACATTTTTCCTAATTGGGAATGATAAGTTAGGAACTTAGGACGATTTTAGACTGACCTACTGTATTCAAACATTTTTTTGGAAATGGTGGATGTTAGTAGAAATGGGATTTCCTAAAATTTAGGGTGACAAATAGTAGGAGTGTCTATGTTGTCTACAATGAGGTGAATTTTTTGTGGCAAAACATTCCAGAGATTAAATCACTCTATGAATTTACAGAATCCACTTTCCCAAGGAGTCATAAAAATTTTGTTTTGTGCTCTCTACATCTGTTAGGTTTAAGCAGCAAGCTAACACAGGGCATTTTACCCAATTGTTTTTGAAAATAAAAAAGACATTTGTTTGAACACTTACTATTATGCGTTTATAATTATTTTTTGTAGGAGAGTGTGGATGCTAGCAAAAATGTTGTTTCGTTAAACTTGGCATGACAAAACAGTGGGATTGTTCTTTTTCACCATAGTGTATTTTTATGATGGAGGGTATCAGTGGTTGAGTTTGTGTAGTGTGCAGATGCTTCACCATCCTCAAAGTGAGATCTTGAGAGAAATCTTAGGAGCTCGTGATGACTCTGGGGATGTATGCTAACACCTATCATAAAATTAAGTTTGGTAATCATGTTACTAGTTACACGATCATCCTGCAAAATACTCGCACTTCGACTAATAACGTCTGTTTTTTGGCAACTTTGTATCTAAGTTAGAAACTTTTTCTATGTATTTTATCTACATATTTGAAAACACTTAAATTGCAAAATCCTAAAATCCTAACTTTGGACCTTACTATACCTACACAGTCATTTTCTGTAACTCAGTTTACCATTGCTCGAAAAAATGTATACTCTGTAAGTCATAATGTTGTAGTTAGTGTAAAATCTTGCTGGTTTGTTAGTGTATTTTTAAAAAAATTGACACATAACACATGTTTCAGAATAAGATTTGGTTTGGGGCTAAAGTTAGTTAAAACATAAAACATATTTTCTGATGTTTTTACGCAAATATAATCACCTAAGACAGAGAAAGCTGCCATAAGTTGCCTCTTATGGCTATCTCTTATAATTACCATGGTGGGTGCATCAGATCCAGATCCTCTACAAGACTTCTATGTTGCCGATATATCTGCAGTTAAACCTTACTGACGACATCATTTTATTACATGTATGCAGGGCATCTCTGTATTTTTCGTTTATCATAATTTCATACTATTTTAGCGATAAGATGTTAAAGAGATTAATAAATAGAGATTTTCTAATTTGCTTGGATCCATGAGAAAAAAAATTATACCCAAATATGGATACAAAACTAGCTACACATAATCTGAAGAGAGCACTCATGGTTGCTCTAAGATGCCTTTACCCACATTTTGAGAAAAGACCTAAGATGGACATGTTGTACGGATGCTTGAAGTAGATGAATTTCCTTACCATGATGTGGGTGTACTTATTAATTATCTGCTAAATAAAATTGACATTTTCTTTGGATTTTCAACATGAATATAGGTAATATATAGAGCCTTTAGCGATGTGAACGGTGATTACTGATTAGGGAAGTTATAAATGTGGATTAATATTCTACAGGATCAAAGAAACATAGCTCGTCATGCTAGACACTCAGAAGCTGAGAATGAAGAGAAGCCAATCTAGCAAAATACAGTGGAAGCTTCAGCGTCTAGAGATGTGGATTCACATTCTGATACAAGAAATGCGGTGGAGCAGGCAAATGCTAGTGAGCAGAGAAAAAGGGGCAGGAAATACGAAGTCTAATTTTGCATGTTTTGTCATTGGTTTATGGAATTTATTCTTTTTATAGGATTTTCCAAAAAATGATTGATAGTATACATTCTTTGGATCCTATTGTACATCACATCAGAACTTCTAAAAAAGTTTGTTGCACTGTAGGGATTTTGCAAAGGGGGGTTGATATTTTGTTTCTCATATTTCTGAAGACATTGTCGAATGATTTATACAACAAAATGCAAGAGATTTGCAGTAATCAGTTTATTCTTATTTGGCAAGGCATAAAACCTCTAGCTGTCTACACCTTGCTTGAAAGACAGGATAACCAAACTAAAAGGTTATTTTCATCTTGAAGGAGGATGGGTATTGTGACAGTTTTGTATGATCATTACACCCAGGTTGACTCTGCTTGGTACAAAATTTATATTGACTAGTCACTCTCTTAATAAAGTGTTCAAGTAATGCGCATTATGCATCTTGAGAAAAACTTGTTAGAATTCTTAACATGTCTCAACACTGTTGTACATAATTATTTCAAGCTTGGATTTCTGGCTTGCTGATTTTAAGATATGTAAAGTATATGATATCTGTTAGTCTTTCTTACAGGGTTTTTCTTGGTTTTTTATTGAGTTTATGCCCATTTGCTTTGATGTTTTATAACCTAGTTTAGATAACCATAATCATATACATAATTTAAACTATAATTGTAATTTAAATCTAATTTTGATAGCACCCAAAACATAATCATAAACCTATTTTTAGCCCCAACCTTCACTTTTTGCTTTGAACCAACATGCTCCACACTCACTGGCAGGAACTCGATGCCATGCTATTAAAATGGTTGTATTACAATAAGTTAATCTTCTTAATATTCCAGCACTAATAGAGTTTTCAAATGCAACTATTCAAGCTTTGATCAAATAGAACCTATAATTAGAAGCTCTAGCAAAGACTATCCATGGTTAGGTTCACTGCATATGATTATGATGAAGTTGGACAAATTTCATTGTCATGCATGAGGGAATAAGCATTTACATTAGGAAATATTTTCATGTCAGGTATTCAAAGATTGTTTCTTATTCTTGCTAATTCTTTTATCATCAAGTGAAGGACTTGGTGAGAGGATCCCATTCTCTCATAAGCTGGTTTAAATGGTTTTTTAAATATTTCAGGTGCAAGATGCTCAAGAACGACTGCTAAGTGGAGAGGCAAAACAAAAGCTATCAACAACAATCAACCCATGAGATAATGTTTTCTGTCTTATGTAAAGCAGCTTATACGATCCTTGCCAATGCCCTATAAACTCTTATATTAGTTGGAGGAAAAGAGGATACTAAGTGTTGTATATTAGCGAGGATAGAACTAGATTTAGTGATATGTCCAAAAGATTATTTATTGATGTTTTCACTTACCAAAACACTTTTTATATGAGAAAATTGGAAGAACAAGGAGTGTATACATTATGTGTTGGATTCCAAAAAAAAATTGACTAATTGTTATGGACAAGGTAATGTTGGGAATTTGTTTCTTATAATGATATCCAAAGAAATGGTGTAATAGGTTGAACTGAGTAGTTCTGAATGGTAATCAGATATGTAGATACATTACTAGCTTGCGTGATTGCAAAAATCTCTCCAATTTTACTGCATTCGACCAAGTAATTTGTTCAATTATTGATTCCACTAATATTATGGATTGCTCTATAATAGTTTGTCTTAATTTCAATTTGTTCCATTGAAATCATCTTATGAGCCACTTTTCTCATGTGGGGATTAAAACAGTGACGTCCCATCCAATGATAAAATCATCTATTCTTAGAAAAATGAATTATTCTATAATGAGTTACAAAAATTTTATATCAGTTAAAATTTTAGACTTGTCAAGGTAGAAGTGACTTCTAGTGTAAAAGTGATTTCAGTTTCAGACAATTCAACTATTGATTAATTTTATTTTATTTTTCATAATTATTAGTTATGAATTATTTTATTTTTTATTTTTGTATGTAAAAAATATTTATTCAAATGATATCTTGTTATCAATTAGTATTATTTTTCTTCAAATTTTATCTAATATTTTTTCTTGATATTAAATGATAAATCTAATGCATGTCATAAATTTTTATTTTTCAATTAAAATATGGATTTATCAAAACCTCTATTACATTCTATCAAGATTGAAAATTATTGATTTTATGTTTTTTTTTTTTTTTTCATTTCTTCTTTCTTTAACCATTTTTTTAATTAATTTTAATTGAATTCTTTCAAACAAAAAAAATCTTGTTGGATCTACTTAATTTGGTATATTTATTCATATATAACTAAAGCCTTATATCAGCTCAAAATTTGATTTATCTTCTATTTTCTTAGATGATGTCATTTTTTTTTAGATTTAAATTTATTTTCAATCATTAAACTTTCCTAATTATATTTATGTGATTTACTTATCCTTCTCCTTTATATTAGGTAAGATTGTCCTCTCCTCAATAACAATTTGAAGGTAATTTCTTAACTTTGCTCATATGATTTCATTATCTTTCTATTTTGTTTTAATTAACATAATTCCATAATTTGACAGAAGTGAAGGGATTGGAAGTCTCAACTTTCTTTACATGCTTATCCTTTAATTGTATTTTTGATATTTGTACATTTATCCTTCATGAATCCTTACATTTCAACCTCCATTCATTTATATTGTTCTTACTCTTATTGCTTGAGATATTTTAAGATCTCTTACATATCTATCACACAGCCTTGTTTATGTGTCACAATATAAACTAATTTTATATGTTTCAACCCTAATGAATATGTGTGAATGCAAATAGCATGTTTGATCTATGTTAATGTGATTAATTATAATTGGTTTATAACTACAACTAATGTTATGTATAGAGATAGATTATATTTGAATGTTATAATATTGAGATATATTAATGTTGTTAGAAGTTAAATCAAGTTGTGGATTTGATAAAGACTAATTATCATTGTTTGATCTATGAGTGTGATAGGGTTAAAATGAGCACTCTCATCAAGAGAGAGAGTATCATCAAGAAGAAGTGTCTAGCAATTCGAGGGTGACATGTGTGAAGATTTTTCACACATAAATTCATATAATTAGAATTGCATGGGCATTGTGTGCAAATATGTTGATATACTAATATCGATCTAATATTATTATAGTTTCTTTGTTTTATATGAAAAATTCAATTTAACTTGACAAAGATTTTAATTCCTTTTCAGTAGACCTCCATGATACAAGAGAACCATCAAACCTCAAGGCCATAATGGTGTACAATGGTTTCCCTCCAATTTATCCATAAGTGTGAGCCAAGAAAAAGTCTACAAATTATAGAAGCTACTAAAATTGGTTGTGTAGGGAACTTATGAAGAGGACCCTCATGATCCCCAGCCTCCACTATCAAGTAGGGTGAGAGGGAGGATGCAAAGTCGACTATTATTATTACTATTATTCGTCGATTTCTTATCAACTAAGCATTGTAGTTAAGGTCTTATCACAAGATTCCTAAGTTTCAAGACCAACATATAAGAATATAGTCAAAGTGCATATGATATTTTAGAAGGTTTTGATATTTAAGAATAAAATTAAGTATGTTTTAGTAATGCATATTGCTAATTAAATCAATTTCAACCTTCCATCCATAACCCAACTATCTAGCTTAAAATCAATTTATTTTATTTCACAAAACCATTCATTTGACTATGGTTTTATTAGCCTCTCAAAAGACCTTAAATATTCATAAAGTTACTCTTGTTTTGGGCTATGGATTTTAGACTTTCTTTTTTATTTTAGAAAAAGGTGTTGTGTTGTCCTTACCTACTCTTCAAGACTATTGAGGACCTTGGATTGATTAAATTTAGGGGCTATGTTGTATTCGTTGTCATGAGACTTGGTCTCTACTTAGCGTGTTGTACCTTGTGCCCTCCTTTTTTCCTAGCATGTGGATGTTGATTACCATGCCTTACATGTATTTCCTTCCCTAGTATTATTAGTTGGAGGGCATCATAGGAAAAATATTATTATTTTGGAAGTTATATTTTATCATCTTTTCAGCTTAGCTTTTGCACATTACTTTCTAGGGGTAAAACCTATGAATTTATTTGTTTTTTTTCTATAATGCTTCATCACCAAACCCTTTGTTTATATCCTATCACCATAGAGTGACACTTGGTGGATGCATTTATTCAAACCTTAAAGAACTACTAGGACATTCAATTATCTTTTCGTAGCATCCAAGTATGACACTAGAATAGTTGTTATTTTCTGGTTTGAATTTCAAAGGAAAGAAATAAAAATGGAAATAGGGAAGGTGTAAAATAATGATAAAGTGGGAGATTAAACCCATGTTAAAATTGATTGCAACTACAATAGCTTAAGTAATCTATCAATTTAAGGTGTAGATTCTTTTTTCCATGAGCTTAGATGACATTTCCACAATCCCACACAAGAAATAATTAAGTAATTATATGCAATTTTGGACAAATATATGAACATATGACACATTTGGGTAGGCATTATATAGGCCCAAGCATCTATATATACTCATATATAGTTGAATGCACATGTGCACATATGAATGTAAATGCATTATACATTTACACCTATGCACGTGCACGCACGCACACGCACACACACACAGTATAAACAAAACCACTAATCGACCATTAATTGAGTTTTATTTTATTGAATGTTAGGAATTTCTCAAAGCAGAGTTATTTATCCTTCTTACTTTGACCATAGTAATCCAAGGCTTATTAAAATTATGTTTGGAGGTTGATAATATCAAGTCTTATATCAATCCCATGATTTATTAAGCCACATCTTGACCATAGTACTCATGCAAAATTATTTAGAATTTTGTATTTAGTGTTCTTTTCATACCTTGCATCATCAAGCAGTTACATGAGTTAGAATTTGACAATCACAAGAGTTGAGAATCTTAAATTATTTCAAAGATGAATAAATCAATTACAAATATTCTTTGCATATACATATATGCATCTTTCTTCCCAAATATATGTATTTTATTTTAAATAATATGATATAGAATTCAATAAATTCACAATTTAACAATAAAGCTACCCTTGTGCATAAATAGGTGTTCTGGTAATTAAAAAAATTGCTTTGGCCAAAGTTGTATATTCAAACCATAATACAATTAACCATTTGAGCTCCCTCTCTACCACTTAAAGTGGAATTTAACCTTGAAGCTTTGTTTTGGTGCTTTGATGGATTGATCTAACATTTTTTTGAGCCACTTTAATTAGCTTGTGATTTAAGCTTTTCTATGCATTTCTAAACCTTAAAGTTTGAGCAATGTGATAGAAGTTATGATCTTGACAAGTGGGATGACTAAAAATAAATGACTCTAACAACTATATTTAGTCCGATTCTTTGACAAAACATCTTCTTTGTTGCTTGACTAAAAGCTTTTGCCTTGAATTTTTCTTTAATCTCCTTTGCATATAGTAATTGCTTCATCGCTAGAATTCATGAGCCACTAACTATATTTTTATCTGCTTTCTCCTATGAATCTAAATGCATTATGCTCTTCGGTAGGAACTCGACACTTGTGTCACTTGTTAATATGTAATATCATATTATGTCTACATAAATATTTGTATTTTTCTTTTATCATTCTTTAACTATTTAGATTGAAAATAATTTATTAAAAAAATTATTATATTAAATTTATTATTTAAATATTATGATTCAAAATATATCTTCCCCAAAATTAGCTAAAGGAAATATTATATGTGACTTTGTGTTAAGACTATCAAATACAAACCAACCCAACTATCAAACTTTCTTTGAAACCAAAGGCTATCAATGATCTTTTTTTCTAGTAATTCTTAGTCAATGAATTTTTGGTTCTATTGGCAGAATATCCCAGAGGCTTGATTATGTTCTCATGTCTCATATTTTCCAAATTCTTCAGCTCATTCATTAATTTTGTTTCTCTAAATTCTGCATAATTTATTTTACTATTGTTTGGCAATCACTTATTATAGTTCCTTTAAAAAGTCAAAAAGTATCCATTCAATGCAAAACAGCATGCCTTTACACAAATTTTCCAAGAAAAGACAGATACAGGAACAAAATGACAGACATAAAATTGTCAGTTTATACTGTCTGCATCTGCAGGGTTGAATCTGCACAAGACAGAACCACTTGCAAGTTCAAACCCACAGCTACAGAATTGTGCTAGACTGTTGAAATATTAGAACCACAAAAAATAATGTCCTTTCTAAGAACTCTTTAGGGCACAGAAGAATGCTTCATCATATGCAGCAACTATAAATAGAAGTGGAAAGTATGTGATTTGGCATGGAGGGAAAGATTTAGCATTTTATTAAGAGAATTGGAAGCTGTTGTACTCATTTATTGTACTTGTTCTTTCAATTAATTCCACCAAAGGTAAATGAGCTAGCAATTGGTGCTATAAAATGGTTTTTACACTCAAAAAGTATTTTGTCGAAGAAGAATACCGGAGGAAGCTTAGCTGGCTCTACTTGCCTACCTGCAATTTCATCGGAAAAATCCCACCTTGACTCAGGAACTTCACGGAGCAGGGAAACCTGGAGCTCTCGGATAACCACTTGACAGGAAGCATTACCAAGGAACTAAGCGGCCTGAAGAAGTTGTATCAGCTGGAGCTCTACAGAAACAATCTCAGCGGCCACATACCAACATAATTGGGCAACCTTACGATGTTGAGAGACTTCGACACCTCCCGAAACATGCTGAGCGACAATATTCTGGCGGAATTTGGGAACTTGAAGAGCCTGGTTTTCATTCAATTGTATAGAAATTCTACTATTTTAATTTAATATACTAATTGATGATTACTGATTATAGATGCTAATAATCATAAATCTATTTAATATATTACAAAGTTATATATTTAAATATATAACGTACAAATAATCAAAATATATTAGATATAGATAATACCACATAACATAGTTAAAGAAGTACCTCTAATATAAAGTTAATAATAGCACTTGTATCTAAAGGAGATTCAAGGATTAGGCTGATAGAAAACTATATGTATACATGTTAATATGTTAGAGATTGCATGTTTGTGCATGGGTGTGTGTGGATGCCATGAGGATTAACTAATTTTGAAATAAACTTAGACATATGTGAGATTTTGGACGATTTCATCTGATATTTTGGAGGCTTTTACCATCAAATGGCAGATGGTTTACCATTAAATGACACCTCACACTCTATGTAGCCTATCAGCTAATTATATAACAATAATTAAAAAATTATGTTAAAAGAGAACTTTTATATTAAAGTCATTAACAACAATAAAAAATACAATGAACACATTATATTATTTATATAAACGGTAATTACATGAAAAATTTAACAATATATGTTGAATTAAACATAAAAGAGGGGTAAAAATTTATAAAAACAAGAAAAAATTAAAAAGCAAGGCCATTACATAGCCCTATCAAGCTCCACCAAATGGTCCAACTATTGAGACAGATCTGGGGGTAAATGACCCCAATCCCCCAAGTTCCAATCATGAATATGATCATAAGCCCATTTAGCCAAACAATTAGCAACACCATTCCACTCTCTAGGAATATGAGTGAAAGTAACAAACTCCAGAGAAGCACAAAGGTTGAGAATCTGTTCAACAATCAAAGCCAAATGCCAACTAACATCATCTAAATGTTGCCTATTTAGCAAGTTCACCACAACCTGGGAAACAGAATCACATATGATCCTGTGCCACCCTAATTGACTTCCACGCTCCACAACCAATAAAATTGTCTGAGCCTCCATTAGATTACTAGTATGAAGACCCTTATAAACAGAGAAGATAAATTGAACATCTCCAACGCTATCCCGACCAACACCACCAATGCCAGCATGACCAGGGTTTCCACGAGAAGAGCCATCTGTGTTAATTTTTAGGACTCCCTGAGGAGGAGGAGGGGACCATCTTCCCTCCCTATTCACCTTCGGGGTAGGATGTCTACATCTGTTGCCCATGAGCTGCCATTGCAAAGGAGGAAGATGAAGACGATTAAAACAACCAACATCACAAGGAGCCACCAAATTTTTCAAATCACACTTAGCCACAATCGTTTCTCCCAAGGAATGCAAAATTTTCCACCATAAGCGAGGGGCCACCAACAGCACATCCTGAAATATCTGACAATTCCTCTCTAACCGGAGATTCCAAATAATGAAGGATGGGCCAATAGTCCAAGCAGCTTGAAGAAAGAAAGTAGAAATAGGAGCCCTGCCCCACCGATCCACAAACTCAGTCATTGAGGAAACATGCCCACAGGGCATATTCCACACCTTCCACCAAAAATGTCAGATCTTCGTAGCATAAGAACATTCGAAGAAGAGATGAGAGACACTCTCCTCAGAATCACAACACAACACACATATTAAGGGGCCTTGGTATCCACGCTTGCATAAATTATCCCAAGTAAGAAACTGGTTTTAAGTCACTAACCACAAGAAGAAATTGCATTTGGGCCATGACAACTTGTGCCAAACTTGCTTCCACCAAGGGACCGCAATATCCCCAAACATCTGCCTACCCAACTACTTATAACCAGCAGACACAGAGTACTTCCTAGACATATCAAAACCATCCCAAGCCAAAATATCTAGTCCCCTCAAAGAATTACAAGCACGGGAAGCCAAAAGCTCAGCAAACTCACGCCTATCCCCTTTAGACCCCCCAGGTGGCTACTCAGAAGGGTGCTTCCAGCGAAAGGTAATAGCAAAGCCACAATGCTCAGCGATCTTGTAATGCTCAATGGTGTCCCAGTCAGTTGTAGTAAAAACATCACAAAGGGGATGAAGATGAGGAAAAGCAGAAAGAATGTGTGGGTGACCATCCCAAGAATCTAACCAAAAAAGAGTATGTGACCTTAAGTGACAGATCCAAAAAAGTGCACGCTTAATCAACTAAGCCCCCACTTTCAAAGTATGTCAAATCATAGAACCACTCCCCTCCAGAGGATAGCAAGGAACCTCAAAAGAAGCAACACCTCTAAGATGCTTATGGTTGAGGATATGGGCCCATAACTGGTGTTGATTGGTACACCAATGCCAGTAAACCTTAGCAAGAAGAACTTGCCAGTTCAAAATAGCAGAGCATAAACCAAGACCACCCTCCTACTTCGGTCTACACACAGATTCCTAGTTAACAAGGCTCCACTTAGAAGACATCAAGTTACCACTCCCAAGAAATTGACAAGAGAGAGCATCAAATTCCCTAAGGAAATACATAGGGGTCGATTGAACAAAGCACCTGTAGATGGGGAGGGCCCGGATAACAGACTTAAGGAGAGTTACTCTAGCAACTACAAACAACCACCAATGAGTCCAAGGAGTTATCTTCTTCCTCAACTTATCAAGCAGCATCTGCCAGGAGGACCTGGGCTAACGACCAACAACAACAAGAATCCCCAAATAGACAAAGGGTAGAGACCTAATTTGAAACCGCAAAATAGTTGCATTCCTTTGCTGGATCACCTGAGGAGTATTAAAGAAGAAAATAGAAGACTTTTGCTCATTGAATTTTTGACCCGAAGCAGCAAGGTAGATATCCAAAGTTTTCCTAAAGGATTCAGCTTCACAAATACGAGCCAACCCCATAAGAGAGGTGTCATCCACAAATTGGAGATGAGAAAGCGTTGGAAGACCCAACCCCCATTGCCAACCATGAATCAATCCTTGAGAGACCCAGAATTTAAGAAAGTGACCCAACCCCTCTACCATAACAATAAACAGATAGGGAGAGAGTGGATCCCCCTGACGAAGGCCCATGGAAGCACCAAATAGCTCTGAAGGTTCACCATTCACAATAACTGAAAATGAGGAAGAAGTCACACAACTCGTAGTCCAACTCACCCAATTAGAATAAAACCCAAAGGCCAAAAAAATCTTCTGAAGAAATCTCTATTTAACTCTGTCGTACGCTTTGGCCATATCCAACTTGATGAACATAGACCTATCCTTTCAGTGTAGGTCGCTCATTGGAAGTAGTGGTTCAATGATGAACATAGACCTATCCTTAGAGGCAATGGAATGAATGACCAGAGGCAACCACCACCCCATCCAAAATTTGACGACCTACCACAAAGCCTCCTTGCTCCTCAGAAATGACAACAGGAAACAAGATTTAAGCCGCTCAACAATCAACTTTATAATAATCTTATACACCACATTACATAGCGCAATAGGTCTAAAGAATTCAAGCCTATCAGCACCCTCCTTCTTAGGAATGAGAACCAGAAAAGTAGCATTCAGGGCACGAAGCGCCTGCTTATTATGAAGAGACTCACAAAAACCTCCAACAAATCCAGCTTCACAATTTCCCAAAACTCCTGGAAAAATTCAACTAGGAAACCATCAAGGCTAGGAGCTTTCCCCTTATTCATCCCAAACACAACCTCCTCCACTTCAGACAAAGTAATCGGACATATAAGAGAAGCATTCAAATCATTAGAGATCAAAGAAGGAATACAAGCAAGAACCATATTCTCATCAGCTTCAGCAGGAAGTGAATCCTCAGTAAACAAGCAGAGTAGAACTAGCGAGCTTCTCTAGACAAAGCCTGTTGCGAAGATATTGAAAAGCCCTCATAATTAACAAGAGAAGAGATGCATAACACTTATTCTGACGAGGCACGCAAATGATGAAAGAAAGCAGTATTCATGTCACCCTCTTGAAGCCAGTCAATCCTAGCCTTTTGTTTCTAGAATATCTCCTCACGAAGCTCCCACTCCTCCACCAATTTCATAGCCTAAAACTCAACATGCCCAAGAGCCTCTAAAAATCCCAAATCCCTAATCTAGTGAGTAATAACAGCAAGACGCTTTTGCGCTTCCCTTTTCTTGGCTTGAAATTTTCCAAAGCACAACCTATTCCATCACTTAAGATGATACTTGACATATTGTAACTTCTTAACAAAAGAATACATAGTTGTACCATATGCAGGGGCTCCATCCTGCCACCACTAGGCAACAAGATTATACAAGGAAGAATCATGAAGCCACATAAGCTGAAATTTGAAAGGAGGATTCTTTAGATTAGGGAAAGAAGAAGCTCATGAAAACTTAATTGGCCAATAATCAGAGCTGCACCAGTCAAGAATCTCAGAGCAAGTGACCAAGCTGCCCCCAACCCAAAAACTAGAAACAAGAAATCTGTCCAACCGCTCAAAAATTGCTTATGGCCCACTCCGCCTATTATTCCAAGTAAATATGCCATTAGAGGGTTTAACATAAACAAGAGCAAGAGAATCCACATGAGCCCGAAACAAATCTGAAGCAAGACCCAGTCTTGGCAGCCCCCCTCTTTTCTCCTCCAAACACAAGACAGAATTGAAATCACTAGCTAAGATCCAAGGCAAATAAGGTGCACAAGACCTAACATACCTAATATGTTCCCAAATCTAGATTTTACCATGGATGTCAATCGGAGCATAAACATTACTAGCCAAAATAGTCTCACCAGAATCCAAAACCGAAGCCACCACTGAAATAGAGGAATGGCTAGAAATCCACCAACAAGGAACAACCTTATGAGGATCCCAGAAACGTGCCAAACCTCCAGAACTTCCCCTAGAACCAATACACTGACACTGACTAGAAAACCAAATATGAGGAGCATACTGAAACATGAAGTCCACCTGGAGCTTAGTCTCTTGAACACAAAAGATATCTAGAGAATGAACCACAATCAAATCCTAAATAGCCTTTTGACAAGAGGCGCTATTCAACCCCCTTACATTCCATGAAATAATAATCATGAGGAAGGTTGAGCGAAGTGGGCATCAATGGTCTTAACAGACCCAAATTCCACCAGCAAATCCTTAATAGATTTAATCTTGTCCACATCCTTCTTACGACCAACTTTAGAGGAATTATCAAAATGCCCCTTCTTGAGAGGGCGTTGCAGCACCCCTAGATCAAGAGTCAATCCCTGACCTTTACCTAAAGGCAACGCCTCCTTAGCTAAATCCACTAAAACAATATCATCCTTGTAAACCTACGAAGCATCAGGAAGCCCAGAACTCCCCTGCTCCAAAGGCGGAGAATTATCCTTAACAACAATTACATGTTCCAGCCTTGTATCCATACCAGTGGCTCCAGACGAAATCTCAACAAGAATCCCCTCCTCCAAGGCCTGATTATCCAAGACCTCAAAATGATTGAATCCCTTATCACTCTATCTATCCTTATAGGCCCGCTTTTGACCCCTCCCCTTAGCTTCGGCTTAATAGGAATGAAGCCATCCTTATCAGGCCCCCCTCAGCCACAAGTGCCTTGCTTTTATCTCCCTTCTCCACTGAGGGCCCTGATGAAGGAGGAGAAGAAACCCCAGCCATTCTGGATGCCCAAGGACATTGGCGCTAAAGGTGTCCATACTCATAACAAAAATGACATTGAAAAGGAAGGGACTCATAATCTAACTATTGAATCCACGAGGCAAAGCCAATACAAATTTCCAAAGAATCCGACAATGGATTATTTGTCAATTTCAACACAAATGTGAGCAAAATAAAATACCTTTTTATCCAAAGTATTTTGAGCAATGGCAGTAGGCTTCCCCAACAATGCAGTAATCCAATGCAGAATATCCTCTCTCCATAACTCCAACGGCAGCCATGGCAGGCGGACCGACACATGAACTCGAGAAGGCAGATCCTTTGTTGCATTGAAACCCCCATGCCAGGGCTTCATGAACAAGTTGACATGATTGTAAAAATATGGCCCTCCCTCAAAAACTCAATTACAATCTGAAATGCAAGAAAAATCCACCATGAAATATCCATTCGCAGCCACCAAAATTTTAATATCACCTTCAACCTGCTAGGACCAATGAATCCAAGACTCCAAAGCCGAGAGAGAGACACGAATACCCAGAAACTTACAAATCAGAACATGTTGTCTCCAATAAGAAAATTCCTCTTGCACCAACTCAAGAGAAATAACCAGAACGAGACGATCATGAGTCTGCGGCAAACATCCATTTACTTTCTTAAGCTTGGAGCTCTCACCCACAAAAGAGGAATTTGTCCCTCGTGCATCATGTCCGTAGAAAATCCCTGAGACAACTTCTTACTAGCAAGAACCAAACTTTGAGAAACCCCATCCATTTCTCCACACTCAACACCCAACCCAAATTACACCCAATAGCCAGCAAATAGTGATAATACAAGCAGGAGAAAACCGGATTAAAAATGCAGCCGAAATAGAACTATCCCTGAACACCATAAAACTCCCCACCCACAAAATCAAAGCACTCCACACCCCCACCGATCAGCTTCACTCCCTCATGCACGCAACAGCACCCACATGCAAATGGCGGCCATTACAAGTCGCGCCCACTCCACCCACAACACAGCGCCATCTCCCTTCGACCACCCAAACTTGAGATTTGAATAACACCTCACAATATATGTTGAATTAATTTCTAATGCTTTAAACTTTTTTTCTTTATTTTTCTCCTTGCAAATTGTTTTATATTATGTACCTAGGGATATGATATTATAACATGTATTAAATGAATGGAGATGTCGACATATGGCACACATTCCTTAAGTTAGTTATATTGAATCATGTAGATAGCTTGAGTAATTAATTATATCAAGTGATGAGTAGGCCTTGATTAGGTTTACCCCTCCATTATATTATTAGGAGGTCTATATAAAGAAGGTTATTATCATTGTAAGGATGTGTGTTAAGTATAATATTAGTTTTGGGATCTCTTGGATATATAGCATGGAGTGGCTTATTCCATAAGGGGTGTTGTATGGTGTTACCCTACCTAAGGGTTTACTCTATTTATGCGTATATTGAATATTAAAACATATTGCCCCACAAACATCTCTTGTACTATGTGAGATAGATATTTTGTATTATATTATTTCCATTATTATATGTGTGGATCTTACCAAGTGGTATTAGAGCATCAATTTGAGAAAAAAAAACCTAATTTTTGAAGATTCACCTATAATTGACAAATGATTGGGAATTTTTTTATTATTTTTTTACTAAAAGGTGAGAACTAGACAAAAAAGCTACAATCCAAAATTCAAATTTTTATCATCAATATTTTGTAAGTCATTATAATTTTTTATAATTTTCTATAAATTTTCCTTCTAGGACGTGATTCAAGGTACTTTTCTAAAATGTTTACATTTTTGAGAAGGACATCAAAATTGATCAAGGATCTGTTAATTTGATTTTTTAATTTGAGGCCGACTACATCATGTATTGGTCTAATCAAAGTTGGGTCAATTGAATTTGATAGAATGGTTATTTATTAAAAGATTTTTTTTCTTACACCCTAGTTTCAATGAAGATTCTTACTTTTGATGGAATTGGAGATGCATTAGAATGGTGGTATAAATATAAAATATTTCATGGTAAAGTATATTATGGAAATTTTGTTTTTCATTATCTTTAAGTGGTGAAGCTAGGCAATGGTTTATACCAATGTTTGAAGATATCTTTTATTTGGAGGAATTAGAAAAAATTGTCTTAGAAAAATGAATTCCAAAAGAAGAATAGGAAGAAAATGAATATGTGGAAGACAAGGAAAAAGAGGAAGAAGAGTAAGAAGTGAAGGAAGAAAAGGAAGATGGAGAAGGAGAAGACTTAAAAGGAGGAGATGATATAGGTACATGTACTTTATCTCTAAGGAAGGAAGATTCAATATTTCAATTTCATCGATGCATTCAAAAGTAAAAGGTTTTTGTCACTATTAACCCTAGCATCTAGTATAAATTCATCAACATGCAATTAGCCAAGAAGCTACACATACAAGCAAAGAACATCAATTACAGTCAAATATCAAGTATGGATATTCTATTTTTTGAATATTTAAAACCCAAGTATTTTTTCATTCAAATTTTCATGCTTTGGATATGGATGGGTTGGATATTGTTTCTGGTTATCCTTGGTTAGAATATGAGGCAACAATAAACATCAATGTGTAAAATAAGTTTGATAAAACTTTGGTATAAGAGAAAAAAATACATTATAGGATATTGTACATAATAAAGTCCAAAGGAAAGTCAAGGAAGAGAAATTTCAAGAATCTTATGAATATTGTACTGTGAATTAGAGGAAGAAAAAAATTACAAGAAATTGAGAAAAAGAGGAGACAAGTAATTCTATTCAAGAGTAAGTAAAACAAGAGGTAAGAAATGGTGAAGAATCAATGAAGGCTCCAATGATAACAAAGGGTGCAGTATATAGGCATCCACATCATTATGAGAGGAAAAAATCATGGAGAAAATCCTTAGGGATAATTGATAGTATATGGAATCAACAAGGTAATCATTATGGACCTACATGGAATCAAAGGAATAATACAATAATCAATGGTATGATAGAAGTAATGGCTACTCATGGAAGAAAAGGAGTACTATGATAAGGAATGGAATCAAATAGGTGCAAAAAAATATGGCTCAATGATGAGATCTAGAAATTATCAAGAAACATACACAAGGGTCAATTATGGACGGTTGGATGATTGGTCGTGGCATCATATTTGTAATAACTTGTAACAGTCATACTATTTGGCTTCTTCTCATGTTTTGGGGATGAAAAATGTCAAGGAGCGATTGCATGTTATTTACCTAGGGATATAATATTATATATGTAGGTGGATGGAGATCTTGAAATTTGGCACACATTCCTTAAGTTAGTTACATTGGTTCATGTGTATAACTTGTGTAATTAATCATATCAGGTGATGAGTAGGCCTTGATTAGGTTCACCCCTCCATTGTATTATTAGGAGGAGGTATATATAATGAACATTATTATCATTGTAAGGATGTGTGTGAAGTATGATATTATATTTGGGATCTTTTGGAGATACAACGTAGAGTGGCTTCTTCCATAATGAGTAATGTATGGTGTTACCTGTTGGTGTAGGTTTTTATTTTCCTAATGGATTAATTTATTTTCCCTAGTTATAGTTTTTTCCCTACACATTTATTAAGTTTTCTTAGGATAATAAAGAGAGGTTATCATTTAATAATTAGGAGATAAAGTGATGAGTTGTCTCCGCCCTTTAAGGATGGAGTATTTATTTTTTCATCACTTTACTTAATTTTGGCGGTTATTGGTGGTCAATTCTTATTGGTTGATTTGCCAGCTCCATCATCTCCTTAGTTCTATATAAACACACTACTTAGCTTGTATTTTTCATCTTGGAAGATCTTAATGCAATTCTATCATCCTGGCAATGCATATCTCTTGGAGACTTTATTTGTTTGCATTGATTATGTTTTTCCAGTTTATATAGCTTTGATTTTTTCTTAAAAAATTCCTTGGGTTATTCAATCTATTGTAAATTTCTAACATGGTATTAAAGATTTTGTTTTGAGAAATCTAAGTTCTTAGATTTCTAATTGGGAGATTGATATTTTCATGTAAAATCTTGTAAATTCTCATATTCTCTTCTCTTGCATTTTGAACAATTTGGAGAATCAAAAAGGGTTTGCAAAGATTTAATGGCCTCTTCATATTACATATGTATTTTGTGAGGTCTAGGTGATTGCAGCATTTCTAGTTATACTAGTAGTATTTTTTATTATTCTAATGCATCCAAAAGGCTCAAGAAAGTCAATATTGGTTTTCATTTCATTTGATTTGGAGATCATTTGATGTAGTTGCAAACAAGGGTTTGAAGCTCACATTTGGTGAACAAGTTTTTCCAAAAGCATTTTTAGCCAAAAAGGACATTTTCATTGCATTTAGGAGGCTGAGGAGATAAATTTTGTGTAGTGTAGAAAAATGCACACCTTTACATTTTCACACTATGTTTGGGTCCCTTGATTAAATTGGACTTAATTAAGCCTCTAATTGGCCCAATTATGCATTTAAAGGCCTAATTAATTTCATTTTCTGAAAGGGAAACTTGTATTAAACAATTGCAAACATCAAATTAAACACCTTGAAAACTGTGTCCTAGATTTGGGCGAATGGGTCCTCTTTAGATTCTAAAACCCAATTTCAAATATGTTTTTGGCGGCATTTTTAAGATTTAAATTCAAGTTGCAATTGTCAACTTTTGAATGTTAATTATCAGGAAATTAGAAAATCACCTATAAATACATAGTTATTTTATCAATTCAAAACAGCTAGCATTATGGCAACTTTCACAAGAGAAAAAATTATTGTAAAGAGCATTCAAGAGCAGATTTATTAGTCTTCTACAACAACACTCAAGATCTCAAGCATCATATCAAAGTCATTTACATTCAAGCATGTTTTTGGAGCTAACATTGTGATGTAGGTTTCAAGCATTCAAGTCAAGATTCAAGCTATCAAATCAAACATTCAATCAAGCCATTCATGCAAGATCAAGATCTTAGAGTGATGTGTTAGTCTTCAATCCTCTAAGGATCTTCATTCAAGGGTTTGGTGAGTTGCAACATAGCATTGTTCATTCATTATTGATTTCATTCATGTATCATTTCATTTCAAGGTTTAATTACTAAAACGGGGTTTAACCAAGGCAAACCCCATTCACCAAAAAAAAACAATTTTTCCCTCTCTTTGTATGTACAGATTTGCAGGTGAAGAAGGATTGAAGATTGATCAAAAGTGCAATTTTGCAAAGTTGTCAAAGTTGTCAAGCCACAAAAACACAGATCCTAAATTTATTTTTGATTTTCCAACAGTGAAATCTGGGGAAAATATAAGCTTTGATCCATCTCTAGAAGACCCTAAAAATTGAGTAGAAAATCCCTACAAGGACTCATTCACCCTCTAGAAGACCCTAAAAATTGAGTAGAAAATCCCTACAAGGACTCATTCACCCTAAGGTGAATTTGTCCCAGCAGGACACTTAGCAATAGCTTTTGGTGACTGGTACACATCAACTTACCCTTCTCAGATCTGCTAGAAGTTTTATGTTTCTATTTATGTTATGCTTTAAATTCATGATCCAACTTTCACATTGCATAATTGAATTCATTTACTATTTTTTATTTTTTCTCTCCAAAGTGTTGTTCAGGCATATTTTACCACATCTTTTCATAAGAAAATTTGCAAGATCTCCAATAGAGTTGACTCACCTAGGGTTGAAAGTTGATCCTAACTTTGGGGATCTCGTTTCCTAATGATATAGGAGAAAGATAGGTGCATCATGCATATATTCCCCCATTTCATATTGGTGAACCTATTTTTCTATGTTTCATTTTGGTGAACCCGACATTCTTATGATATAAATTTTATGATTTGGAGTTCATTATAACCCTAGATCTAGGATTTGCATTAGTTTGAATTTCATCTAGGGTTGTCAAAATTGCATTAGTTTTCATTTCATTTAGGGTTTTAAATTTGCATTTTGTATTGTCCAAAATCTGAAAAATCTAAAAAATTGCATCCATATTACATTGATCTTGCATATTACTTGCATATTAGTGTATTTTTAATTATTTACATTAGTAAATTTAGTTAAAATTGCATCCAAAAAAGTGTCAATTTTTTCATCATTTATCATTAATTTCATTTGCATTAGGACACCAAAATCTGAAAAATTTGTCAAGAAAACCATAGTTTACAACCTAGAAAAAAGAACACAAACAACTCAATATTTGCATTTTTCATTTTTAAAAACTCTATACAAGGACCCACTTGCCCTTCGGAGAATGAGTCCTTGAGGGCTCATCAAAACCAATTTTTTTGAGCATTTTTGTAGTCTTTTGCACTTCCCTGATCTGTTGTAAACCATTGTTTCAGTTTGCCAATTTTTAGGAATTTATGTTTTATGCATTAGGTCTAATCATCCATGTAGTTTAGCTATTTCAAATCATTCCAAATTTATTTTAGTATTGAAAATCAGTAGAGTTGTAAGACAATTACTTAAATTTTTGAAGCATTGCATAAGTTGGATAGATTATTTTTCATTTTTGGCACACAATGCTAGCATCTTTCCTTTCCAAGTATGCCAAGAAAAAGATCACTAACAAGCATGTTAGTCATGGGTATGTGCAAGATCATGATGGGCCAAAAAGTGGCGATATGATGGGTATGTTTAGGGTATGTAGCTGACGACTTTTTTTTTACCCAAAATTGATGAAACAAATAGGGTTTATAAAGGAGATTCTTCGTTTTCCACCAATATAAATTATGTTTTACTTTGAATTTAATCAATTATTATTATTCATTTTCTATTTGAATTATGACTAAAGTCCTGATTGATAGGCTAATTGAGAAACATCTATATCTTTCAAACATATCACATTTTTTGAATCTAAAACATGTGTCACATTTTATGCTTTGCATACTCTAGGATTTAAAAAAAATGAATTTCATAAAATTTTGACCAAGTTAAGGTGGTCAGGCATACAAGTTTTTAATATTTTTTAAAAGTTGTAATAAAAAAATTATAATTAATTATTTACTTGGCAAAACATTACAAAAAAAATGCACCACATTGGGACATGAGTCCTCTACTTATATCTAAAATCTTATAAAAAAATATTATCATTTTATTGTGGTGAGGGTGGTCAAATAGACACCCACTTCTTATTTTTCCCCTGAAATTTAAGTACTACTCCATTGAAATTTCAAATTTTCACCAAATAGATTTTTTTATTTAAAATAAACCTAGTAGTTTAGAAACTACATTCAATTTGCTACATATTCCATTCTTGCATATTTTTAAAATAATATAGATAACTTATTCAATTTTTACATCAAGTTGCCTAACTCTGATTTTTCTTAATTTTCATTGCCACTTAAGGTCCTATTTTTTCTATGATGATCCTACACATACCCTCATTCTTCCAACATCTTTCCCAGTTATGAGAGTCTCTTAGTGCAAGAAAATGAAATTTTTGACACATTCCTTAATTCAGCATTGCCTATCCTTCACTCATCCCCTAATATCTCTCCTATTTGTGAGGATGTTTTGATACAAGAGGATGCAAGCATAGACAAACATGACAATCATATTTTCTCTTCTCCCAATACCTCTCCTACTTGTGATGAAGGTATCTTGGTGTTAGAAGATACACTCATTGAGAGTCATGGCGATCTTGTTTTCTCCTCTCCTAAAAACTCTCTACTTGGGAAGATATTATGGTCTTCCTAACATTAAATGGCACGCATCCATGGGCATAATATTACACAACACTTCATCATTATATGATCCTATATGAAATTTCACCAAACATTGCTCACTTACCAAGATCTTATGTTCATCCTGAATCCATGCTATCTTATAAGGCTTTGGATGTTTCAACCTCTTCAAATTCAACTTGGTTACCATTTCTTTTGAAACTAGATTATCGTTACTACCACTATCAATGATAACTTTACATACCTTTCCTTCAAATTTGCATCTTGTCTTGAAAAAATTATTCCTTTGTGGTGGTTCCTCAGTCACTTCTTCATGCATCAAAGCTCTCCTAATGACTAATGACTCACCTTTCTCTAGTTTCCCAACTAAACTAGGGATCCAACAGGTTCTTCATCCACATAGGTTGTTCTTCCAGTGTTCTCAATCCTCTTACCAGTACTTCCCTGATGAAATTCAAATGCTCTATGACATTCTCCCCCACACTTGAAACAAGTTCCTTTGAATGGTCTCTTTTCAAATCTTCCTTCATCTCTCCTATGTCCATCATTGTGGTAGGAATTATGACCTCTATCATTGCAGTATATTTTTTTGTTCGAGCTCTTCCTCTACGGTATGAATTATTGTCCTTTTCTTCACTGCAGTAGGGTTTTCCATCTTTATTTTGCTCTGCATATGGTCTTCTCTCTCTGGATTGTAATTAACTTCTTTGGAATCTTCCTCTTGTACTTCTTTGTCTTTATTCAAACTTCTTGTTCAACTTTTCTTCTACCTTTAGCATGTAAATTGGTATGCTTCTTCAATTGTTGTCATCTTTATCAAACTCAACTCTTCTTGGATGTTTTTTCTCAGTCCATTGATGTACCATGTAACCTTCTCCTTGCTTGCTTCACTATGTTCAACTCTAATGATCATCTTGTATAATTTTTCAATGTACTCCTTTACAGACTTCTTCTTTTTCCTCAGGTTTTGCAATCTTTCCAACAATTCAAGCTCATAATCAACAGGTATAAATTGATTCTTCAACTTTGTCACCATCCTATCCCACTTTGTGATTTTCTCCTTTCCTCTTCTATTTCTGTCTAATTGAACTTCTTTCCACCATATAGTAACATGTCCTTTCAACTTATTTTTTTGCAAATCTCACTTTTTTTTAGATCTTCAATTTTAAATTTCTCACATAATTTTGAATTTTAATTCTAGGTCTCTTACCAATTTTGGAAATAGCTTTCAACATGTTTACCTGATCTAATCTTCTTCTTCTAGGTTTTTTCATTTGGATTTGTAGCATGATCTAATTCATCATCATCACTTTCATCTGCATGTCTAGGGTTTAGACCTCTCATTCTATCTTCTTCTACAGCATCCAGTCGGTCTCTCATTTCCCTCATCATTTCTAACATTTCATCCATTTGTCCAGCCACATTTTCCATAATTGGGGCTCTTCTTGGCGGCATCTCTCTCCTTGGATCCAGTGCAACTACCTCAATTCGGCAATCTAGCTACAAGGTGTCAACTGCCTCACAATTGGCGCTCAATTGAAAATGCTTGCAATCTACCTCAGGTCGAATATTTGTTCACCACAAGGAATGCCTTCTCAAGACTCACAAACTCACTCTAATACCATTTGGTGCAGTCATGAATGGAGGGTCCAAAAAGGACTATCCAACCATACAGCCTACAGTTCAACACAACAAAAATAACACAAGAAATTCTTAGCAAAAATGAACTATCATTGATTCAACAACTTGCAATATTACATGCATCATATGCCTCATATGTGAAATAACTAGGGCTCACAGGCATGTCGCAAGGGTATTACAATATATTACAGTTGGCACAAGGCCTTATTACATTCCACAACCAAAAGGTTGGATCAAACTATCTCATCCATAATCAATCACTATCTAATTTCCAAAGGATTACAAAGGATCTTAAATATGAATCTCCAACTTCCATTATGATTTGTGTCGGCCTCAAGGTTTTACAAACCCAATGCAAGACCAAACATGTAGGTTGGCCACAAACATGAAAAGATAACCCTTCAGAAAAAGGAGTGTATTGCGGATCTCCAAGAAATTTCCCCTTGGACCTAAAATGCATGAATGATGTTCCATTAAGCTCTGCACGTTCTAGAAAAGGTTTGCAGAACCAAACTAAGCCAACTAGGCCCTAAATGCTCTGAAAAATAATTAACAGTGAAATTGTGAGAGCAATAACTTTCTACAAATGAATGCAAACCACCTAAAATCTAGATATGTTGTAGATGACCTCATGTAGAAGCTATATCCTAATTCGTGACCTGAGAAGTGATAATGTGGTAAAATACAAAAGAAACTATTGATACAACTATAGACTAACTACAAGAAAAGAAATGTGTTTGGTTGATACAAGATTGCTTTACAACCAGGGATGCTCCTGCATCACAATGGGTATGGAGAAAGTTGCTTCAGAAAAGATTATTTCATCTAAAGATGACCCCTAGGTTATTATGTGGAAAAAGAGCATAGAGTGGAAGTTTTATATCATACAAGAAAACTTTACAGAATAGAGCAAGTTGATGAAGAAATATAACTGCCTCAGTAAAAATTTTGATAAAAACTTCTCTGATTTTGGATGTCAAATAATGAGGGCTGACAACGGGGGTCCTGCCATGGTTGAGGAGCTAAAAGACAGATTCTTGAAAGTAGTTAATACTTTTTCAAGGGAATAGGTGTTTGATAAAGAAGCATTGAAGAAGTTGGCTAGGATCAATTCTATGTTATCTTGGCATGAGGACTCTCCTACCCTTATCACACGTAAGTTGGAGCCCATTCATATTAACAAGGCAACTTGGAAGTTGAGGACAAAGAACGTGATCATCCCATTAGCAAGCTGAGATTCTCATCATTGAACGCAAGTAGTGAATGATTACAAAGCACGTGTGCCTTCAACTCAGCAGATGCCACACTAGATTAAGCCTCTAGTGATCCAAATGCCCAACCTCCTCAGTGATCAATTTCTTTTCATCTTCTCAACAATTATTTTAGTTGTTTATGTTATGGCGAAATTGATGTTTACCATTGTTTCAAAGAATCAATTTTTATTATTATTTCAAGATTTTGGTGACAATTATACTTTTAAAACTATAAATATTTTTTATTTGGACTTTGTAAGGGTCCGAAATTTTGATCCCCCTTGCATTTTGATGCATGAGAGAGAATCGATCTTAATTGAAGGATCAATTTTGTAGTTTTAATTATTTGTTGTAGATGTTCATTATCTGTGAGCAGTGAATTTTGAATAAAATACTTAATGTTTATGAAAAAGTTTGTGAGCTTTGATAGGTGTTATGGATATTCCTTCCCTATGAGGATGTGTTATTCTTTGGTGTTTTGTTCATATATCTTCAGTGAATGTTGAAATTGCAGTGAGTCGAGTCAGCTTACTATTGATAGTCTAATATGTAAGTCATGATATCGATAGTTTGTCAATTTACCTTTCAACTTAGTTATTTTAAATCAATTTCAATCACATCTATTTCATGGTTATGGATAGATGTTAGCTTATCTTTTCTGCTTTCTGGTAAAAAACATACCCCTGATTTCATAAATTAAAAAATAAAAATTATACTAGAAGAGGGAGTTGTACCTCAACTAAAATTCAGAGGAAGATCGTCAATGCAATGGTGATCTCTCCAACAGTTGGTGATCAATTAGGTCTTCCTTCAAGGGTAAAATGGAATCAATCTAAGTTAATCATTTAAAGGAAAAATATTTCAACCAACAATTAGTATGTACAATTCTTGCATCAGTTCAAACATGGATTTATCTATAGCCATCTTTTACCCTTACTTCAAACTAAAAGTTCCTTTTTTGATAACCCCTTGGGCTAGCAAGAAATATTGTGCTCTGATACCACTATAACGTCCCACCCCAATTTGTTTTTTTTTGTTTTTTTTTTTTGATGTGATTGAAAGGTATTTTGCAATAGTTTTGTGATGGTTTGAGATAATAAGTAACTTGCAACAATGAAAACAACTTGAAAATTACAATTTTTGAAATAACAATGAGCATAAAACTTCATATTTCTATTCTAATCAAAAAATAGGCTTTTTCTCATTTACAAAGGTGACTCAATTCATAAAATATCATAACATATCTAAATCCAACATACCCAAAAAATGTTGGAGTCTTTGACAAGGTGTTGTAGTCACAACCAACAAGTCGGAACCTCCAAAAATGGATGCCCAGATCAGAAATAAGAACAATGTGTTCACCCAGCTCACATATATGCAGCAATATTCCCTTTTCAAGCTCCACGCCCAATCCAATATGGGCTTAACTCATTCAATCAACAATATAGGTACCTTCGGAACCCCCACGTCCAGCAACAATAACCCCTTGTAGGTCTCACACCCAACGTGAATAAGTGCAACAATAAACATCTCCAATCCTTGCGCCTCAAGGCTAGTGCAATATCAGTGTTTACACTAGCAATGTAATGCCTACATGGCCATCGACCTTGTCTATCAATGATTAATGATATACTTGCAATTCTTCTGGTAATCATTCAAAACCTCGAAGTCTCATCACCTATAACTGAAGTTATAGATATGAGAATTTGATCACCAAGCAAACCCCCAAATCTTTCTGCAAATTTCTAAACAATCTTTGAAGTGCAATGCATAATCCTTGAAATGGAATTGTCTGCAAGCTAGCTTAGGAGATCTTTCACTCTTGCACCGAGTTGTTCTTCCTGAGGGATTTCGTCCTCAAAAAGCTAATAAGTGTTTCCAAACTCTCCACCCTCTTGCAAAACCCTTATCAAAATAACCTTCTCAACAATCAATCAATGAATGTGCAAATGAGTTCCAAATGGCTTTTTATAACTCCCACGCCCTAATTTGCATTTGAATTATATTTCATTTAATTTATTTTTTTCTCGCCTTATAACTTCCTTTTTACTTTGCACTTAACTTTATATTATAAAGTGCACTTTAAAAACATTTATATCTCACTTCTAATAAAGTCCTTTAATATATTATAATAATGTATAAAGTTAATTAATTTAAATTAACTTTATAATTGATGTTATTAAAATTAAATGCATAGGATCATTGAATACCAAATTGTCTCCAAGATATAAATATGTCATCACGCCCAAAAAAGTAACTCTGTCAACTGACCATACCAGTGATTGACTATAAATAGTAAGTATGGATGAAATGTCCATGTGACTTACTAAATATAGAAAGTAGGGTTAAAATGACAGAATAGCTTTTGTGAACTCCCTGGTAAACATTGGGCTGGGAAAAACACTGACTGAGCTCAAAAAGGTCAAACTGAACAAGTCTGCAACGCCCTCAAAGGCCCCCCTAACCATCCTAATAGTCCATGGGGACCAAGTGATGGACTAACCTTGCAAAAGATTTTGGCCTAGAAAAAGGGGACATTACAACTTGTCACTGATGTACTGTAATGTATGTATGAGCTAGTCATTGTTGTAATGTGATGTGCACATGAGCTTGTCACCATTGTATTTGTGATGTGTATGAGCCAATCATTGTTATATATTGTACTTGTGTGTATGAGCTAGTCACCTTGTATATATATGTGATGTATGCTTGAGACAGTCACTGCGCATATGTGACATATGTTGAAGCTAGTCTTTGGATATTTATGGTTTATGATGGAGCTAGTCGTGTATATGTGACATATGTTAGAGCTAGGCACTGTATATATGTGAAATGTGTATGAGCTAGTCACTTGTGTATGTGATGTACACTCAAGTCACTCACTAAAAGAATTGGGGAACTATAGAATGATATGACCCCACATATTTGTGTATATTTGTGTATGGAACCTGTTGATGTGTTTTTCGTGACCGCACCAACGCAGAATAAAGTCGCCAATGGCTACCCTATTCTCTCTTGATCAAAGTATTCTACATGCTAAGATTGCAAGAAAGTTCATGCGTTCAACTCCAAGGTTATTTTAGTGCGAATAGGCTCAGTTTGGCTCGATGTGATTTGCTGGTATTTCAAGGGGACTTACGGAATTGTTCGGGAGTGGAGAAAGGAATTCAAATGTTCGAAAGATCTGTCTATGAAGTTCGGATTACCTATTCTAACCAGAAAGTACTGAATTTAAAGGGTGTAAGGTTTAGAGAGTCTAAATCTATTCTAAGGCGTGGGATATAGAGCTCAACTTCAGCAAACTTCTAACCGGACTTCGCTTTGCCTCGCATCGGACAACTTCCACGGAGTCGGTGCAATCTTCAGAGGAGTGGTTCAAGTTGTTCAAATCACAACTTAGCATGAAAATACCATCACAACGACGCATATAGACATACAAATCATGATCGAAGTTAAGTACATGATATTCCAGTTGACCACACAAGGCGCATTCACCATCAGCAAATACACTAGTGGTATGGATAGACGAAGTTGCTTAGATCAAACGCCACATTCCACAATTTCTATCTTCTACTTGCATGAAATGATACTTATTCTACTTTGAACTATTTTATGCTACCATTTGAATCGGAAGGATGAAGAAACCTTGCTAGCTATTCATGACAAGACGAATTCCATCATCAATGAAAAGATCTATTATCATGAAGAGTGTTACACAACAATTTCTTACAAAGTTTTCAAAGGGAAAACTTTCCCTCTTCTTCAAACTACACTATCAACCTATACTAAGCTACTCTAAGCTATCACCTAGTTGTCTCTCTACTCCGCCTTCTACTCTAATTCTACTGTCTAATGGAATTACAAATGAGGGGACTCCCCTTTATATAGCTAGCCAAATTTAAAAGGCGGCTAGGATTCCTGATTAATAGAGTGGCGAGTCATTGCCACCCCTCCAATATAAACAAGATTTTCCCTAAAGCAGCCATAAGGAAGTGGGAATTAATAAATGTATAATGTCCACCATCATCCTTCTAGAAGATTCCGTTTGTAGATGCGTTCACACTATTCTTGATCTTCTTTCTCGACTTCGCTCGAGCTTCCATCCTTTCTTCATCTTGAGTTTTGAAAATATTTCATCTTTGTCACTTGAGCTAACACTTAGCCAATTTCTTGCGACCTTTTCTTCCTTCGAGGTTGAAACTTGTAACTTTATCTTCCTCCGAGGGTTGTAATATCATCGTGCTTCATCACTTCAAGTCATCACACTAAGTCATCATCGTTTGGCCTCGACGTTCCTCCCCAAAATCCTCGGCAAGCTGTGGAAGATCTTAAAATCAACTCCTCATCGATAAACTTCAATACCCAGAAGAAAATTTTCTCCAGAACGCATCGAACCCATGGGTGCACAACGAACGGGTTCATTTTATTTCTCTGAATTTTGAACCTTTGAAAAATAACTCTCAACAATTTATTTCATTTCTTCATCCCCTCTGAGAATTTTGTTGCTCTGACTTGAAAATTTTTTACTCATCCTGTGGAGCTGGCATTCACCGACTTTATCTCTGGCAACTCTACTCACCCTTCAGGAAAATTTCATCACCTCTCTAGACTTAGGCGTTTTTCCCAAGGAAGAAAATATTTTGCCTTAGAAAATTTTTAAATCATCTTGGAAATTTTGCCTTGGAGAAATTTTTGTCTTAAAAAATTTTTTATTCAATCTTGCTCATCCTTGCCCGTGAGAAAATCACCAACTTTACTCAGAAAATCTCCAAGAGGGCGCCTAGCACATTTTATCCTCCAACATCTTCAAGGCCTTAGGAAAAAGTTTATCATTTTGAAAGTTTCAACGCCTAGCAATTTGTTTCACTTCACATTTTATTTCATACTTGGAAAATTCCCATAGCATCATCTCATATTTCATCTCACCACCCTTGGCGCACAGCACACTTGAAGAAAATTTGAAATCACGCCTAGCATTTTGTTTTCACCCCACACACCTTAGAACTTTTTCTAACACCCACCACCTTGGGCGCATTTAGGACTTGAAGAGGATACTCAAAATCACGCCTTGGGGAAATATTTTCAACACCTTTAACACTTATCACCTCAGGCGCATGTAGCACTTGGAGGGAAAAAAAAAATTTAAAACTCCACCATGCCTAGCATTCACTTTGCTTTGACCACGCCTTAGAGTGTTTAACTAACCTTTTACCTCATTCACCACCTTCAATTACCTTTTACACCTCAACTTGGGCGCATTTAGACATGCAAGAAGGATGACTTTTGAACTTCCTGATTTTTGTCTTGACATGCCTTGATTTGGGCGCATTTTGCCCATGTAGGAGGATGAACTTTGTTGACTCTTTGACTTTTTCCGGCTTATTCTTGCATGGGCGCATTTCTTACTTGGTGAAGGATTAAAAACTTTGACTTTCCTTGACTTTTTGTTGCATGCCTTTCAAACATGGGCGCATTTTGGCTTGGAGGTGGATGAACACCAATACTTAGAAATTTTTTATGCTCTCAACTCTCAAGGTGGGCGCATTTTGCTATGTGAGGTGGATGAACGTCTTTGACTTCCTTTTGACTCTTTCTCCCCTTGGGAGCATTTTCACATAGCTGCAGGATGAAATGTGTTGACCACTTTGACCTCTTTTCAGCTGGGCGTATTTTGAGGGTGGTGAAAGACGAGTTCAAACACTTAGAATTTTTTTGTGCCACTACCTTGAGCTAGGCGCATTTCACCTGTGGTGGAGGATAAACTTCAGACTTAGACATTTTTTCTCGCCTTTGCCAGCTTCGTGCCCTGCTATTTATAGTAAGTCCTTTGAATTTGCATCTCTCAAGCTCGGAACGATTTGAAATTTTGCACACTGCATCCTCATCATCTTGTTGTTCTGTCGACACTGCCATTTTTAGTCACCCTGCTATTTATAGCCTGTTTCTGAAGGTGGCTTACTATAAATAGTAAGCTCATGTTTCTGATAGCTCCCAAGCTCCGATTAAGTTGAAATTTGGATGAGGCGATCCTCACCACGTGACCTGTTGGCTGACACTGATGCATGCAGCTGATTTACTATTTTTAGCCAGTTTCCAAATTGACTTACTATATATAGTAAGTGCTCCAATCGACTTGAAATTTCACCAGCAGATAGCCTGAAGAACACTGATCGCGGTGGTTTACACCGGATTTTGAAGATTTTGACTTTTGATGCCTATTTTTAGGCTCCGAAGCTGGAAACCCTAATTCGCTTTGCATGCATCCCAAATGAACTCTGTTTGCCTTCGTTTCTGCGACACTGCGATCAGCTCGTGAATCTGAACTGCTGGGTGGCGGCTGCCGGGACATACCTGCTAAAAATAGCAAGTTCCTTACTGAGTGAGAATCCTTGTTTGCATGTCACACCATCGCTGCCTTTAAAACCTATCAAATCAATCTCGACATGCAAACTCCCAAAAATAGCCTCTAAGGTCAACTCAAAGTGGTCGCCTCGATTTACATGTTACCATCGCTAAGGTCTCAAACCTGTAGGAATATTCCACATGCAAAGAAACCTTTTGCATCCGACTCCCCCCAAAATTGCCTGCCTACCGCTAAAAATAGTAAGTTGTCCAATTTCTTCACTCTGGTATAAGTTCACACAGCCAATGCAAAGGTGATGATCGGAATCTCAAAATAGCTGACGAATTGCCCTAAATTGCAGACTTACTAAAAATAGTAAGTACCTTGGAATTTGATGAAACTTGGCTGAAAACCTGCTGGATGTCTGCTGACAACAACGTTAAGTTCAAATTTTAATTTTCTCACTTTACTTGACCTTGGATTGGCCAGAAACGATGAAACCCTAATTTTAGACTTGGCCAATATTTCGCGTTTAAGCTCAATGACGGACACAACCCCCGAAAGATGGACACCAGAAAAGAGACAGAGAGAGAGAGAGAGAGGAAAACCCAAGCCAAAAGACCGGAACGAAGCAAAAAATTAGGGGGTCCCCATCTTGAATGGGGCGATGTGTGAAAAGGTCACAACATCTGGGAGCATGGGAGCTATCAGAAACATGAGCTTACTATTTATAGTAAGCCACCTTCAGAAACATGCTAAAAATAGCAGGGTGACTAAAAATGGCAGTGTCGACAGAACAACAAGATGATGAGGATGCAGTGTGCAAAATTTCAAATCGTTACGAGCTTGAGAGATGCAAATTCAAAGGACTTACTATAAATAGCAGGGCACGAAGCTGGCAAAGGCGAGAAAAAATGTCTAAGTCTGAAGTTTATCCTCCACCACAGGTGAAATGCGCCTAGCTCAAGGTAGTGGCACAAAAAAATTCTAAGTGTTTGAACTCGTCTTTCACCACCCTCAAAATACGCCCAGCTGAAAAGAGGTCAAAGTGGTCAACACATTTCATCCTGCAGCTATGTGAAAATGCTCCCAAGGGGAGAAAGAGTCAAAAGGAAGTCAAAGACGTTCATCCACCTCACATAGCAAAATGCGCCCACCTTGAGAGTTGAGAGCATAAAAAATTTCTAAGTATTGGTGTTCATCCACCTCCAAGCCAAAATGCGCCCATGTTTGAAAGGCATGCAACAAAAGTCAAGGAAAGTCAAAGTTTTTAATCCTTCACCAAGTAAGAAATGCGCCCATGCAAGAATAAGCTGGAAAAAGTCAAAGAGTCAACAAAGTTCATCCTCCTACATGGGCAAAATGCGCCCAAATCAAGGCATGTCAAGACAAAAATCAGGAAGTTCAAAAGTCATCCTTCTTGCATGTCTAAATGCGCCCAAGTTGAGGTGTAAAAGGTAATTGAAGGTGGTGAATGAGGTAAAAGGTCAGTTAAACACTCTAAGGCGTGGTCAAAGCAAAGTGAATGCTAGGCATGGTGGAGTTTTAAATTTTTTTTTTCCCTCCAAGTGCTACATGCGCCTGAGGTGATAAGTGTTAAAGGTGTTGAAAATATTTCCCCAAGGCGTGATTTTGAGTATCCTCTTCAAGTCCTAAATGCGCCCAAGGTGGTGGGTGTTAGAAAAAGTTCTAAGGTGTGTGGGGTGAAAACAAAATGCTAGGCGTGATTTCAAATTTTCTTCAAGTGTGTTGTGCGCCAAGGGTGGTGAGATGAAATATGAGATGATGCTATGGGAATTTTCCAAGTATGAAATAAAATGTGAAGTGAAGCAAATTGCTAGGCGTTGAAACTTTCAAAATGATAAACTTTTTCCTAAGGCCTTGAAGATGTTGGAGGATAAAATGTGCTAGGCGCCCTCTTGGAGATTTTCTGAGTAAAGTTGGTGATTTTCTCACGGGCAAGGATGAGCAAGATTGAATAAAAAATTTTTTAAGACAAAAATTTCTCCAAGGCAAAATTTCCAAGATGATTTAAAAATTTTCTAAGGCAAAATATTTTCTTCCTTGGGAAAAACGCCTAAGTCTAGAGAGGTGATGAAATTTTCCTGAAGGGTGAGTAGAGTTGCCAGAGATAAAGTCGGTGAATGCCAGCTCCACAGGATGAGTAAAAAATTTTCAAGTCAGAGCAACAAAATTCTCAGAGGGGATGAAGAAATGAAATAAATTGTTGAGAGTTATTTTTCAAAGGTTCAAAATTCAGAGAAATAAAATGAACCCGTTCGTTGTGCACCCATGGGTTCGATGCGTTCTGGAGAAAATTTTCTTCTGGGTATTGAAGTTTATCGATGAGGAGTTGATTTTAAGATCTTCCACAGCTTGCCGAGGATTTTGGGGAGGAACGTCGAGGCCAAACGATGATGACTTAGTGTGATGACTTGAAGTGATGAAGCACGATGATATTACAACCCTCGGAGGAAGATAAAGTTACAAGTTTCAACCTCGAAGGAAGAAAAGGTCGCAAGAAATTGGCTAAGTGTTAGCTCAAGTGACAAAGACGAAATATTTTCAAAACTCAAGATGAAGAAAGGATGGAAGCTCAGGCGAAGCCAAAGAACAAAGTCAAGAAGAAGATCAAGAACAGTGTGAACGCGTCTACAAACGGAATCTTCTAGAAGGATGATGGTGGACATTATGGCGCATTTATTACCCCACTCTCCTTTATGGCGGTTTTTAGGGCAAATCTTGTTTAGGGCTGAGGTGGCACGATTCTGCCACTCTATTAATGTAACCCTAGCCGTCTTTTGGGACTTGGCTAGCTATATAAAGGGGGAGTCCCCCTCATTTGTAATCTCATTAGACAGTAGAATTAGAGTAGAAGTCGGAGTAGAGAGACAACTAGGTGATAGCTTAGAGTAGCTTAGTATAGGTTGATAGTGTAGTTTGGAGAAGAGGGAAAGTTTTCCCTTTGAAAACTTTGTAAGAAATTGTTGTGTAACACTCTTAATGATAATAGATCTTTTCATTGATGATGGAATTCGTCTTGTCATGAATAGCTAGCAAGGTTTCTTCGTCCTTCCGATTCAAATGGTAGCATAAAATAGTTCAAAGTAGAATAAGTATCATTTCATGCAAGTAGAAGATAGAAATTGTGGAATGTGGCGTTTGATCTAAGCAACTTCGTCTATCCATACCACTAGTGTATTTGCTGATGGTGAATGCGCCTTGTGTGGTCGACTGGAATATCATGTACTTAACTTCGATCATGATTTGTATGTCTATATGCGTCGTTGTGATGGTATTTTCATGCTAAGTTGTGATTTGAACACCTTGAACCACTCCTCTGAAGATTGCACCGACTCCGTGGAAGCTGTCCGATGCGAGGCAAAGCGAAGTCCGGTTAGAAGTTTGCTGAAGTTGAGCTCTATATCCCACGCCTTAGAATAGATTTAGACTCTCTAAACCTTACACCCTTTAAATTCAGTACTTTCTGGTTAGAATAGGTAATCCGAACTTCATAGACAGATCTTTCGAACATTGGAATTCCTTTCTCCGCTCCCGAACAATTCCGTAAGTCCCCTTGAAATACCAGCAAATCACATCGAGCCAAACTGAGCCTATTCGCACTAAAATAACCTTGGAGTTGAACGCATGAACTTTCTTGCAATCTTAGCATGCGGAATACTTTGATCAAGAGAGAATAGGGTAGCCGTTGGCGACTTTATTCTGCGTTGGTGTGGTCACGAAAAACACATCAACAGAACCAACACTTGATGACAAAATATTATCATACTATTACAATGGGCTAAGTTGATAGCTTAGGCTAATGAGTAGTTATAGTTTAAAGGTGAGATCAAAGATCTCAAACAAGAGGAGAGAATGAACTCCTTCTGACATTGGTAGGCAAAGTATGAAGCCTCTAATTTTCCACAAGGGATACGTAGGCAGGGTCATCATGAACCCTCAAGGTTTAGGTCTAGGTCTAGATGGCCTTAACTTTGGAAGCTTACCACTCACATGTGTAAGCATATAAGTGGTGATGTCGAGTTGATGCCACCGTGGTGAATGGAAAAGTTTTGAAGATAACACTTTGAACCTACATGAAAGATGCTTAGTTGATTAAGTTGGTACTTGTTCCAAATTGATTTAAGAAAAAAAAATAGTAGCAACCAAAGGGTGGTTGTTACACCCAACCTCATCCCTTATGATGTCGAGACCTTGCACTCAACAAAACTTGATCCTTGGTGGGTTCATTCCAAACCATTCAATTTTATGAACAGACCAAATGTCTATTGACAACAACTAATTTTTAGTTATCCATCATAGTACAATTGTTATATTAAACTTAGTTGAAAGTTACTTTGTCTTCCTATAAACCTACACATAATATAACAGAAGAAAATGGTGCCCACATGCCAACTCAAATAGAAAACCTTACAATAGTGAAACTTACATATTTTCTTTACATTTACAGTCAAGTATATTGGTTCTCTAGATAAGCAAAAAACAAAATCAAACAGTGAGATCAAAACAAAAACTCATATAACATTTCAATTAGTAGCAACAGACCTCTCCTTCGACGAATTTTCTTCGTCTTATTTTCCTTTTTCTCTCTATTTAAAAATCATTGTGCTTATTGGAATCATGTATTATAATTGGTCATTGCAATTCTCATTTCTTGTTAAGTCGCCCTGTAGTGTATTCTTGAACATAAGTTTCGCTATCAATTTGACTCTCGGTTCTATATGGAATGCCCAATAGAGGCAGAGCAGAGCAAAATGTATCATCAATGACAAAGCACTAGATGGAAATTAGTATGATTCACTTTCAATGCCTAGTGGGCGCAGAGCAGTACCAAATGTATCATGAATTACAAAGCACTTTATAATATCAAGTGATGTAAGAAAAACTATCTTGCACAATGCTGCTACTTTCCTCAAGTCATGGTCCTTGTGTTGAGAGAGTTGTCAGAGTGTAAAATGAGGAAACTTCCTTATGAACTCCAGTGTAGCTCTCACAGCATTCGTAGCTGCAAGGGGTCCAAATTCATGTATTGCATTCTCACCCTGCTGTGCTCCAGCCAAATCAGACAAACCTCTGAAAACAATGACTTTTAATTTATTTGACAGGCATGTCTGCAAATTTCAAAAAAAAACTGCAATTTATTACTCACCAAGATAATAATACAGAAACAAACTATCTATTTGAACAAACTGCTAAACAAACATTATTGATCAAGTACCTTTCATGGAGAATTTAATAACAATAATTAATTAGAAATAAGCTTACCATAACAACTGCTGCACTCTCTTCATCAACAGAGGAAACGTGAAAGTGGTTTACAAGAAACTCCCTATAAGAACCATTATCGACAAAAATATTTGCAGTTGATGCCCTGTGCCCAAAGACAATGTTAGCTGGCCTTGGAAGACAAACAGTTTTGTTCAAGCAGGATACCAATTTGAATCCCTGCATACACAAGCACATAATTCACATTTTAGGACAAAAGAAAAAGATCATAGAGAATCATGATTGTTAAAAAACCCCAAACACTGTCCCAGACTATAGAGCATGCATGATGCAGAGCATCTTCATTAAGGAATTCATCCACGCCATCTTAAATGCAAGCTTTTGTTTGCTAATAATAGCAGTTGGTTCAACTGCTGAGTTGTTTGCTAGGAATAAAGGGAACAACGACCTTCTGTTCTGTTCCTGAAGCTTTGGTTGCTCGACCAGCTATCTATGAGAAGATTACTAGGACTCTCACTTGTCTCTCATGATCTGTTGGCTATAGTTATAGGTGTTCCTGTTTCCAGGAATTAGGGGAAGCTGTGGGTTATCGGGAGTAGGAGTACAAGCTTCAGCATAGAAAAGGATATTAAATTAAAAGATTGTTTAGCAGGTAGAAGGAGGATTACCGAGGGATTGGTAGTGAGTTTAATTTTCTGGTAGAGGAAAGATGAGACCCATGTAAGCTTTTAGTTGTAAATATAAATTATTTCTGATATTTCTTGCATGTCGTGATACTGTGTATAATTCTGTTTTCTCTGAATTGCTGTGCTTTCGGTAAAGAAGATGTAATTTCTTTATGGTTAGCTGGGGCGCTTCATCAGTTTGCTAAGAGAATGTTGGCATGAAGGTTGTGGAAGGAATAAGCCAGTGTGGAGATTTGTTGACGGCACAGGCTTAGCATTGAGAAGAGGCCTGTGTGCAATTTCTAAGAAGAATGACAATATTTCAAATATCGTGCAGCCAATACATATGAACTAGCAAAGACAAAGTAGAATGGCATGGGTAAGGGAAGGATTACCCCTGTTTAAGTAGTGAGAGTTTACAAAATAATATGAAAGATGCCAGCATACTGTGGATGAAAGAAGAGGCCATGTAAGCAAAAAAACGAGGTTAAGCAGACCAAAGAATAAACGATGCAGCATTAGTGATATGGCATGGGGAAGACTATTGTCTTGTATGAAATAGCTCGACTTCTGAGAAGAATTTTGATAGTCTAATGGCCAACTCAAGTTATTGGTTGTGAAATTGTGAATGCAAAGGCGGAGTTTTGTCGGATAATCAGGGTGGAAGAAAATATAAAACTAAGGTAGAGGCTGAAGTTAACAAATGATCAACGAAAAGAATTGCAAAAATTAGAGAATGAGTTGGAAGAGTTATGGTGGATGATAGAGGAATTTGAATCTATAGTAAAGGCACTGAAGAGTTGTGATAAGTTGAAAAAAGAATGGTGAAGATAAATACTCACCTGTGAGCAAGATCTATTCTCAAGAGGAAGGCCATAGAATTAAGGATTAATCAAGAAAGAACTGTTAGAAAAGAGAAAGATTAAATCCCTTGAGGAGTTGGTAGAAGTATTAGTGTCTAGAAGACCCTTAATTGTGAGCAAGAGCTATTCTCAAGAGGAAGGCCATAGAATTAAGGATTAGTCAAGAAAGAACTGTTAGAAAAGAGAAAGATTAAATCCCTTGAAGAGTTGGTAGAAGTATTAGTGTCTAGAAGACCCTTAATTGTGATCTTTCAAGACTTTCAGAGAACAGAGATGAATGAATGGGATGCAGATAAAGAGGATGAATGGGATGGGGCTATTGAGTTGTGTTACTCTGAAAAAGAGAAAGGTATTGAATATTACAATGCATAAGGAGAAGAGTTTGAAGACTCCAATGAAGAGGAGTGAAGAGGAGTGCAGCCTATCACAAGAAACTACTTAAAGCTGCAGCAAAGATGGAGATCTTTGAAAGCCCCATATGTGATGAAGATTTATTGATTTTAGAGAACACAACCAATCAAAAGCAGTTAATGGAATGTTTAAAGAACCTCATCATTGATAAAATGAGAGGAGAAGATCATCACTTTCTTGGATAAGGAACAAGAGTGACTAAGGGAGGAAATAGAAGCATAGACATTTGTTGTGTAATAAATAAGGACAATCCAAAAATGGAGTTGTCTTGTGAATGACATCATGCAGAGCTAGGAAATGAAGACCTCCTCACAAAAGATGAAATGCAAAGCATGCCTAAATGGCCTAATGCAAAGAATAAGGAAACTCATAAAGAAGTTTTTGTTTCGTATTTGTTTCGTATGGTTTATGTGCGGGTGCAATAGAAGGTGGTATGAGTAGTGCACAAGGACCACTAAGCCTTCAGGGATTTGGGAAAAGAGAAAGAGAACAAATTGGAAGAGGAAAAGGATATTTGTTTCAACAAGAGGTTTGAAGTGAAAGAAGACAAAATGTGATGATTTACAGAGGTATTTAATCTAATGGAAGGGCAAACCATGACCTTATTCTTTGGGTCAAACGAATGGTTCTACCATCTAGCCCAAATTTGAATGATGCGTAACATCTACATTAAGGAATTCATCCACAGCATCTTAAATGTAGCCTTTTGATTCTAATAATAGCAATTGGTTCTAACTGCTGAGTAGTTTGCTAGGAATAAAGGGAACAACCTTCTTCTGTTCTGTTCCTAAAGTTTTGGTTGCTCGGCCAACTATCTATGAGAAGACAATTAGGTCTCCTGTCTCTCATGATCTGTTGGATATAGTGACAGGTGTTCCTGTTTCTAGGAATCAGGGGAAGTTGTGGATTAACGGGAGGGTAAGCTTCAGCATAGAAAAGGATTTTAAGTTAAAGATCGGTGAGGGGTAGGAGGATAGGTAGATGGATTGGTAGTGAGTTAATTTACTGGTAGAGGAAAGACGAGACCCGTGTAAGCTTTTAATTGTTAATAAAGTTATTTCTGATATTTCTTGCATGTTGTGATACTGTGTATAATTCTGTTCTCTCTAAACTGTTATGCTTTGGGTAAAGAAGATGTAATTGCTTGGACGCTGCATCAATGCACCTCAAGAACAAAGAATTTGTACAATAAGAGTCCTACTTAACTGAACTAGAGGGTGAAACACTCTACTTAGATAGTACGTGAGGGTGTAACTTGTAAAGTGTGATAGTTCAAATGGAGGATAAATCACACTTTCTTTGTGTTGTACATTTATATTTACATCATAATCAACATAGCTTAATTCCAGAAAATCAGAGTTTTTCAAAGTTGAACACCTAATGGTCAAGCATTGGCTTGTAACAGTAGAGAGAAGTTAACATGCTAGACAGTCAAATCCAGAAACATCTTTTAAAGAAGATATGAAGCTTACCTTAAGCAGTTTGCTTGCATGCTCAAACCAATCCGGACTTGTTTCAGCCCAGAGTAAGTCTTCTGGTATATTGGGTTTCCCAGTTTCCCTGTAAAACTCCTCTGGGTCATAGGAGATCTTTCCCAAGAGATTAGTTTTATTTCCTTGGGGAACATTGTAGTCTCCCACCTTCAAGTGCCCCATGTTATCCGACTCTTCCTCCCCATTGGCTTTCTGATAAGAGCAGAGGAGTGAAATATTTTTACAAACACAATAAACAAAGCATGGTCTATAAAGAATCAAATGTTCCCCCATGATCTACACAGTAGTCCATACCAAGGATACATACAACATATAACATCCTAACATAATGGATGCAGTTAAATAATATGATTTTCTTAATAGGAATGAAGAAGGTAGTCTATAATGTTGTCGTTTACCAGCCAATCCCATACTCCTGTGTGAATCAGATACTTTGGCACTGTGACATCTCCTATTGAAAGGGAGGAGTTTGCATTGCCAGCAATGCCGAAGTGTACAACGCCCACTATATTAAACAGATCTGCTAACGTCTGGGTTGTGACCCCTGCATTCAACTGTTAAGAAAATGAAATTACCAATCAGTTAGCAAGCCCATCAAAATAGATATATCCTAATTTAAATCAAGAACAATAATGACGTCAACAATTAAAAAGAATTAAAAACTAGTGTAACCAGGGCTAGGAAAGAATTTTTGATAATATTAAAATATATAAATAAATTCCAACAAAATAATCCTTGGAACGATACATTACAAGTCCTACACCGCATCGCACATAGAAAACCTTCTTGTTGTATATCGTTCCTATGCGAAATCTCCTTCCTGCAACAAATACAATCAATAGAAATAATATCAATTCGACTGCACGATCAAATAAAATAAATACAAATATAAAACAACTCGGCTGTCCAAACGAATAAAATCAATGCAAATATAAACAATTTGATTGTTCAATTTTTTTCTTAAAACTATATATGAACAATTTAATTGTCCTAAATTGTATGAAAGTTTTTCTACAATATTTTAATTCACACTCAATAATTTAATGAAAAAATAATTGAAAATTAATTCAGAGTTCATTCGAGTGCTTGGGAGCCACCATGATTTGGTGGTTTTCTTGATATATCTTCAAATTTGTTTCTGTTCTCTTATCCATTTTGCACTGTTCTATGAGTATTTTCACCCATTTCTTCAGCTTTTTAATCCTTCTTGTGACACTTTATTGAATCTAAGCTTCATTGCTATATCTTATTTTACCCTTATAAAAAAATATAAATATAAATAACCCAACTGTCCGAATCAAATTAAAACAAATAGGAACAATCAACTACCCAGTAAAATAAAATCAATACAAATGTGATCAAATCACACCCCAAATCAAAGTGATCAATACAGATATGAACCACCCAATTACCCAAATCAAAATAATCAATACAGATGTGAACAACCTTTTCCCAAATTTAAAAAAAAAAATCAGTAAAAATATGAAGAACTGAGTAAACAAATTAGATAAAATCAATACGAATACTAACAAACAATTTCCCCAAATCACATAAACCCAAAAATAATATGAACAACGCAATCGCCCAAATCAAATATCTATAAAAGAAGATAAGAGGTACCAGATAAATCTACAAAAGGGTGTGTAGAATGAGGTTTGAGGACTCCTGCAGCAAAGAAAGCAGCCTCTTCTGGTGGGTAAACAGTGATCACAGCAATCCTTGGTCCTTCCCTGTTGATCTGACGAATTATTCTTAAAGCATGTTTGTTTGCAGGAATAGCTGCAACATGATGTGAAAACAACAGTACCAGTAACACTGCAACGCATGCGAATGCTGCATTCATCTTAGCAGGTAATTTTCTTTCCGTTAGCAGGTACTATTGTCTATTCAGCACTCTGAAAGCACATTTCACCGTATTTATTAATTAACTGAAATTCATGTATAAATTTCAATTAATTAATAAAAACAGTCAAACGTGCACCAATAAAAGCACAGTCCTCTGACATCAGCTTTGGACTAAAGAGTTTGGAACGAATAATTAGATTTAGTTATCACTGAGTGTACCTCTTTCTAACATAGATATATAGCCTAAATTTGTAATTAAAAATAGATTAAATAATATACTTTTAATGAAACATTGACTGTGCTGCACATTGCTTCATCTCTAGTGGGAAGATAAGATATCTGTGTTCCCTTCAGATTGGACACTGCTAAAATAGATATTTGGGATGTTAAAAGTCTTCTATTCTATTCTATTTTATTATTAGTGGGGGCTTTAAAATTGAAATTTGTGGGACATGTAAATTCCCCGTGACATGTGTCGGTGTTGCCATCTAAGATAGTTATTTTGAAGTCCACAAATTCCACTCTACAAGGATTGTAGCATCTTTGACTAAGGTAGAAGATCTAGTAGTTGAACATGTGCTAATAATTATAGCATTTGTTGATTTAATGTCAATATTTTTAAAGATCTAGTAGTTGAGCATGTGCTAATAATTTGTCGATTTAATGTCAATATTTTTAACAATATTGCATCAATAGTTATGACTTTAAAATTGTTAGTGTCAATAATTATAACATTTGTTGGTTTAATATCAATATTTTTAGCAATATTGCACTCATAGTTATGACTTTAAATTTGTTAGTGTGGATGATGATGAGTACACATAAGTGAATGAAATGTATGTCTTATATCTAAAAAGCAACAAATCATGTGATGCCACATTAGTGCACTAATAAAACATGATTTAGTGCACAACTATTGGTACAGCTTTTTTTTGGCCTTTTTACACACCTCAACAAAATGCAAGCTGATGTAGCGTCATATTTGATGACGTGGACCTAAAACCTTGGGGACTTGCCAAGTAAGCTATTATAAAAAATTGGGAGTGATTTGAAATTGCCAAATAGGATTTTGAGAATTGTGAAAGTTTGCTCAACTATTGGATCCTCTCCCCTATATTTACTTATTAGTAAAATAAATTTTAACAGTGTTCCACAAAGTTTCCTGACGGGGGGACGTGGGTACGTGGGGATGGGTTTCAAGGATGGGGTGACCAAGGGCCTAAGTTTGGGAACAACGAGGAGATTGGGGGAGAGGAGAGGGGGAGGAAGGGGTGGCAAGGCAACAACACTAAAATACATATAGTTATAAAAAGATGTATAAGTATAAGAATTACAAATGAAACTTTGGCAAACTAGTTTTAAGCATTTGAATTTTGATGTGAAGATTAACTTGGCATCACTCCTCTTCTTGCTCTTCATCTTGCTCCTCCTCAACCCTCTTGCTCTTCATTCTCACACTCACACTATTAGCTTCTTGTTGATTTTATTTTTATTTTTATTTTTATTTTTTATTTTTTATTTTTTTTACTGAGTTGAAATGGGGATAGGAGGTAGAGTTTGTGGAGTTTGGGTTGGGCCCATAGGCCATTAGGGTTTGGCCTTGGACACAAAAAAAAAATGATTTTTTTAAAAAGATTTTTTTTTGGTCATTTGGTTGTAGATGCCTAGGGTCTTCAAGATGGTCTAGACACAGCTAAGAGTCCACTAGATGTCTTGAGGACACCCCAACATTCTTAAATCCTAGCAATGTCTTGGAGATGACGACATTAGTGGTAGGATGGTGGTGGGCTGGTGGGGGGATGTCCCCCCCAAGTCCCCAAGTCTTTGAGACGGGGATGTATAGGAAATGCAAGGTTTTAGGGGGGTACACATCCCTTGGAACATTGAATTTTATTCATGAGTAGATTGTCTCTTTAAATTTTATGTATATGATTTTTTTTCAATTTAATAGTTTTATTTTTTTATTTAAGAATTAAAAATAAATAATCCACAAATAAAGATTTTTTTTATATTCAAAAAACATTTATATTTTTAATAATATTATTAGACTTTTTTAATAATTCAATTTATATTACAATTAATATAATAACATTATTATTTTTTAATAATTTAATATATTTTAAATATGCTATATAATAAATTTTAATATAATAATAATATTATATTTTAATTCTTAATTATTGAATATATTAATTTTTTAATAATTTAATATATTTTATGTAATAAATTATAATATAATAAATAAATAAAACTAGTTAAATTTAAATGAATAAAATTGGCATTTCACTGTTAAAATAGCAACCAAAAAGAATTGCAGAATTCCAATCCTTTCGCATGCGAACTTGCCAATCTGGTCTGTTAGGACAACCCATGCTTCACCGAGGCTCTTGCGGATTCACAAATGCTCAGGGAGATTGTTGTTCGTGCCAGATTTATTGAGCCAAAAAGATCCCGCGAAGAAATTGAAAACTGGGCGAAAGAAAACTGGTTGCCCTGAAATTTTTACCTGAAGGATTTTTCGTTGCCATCGTTTTGAACCAAGAAGATCGCGACAACATCCTCGCTAGATTGCCTTAGAAATCAGGAGAAGATATTCTTTTCATCAAAAAATGGTGCCCTAATTTCAATCCGGTGGTGCCCTAATTGTACAATCTACCACTGAAAATTCGTCTTTGTCTCTTTACTTATCACTCTTTAGTTTATTTATTTGTTTTTAATTCTCAATTTTATTTTTATTACCTTTCATTAGAATTATCATTTGTTCCTTTGAAGCTTTTACTTGATTTATTTTTATTCCTTTTGTTTGTTTCTTTCATTTTTCTTTATTGTAGTTGATTTATTTTCATTTTTAGTTATTTCTTTTTATATTATTTTATTTATTTTATTTTCAATTTTCTTTGTCATTTGTTTTATTTTGGTTTGTTTACCTCTTTTATCTTAATTTTATTTTATTTATTTTTATTGTTATTTTTCTTGATTTATTTTCATTTCATTTTGTTTTATTTTCTTTGTATTTGATTTGTTTTCGATTTGGATTTAATTGTATTTGTTTTATTTTGGTTTTCAATTTTTATTCTTGTTCTTCTCTATTTTACTTTTTCATTCTCCTTATTCTATTCTATTTATTTTATTTTATATTTATATCATTTCATTTTATTTCATTTTATTTTCTATTTTCTTTATATTTCATTTTATTTGGTTGTTTATCTCATTAATTTTGATTTTAGTTTTTCTTTTTTCTTTTCTCTTTATCTTATTTTGTTTTAATCCTTATTTTAGTTTTTCTTTATTTTGTTTTTTATTTTCAATTCTCTTTGTTGGTCACTTACTTATTTTGCTATTTATCACTTTTATTTTGTTTTAATCCTTGTTCCTATATTATGTGTTTTTTATTTTTTTATTTTTAGTCATCTTTATTTATCTCTTTTATCGCTTTCATGTATTCCTCATCATTCTTTTGTTTATTTTATTATTTTCTTTTCCTCCCTTTTTGGTTTGTTTATCTTTTACTGTTCAATTTTTCTTTTCTTTTCATTTTATTTTTATCCTTAATTTACACCTATATCATTTATGTCTTTATTTATTTATCTCTTTTTCTAATTATTCATATTTACAATTATCTTATTCATTTAACATTTTTAATCCACCCTCAACCTCGAACCGTGTGCCTCCTTCCTTGTGTCTCCTCTCTCTCTTTTTAGCTTGCTTTGGTCTGCAACAATCATTCTCCTCTCCTTCAGCTCTCTTTCATCCTGATGATGGATCATGTAGTATGATTCGAAACGTTGATGTGAAAAACCAAAACACAATCAAAACCAAAAATTAATAGCAATACTTGATGGATTGTGGAAACTTGATATCGTTAAATTTTTCAGAATTCCAAGGGAGAAAAACCCTCCCTTGCAGCGCCATGAAACTCACTTCTTGAAATGTTAGAACGCCCGCCCCTAACAAACGACGCTTGGTTAAGCGTCAAATTCAAATGATGAGTTAAGATATTACCCTCATTCAAAATCGAAATTCAAGATCAAAGATTCGAAATTTTCCTTTATCTCACTGCGCAGATTGGAAAGGCCACTTTGTCCGGACGATCGGGGGTTCCAGTGGTATTGACCTTCTGTGGAGACCATTAGAGTTCAAGTAGTAGTTACCTTTGAGTGCTCGAATTGGATGGTGGCTGAAGTCACATGGCTATCATCCATGCTTTCTTTCTACCTTTTCAATGTCTACAGCCCTGTCAAAAAACGAAGATAAAACTAGGTATGGAGTGATATATGAGCACTTTCATATCTTATTCTACTGAAGATCTATTCATATTAGGACGATATTTCAATTCCATCTTATCCAACACAGAGAAAAGAGGTGGTCGTTCCCAAGGCAACAAATCACATAAGGACTTTCAAGAGTTTGTGGATAATCTTGGCCTCTTGGATCTTATTCTAAAGAATTTAAGCTATACATGGACTAATCAGAGGTAAGGTTTCACAAACATTGCAGAGATTGGCTCGTTTTCTTCATAGCTCGAACCGGCTAAACAAGCTAGTGTTGCTTGAATCCTCTATAGGAGAGGACCCAGTAGTTGTGCACCCTAACTTCGCGCTTCTCAAAATCCTTCTTGGAAATTTCAAATCACACCATTTTTTTTACAACAGCTTACTTGGCTAGTCCCCTGCTTATAACTTTCATTTCAAGGCCACATCATCAAATATGATGCCACATCAGCATGTTTTTTGTCAAGGTGTCCAAAAAGGCCCAAAACAAACCTATTACGAATACTTGTGCATTCACATCATGGGTAGTTGAGTGTTGATGTGGCATTACATGATTGGTTGATTTTTAGATCAAAGGAATACATTTTGTTTAAGTTAAGGTAGTCATGTCACAACTATTGGGCATTATATAAACAACTACTATCACAACTATTGGCCATTATATAAGCAACTACTATCTCAACTATTGAAACACGCTCAACTACTGGGTCCTCTCCCCTATTGCTCATGTGTTTGGATCTGATTATTACTTGATGATCTAGTCCATTTTGAATGATCATGCCCTTGCTAAGTGCCCTTTTAAGTTTTTGAAAGAATGTGGCTTGGACACGAAGGCATCATAGACCTAATGAGATAGTGGCGGTCCATAGCACAAGTACAAATAGGATCTAATATTTTTATGATGGCCAAAAAACTCATCGCAATCTAGAAATGTCTTATAAAATGGAATAAGGAGTCCTTCAAAAACATTTTGAAGGAAAGGAGAGAATTGAAAATGAGATGACTGCTCTCAACCAAGATGTTTTGGCAAATAGAATGACATAAGTGGAATTTGACAAGGAGAAAGAGCTGCTTAATGAATATCATGAGATGTTGGCTAGGGAAGAAGTGTATTGGAAATCAAAGTCTAGGGAGGTGTGAGTAAAGGAGGAGGATATGAACAAAAAATACTTTCACAACTCAACCAAAGCAAGGAGAGCCCAAAACAAAATCTCAATTCTTAAGTGCTCGGATGGCTTGGTAATCTCTAAGCCTTTGGATAATCAACACGAGACCTTGAATTACTTCCAAAACTTGCTCACCTGTACTGAGGAGGCTTCCAATGTGGCTTGTCAAAAATCATTTCTTAACCTCATCCCTTCAATCTTGAATGAGGCAGATAACCAAATGTTGGATGCACCGATCACTATGGAAGAAGTTAAAGAAGCTACTTTTCAAATGCATCTTGATAAATCTTCGAGCCTTGATAGATTCCTTGCAAGGTTCTTCCATCATTTTTGGAGTATCATCGGCACAAATTTTTGGGAGATAGTCCAAAGGAATCGAGATCTTCAAGGAAAATCCTTAAGGATCTAAACTCTACACTCATTGCTTTAATACCAAAAAATAACAATGTGGATTCCCTCCTTGATTTCAGGCCTATATATTTGTGTAATACCTCCTACAAGATCATCTCTAAAGTAATGGCCAATAGGTTGAAAGTAGTGATGCCCAAGATCATATCCAAGGAACAAAGTGGTTTCTCTCTCAGCAAGGCGATCACAGATGGAATTATCAAAGCATATAAAGTGATAAATTCCATAACTTCCACAAATCAATCATGTATGGTGATCAAGTTGGATGCGAGTAAATCTTATGATCAAGTTGATTGGATATTTCTCCTCACCATTCTTTAACAATTTGGCTTCAACCCCCTTTGGCGTCAGTGGGTTTACAGTTGTATTTCAATAGTCTGCTACTCGATTATAATTAATGGGAATTTGGTGGGACTCTTTGAGCCCACAAGGGGGCTTGGACAAGGTGATCCAATATCACCCTTCCTCTTTGTCATCATGGTTGAAGCATTAGGAATGGCCATTGAAGCACAAGCAATGTTGGGCCCTTAGATAGGTGTACAAATTGCGAGCAACTTCTCACCCATTTCACATCAACAATTTGTGGATGATACCATCCTTTAGGGTAGGGCCAATCTAAATGAAGCACAAGCTATCGAGGATACTTTGGATAGGTATGAAATGACATTTGGCCAACAATTAAACAAGAATAAGCCTTGTATTTTCTTTTTCAATACCAAAGGAACTATTAGGCGAAGAATCACCTCCCTGCTAGAATTCAATATTGATACTCGCCCAAGCAAATACCTAGGAGTGCCATTATTCAAGGGTGCTATGAGGTAAAACCTTTGGGAGGAAAAAATTGAGAAATGAAAGCACAAAGCCTCCTCCTAGAAAGGAAAATGGTTTTCAATGACAGGAAAAATAACAATGTTCAATGTAGTGCTTTTTGTCATCCCAATTTACCTCTTGCGAAGTATACAAATTACAAGCAAAGAAAACAACATTCTTGAAGGAATTTTCAAGAAATTCCTATGGGATGGCTCAAATGAGTCAAGAAGAGTTTCACTTATTAGCTTGGATACGGCTTGCAAGGAGAAGATTGTGGGTTTCCTCGATCTTCAGAAGATAAAATCACAAAACAAAGCTCTTGGAGCCAAACTAATTTGGAAGATGTTTGAAATGCCTAACATCCGATGGAGTCGAATATTACAGTGTAAATATCTAGATTTAGCAAAGTCGAGTCAAATTCTCACCACTCCAAAACCCCCTAGTGGATCACATGTATGGAACTTCATGATTCAGTGTTGACCTCTAATCATGGAACATTTGTCATGGGTTGTCAAAATGGGAAGTTTGCCTCCTTTTGGAAGGACTTGTGGAATGGGTTCCCACCTCTAATTGGGGATATGAGGTTTTTGGGTTGTATGCATATTCTTTCCAACTACTAGGGCACCCATGTTGCAAATTACATCATATCGGCAACAACCAAAGATCAAATAGAGTGGAGATGGAACGTTTGGAGTCAACACCCTTATCAATTGAATAGAGAGAGATGCTTTCACAAGTTTTGGCCACGCAAAGAGTCTTCATCAATGATAAAGAGGACAAGATAGTGTGGACACAAGCTAAGTTTGGCACATACTTGGTTAGATTGGGCTACAAACTACAATTGCTAAGAGAAATCATGGGTATTGGCCTTTTGAACCTTTTTGGATCCAATAGTGCCTCTCGAAAGCTTATTCTTTTGCTTGGACGACATTGCACAAAAGAATCCTTACTAGCAACAGACTGAGATCTATTGGAATAATGGAGCCTTCTAGGTGTGTCTTGTGCAAGAAGGAAGAAGAGGACATACACCATCTCCTCCTAAACTATGAATTTGCAATGCAATGTTGGGAATGGTTCCTTGGATGTATCAGTTGGAGCGGAGCCCTTCCAAATGACCTCACTAACCTTTTCCAGATTTGGCCTAAATTAACAAACTCATTATGGGAAGGAATATGGATCTTTGGCTCATCCTTGATTATATGGAATATTTGGAAAGAATGCAAGAGTCGTATCTTCAGAGAATTAGAATCCTCGATTGAGACAATCATTAAGAAGATAGAATGAAGCGTATGTGAAACAATCATGGCCAAACAGAAATCCACCAAAGCTCACCTAAGGCCTTTCATGTGTTGGATCAAGGGTATTATAAAGAAGTGGACACTCTTTAAACCTATTGCTTCATATTGTGCGGGTGATCCTTACCCAAGAAAAATATGAAGAGAGCCTTTATCAAGTGGCACCCACCTCCCCATAGCAGAGTCAAATTGAATTTTGATGGTGCAACTAAGGGCAACCCCGAGGTTTCTAGCATGAGGTTTATCATGCAAGATGAAGATAGGAAGTTGGCCTGGGCACTATCCAATAAGCTTCCACCAGGGACCAATAACAAAGTTGGGTTGCAAGCCCTCCTAGCTAGACTCAGATTGTGCAAAGAAAACACCTAACCAACTTAGATATCGTAGGAGATTATTTAATATGTGTTAATGCCATCTCACAACACAACATTCCCAATTGACAACTTGGAAGAATTATGGAGGCCATTTGGGATGTGTTAGGTACCATGGACAACTATTGATTTTCACATTGCTATCAAGAGGCCAATTTGATTGTGGATAGGCTGGAAAATCATTCGTGTGTTCAAGAGGCTCAAGACATCATTGATTGTGATTCACAAACATGGGGAGTGCTTTCAGAGTAACATTTAGTTCACTCTAAGTCCTTCATATTATCACTCTTTTTAGAAGGGACAATATTATCTTCTTTGTTGGGCACATGGCTTGTCCTCTAACTCTAAAGCAAGTAGAAAGGGTTGCTAGTTTATTGTAGGCGTGAGATTCTTCTTGCACAAACTATCAAAATGATGTAGCCTCTTGGCCTTGTAATCCTTTCTGAATTAATATAGTGAGAGCTACCCCATGGTAGTGCTTTACATATCAAAAAGAAAAATTATAACATAGTAATATTATATTTTAATTCTTAATTATTTAGAATATTATATTATATTATAAATTAATATGCATGCAAATGAAAAATATTAGAATCTAGATTTTATTTTTATTTTTATTTTTTATGTTTTAAAAAATAATTTTAGTTAGCATAAAATTAATTATAATTATAATTAAGATTAGGATTAAAACTAATTACAATTTATTTATAGTTTTTAAAAATAATTATAATTAAAAATTAAGTTTACAGTTACCTTTATTATTACAATTATAATTATATAAATTAAATTAAAATTATTATAGATTTTATTTAATTTTTATATATGTTATGTTTTAAAAAATAATTTTAATAAGCATGAAAATTAGTTAGAATTAAAATTAAGATTATGATTAAAATTAATTATAGCTTATTTATATTTTTTTAAATAATTATAAAATTAAAAATTAAGTTTGCAATTACCTTTATTATTACAATTATAATTATAATGATATAGTTTTATAATTAATTAAAATACAATAAATTTATTATAATTATAATTACATTTAAGATTACAATTACAATAAATTATAAAACTAGAAAGGCAAGTACTGGCCACATGACACTTGTTTTATATATGTATCATGTATTTTACTACTTATTGTAAATATATTTCAATGTAAATAAAATAATTTTTAACTAAATAAATAAAAAATTCTAAACAATATAATAAAAATAAATAATTTTTCAGTAAATAAAATATCAAAATAATCTAAAATTTCTCATCATTTTAGATTCATATATTTAAGATATTTATACTAGTTTATCATTTAAGTTGATTTTGTTTTTGATTAAATAAGCAACATTTGCAAGGCTAGACCCAAACACAAAAGGCCCAACAAGGCAAAATGTTCAACAAAAAATAAACAAGGTCAAAGGCCTCTAGCCAAAGATAGAAAACCGACACATAACCATCAACAAATCATTTTTTTTTTTTAAACATAAAAACAAAGAAACAAAAGAAGCACCAAACTACATAGCAAGCTTCTCTCAGTCGTCCTCGAGGAAATTAAAGAGGTCCCAAGTATGAGAGCTTGTGCTAGAACCTTTAGAATTTTCATGATTTTTTATTTCATTCTTTAACACAGAACTGAGGGTGGCCACTGAATGGTGGATGACCTTCAAAGTGAAGCAAGAAAGACCACTCAGCTTTCTTTTCAAGCAATCCACTCGAGTCTTCAAAGTAGTAACATCCTTAGTCATCTTCATACACTTAGAGCAAGTGTCCATTTTAGGTTCCTTTGCAAGGGTGGTATCTAGGTCCTCTAAAATAGAGCATTAAGTTATGGGAATAGGATAGGTCCTTCAGTCTTCACATTTGCATCCTTCTCCTCCTCCTTCTTACTACTATAGGCATCCTCTTTATTATTATCCTTAGTTGAATTGCTAGAAATCTCGTCCATACTAAGGTTGGGGATATGACAACCCGCTAGTTTCTGAGACCTCCGAACACTAAGGTTGGGGCTATCAAATTATTTAGTTAAATTTGGATCCTCTTACCCTCTTCCTTTTCAATAGCCTTAGTGTTTTCCTCCTCCTCATCTTCAAAATTAGCCTCTTCAACATAGAATTTAACAAAGGGTTTTTTCCTCTTCTTGCAAACGGGGTTTTTAGGTTCAGTGCTAGCCCTTTTTCTGGAACCTTTACAAGGGTTGTTCTTAATATCACATAGAATTACAATATTCTTTTTGTTAGAGATTATGGGGATTTTATAGGGCTTAGGTTGTGGGTTGGGGGGTTCAAACTCAATCTTGAAGGTTAATTTTTGGGCAGACATTTTCTGTTTCCCTTTAGAGGGAAGCATTTCAGATTTCTTAGAAGGAGAGTTTAGAGGTTTCTCATAAGGAAAGCTTTCAAATGGGTGATCCTCAACAAGACAAGCCCTAATGGGCTTTGAGGGGAAAAGGGCCAGGTGAAAGTGATAGAACCTAAGGATAAGCCCCTAGTGGAGTGGGATAGACAACTTATCAAGATTTTTGGCCACTGCATCTAGGGCTTCCTTCACTGACATTTCCAAAGAAGAAATAAAATAAAATGGGAAACTAATGGTTTCCTTGTTTCTAAAATTATTTAGCAGAGGAAGATGGTATAAATAATAGCACTTGAAGCACCCTTCTAGTTTAATTTTTTTCATCAACATACCTTATTGCAAAGTTGAGGTAGATTTTCCCTTTCATAGCTTACATGCAACTTGATCAAAATTTCTCCCTTCTTTAAGAGTAGATTTATACTTTCCATATCCAACACCTTTCTATTTCTTTTAAGCTTTTGGCCATTGCAAGATAAACTCATTGCTTGGGAAATAACATCTTCGCTCACCTCAAAATATATGCCTCATTTTAACCTACCTTTTATTTCAATCACTCACAAACTATATAGATAGATTTTAATCATGCCTATCTAGGATCTCCAAGAATGGAGTCAAACCACCTTCAACACAAATGTGCCAAAGCAGTGGGTCATTTTTGAACTCATCACAAGATCCAAGCTTTGTTCACACTTTATCACCTCCCATAATGTGTAAGGAAGCTAAGGTAGCGAAACAACTTCCTACGCTAATCTTGAGAGGAGGGTCATGCAAAAAAACAAAAAAAAGATCTAAATAGTTACAAAAATTTAAATAGAAATAAACATAAATAATATTCATGTCACAACACAGTGATTTACGTGGGGAAAACCCTTTCGGGAGGAAATCTCCACACTCCAAAATCCATCCAATATATTATTCAAAAATCAACAAGATTACAAAATACTTGTAGAGAAAGATTTCTTACAAGAGTATCACCAACCAAAGATATAGAGACAACTCAACAGCTATAAGACTCTTACAGACAACCTCCATCTCATACACCTAATATATAGGAGATTCAATACATGAAACCGTCAAATGGTATTACAAAACCATGAGCTACAACCACCTAAAAAGTGGTGCCCATCCTTATCTCCAATAACAATTCCTATGATGTAAAGCACAACGGTGATGGGCGGGAGATGGAGTGTAGTTAGGAATGGGAGAGGGGTTTTAACTTTGAGTGCATAATCCAAACCGCAATGGTGATGGGTAGGAGAGGGAGCACAGTCAAGAGAGGAAGAGGGGTTTCAAATCAATAGGGCGAGAGCTCTAGTTTAGAGGATGATGATGATGACGACGATGGAGCTTCTACTCCCATCAAATTCTCACTCAGTATGAGGCTCCTGTAGGCTTGCTCGATGTGTCCCTTCTTGTTATGTGTGGAGGGTGCACTAGGGTTTTGTTTGGAGCTGGAGGTGTTGTTGAAGATGAGGTAAACGTTGTGGCTGGGGAAGTTGTGATTGTGCAAGGCAACATTCTTGCCAAGGTTGGTTTCGATCTTTCATGTTCTACTCTTTTCCCTATGTGGGAAAAAATTTCCTAGGCCCCCTATTTTGGATGGTGGATGGGAACCTCTATTCTTGGTTCAACAATAGTAGTTGGCACTGGTTTTAGTGGCTCTACTACTAGATTTGTATGGAATATCATTGTGGTGTGCTTGGCTCTAGCTAGGCTCTGTGCCCTCCTTGTTCCTCTATTGTTAGTGGTGGATGGGTGTACTGGAGTGTTCCTTTTAGGTGAGATCTATGTGGGATTCCTTTTGGATTTGGATCGGGTGTTTTGGCCTGAGTGGTGGTTCTTAAGGAATAGGACATATAATGCCCAATTTTGGAGGCTTTATTTCTTGTTGGGTTTTGGGGATGCTTCGATAGGCTACCCCTAGTGGAGGGTCCTCTCTCCCATGCCTCTGTTGTTGAGGCCTATCTTAGGTCTTTCTTCAGAAGTGATAGATTGGAGCAGTTAGTCCACTATCTGCGGATCTACATCATGGAGGTTGTTTTGTTATAAGACTATTTTTTGGTGGGATTCTCTATGACCATGTTGTTTTTCCCAAAGAATTTTGGGTCAAGTTTCCTTAAGGGAGCTTTTGTTGCCCTCTCCCTTGGTATTTTGTTGTTGGTCTAGTTTTTGATGGGTTTCCCCAAGACCGTGTTGGCTGACCCAAAGGCTTCTGGTTTTGAGGAGAAGACTATTCTTGCGAGTGATGATGGGGTTTTGTCTACCCAAGTTAATGGTTACCATAAGAGGGCTTTTGTTTCTCTTACCTCAACTTCTTCTTCTACTTCTCCTATCAAGCTGAAGATTTCTCCTATTGAAGTGGAGATTGTTCTTGTGGGAGAGGTTGGGGTTTTGTATCTTCTTTAGAAGGCTTCTTCTCCTGCTTCTCTTATTGAGGTGGAGACTATTTTTGTAGGAGAGGTTGGGAATTGTTGCAAGGGGGATTTTACTACCCTTATTTTAGATTTTAATTCTTTTTCTCCTATTGAGGTGGAGATTAAGGATGGTGATGGGATCTTGTATCTTCATCAAAAGGTAGCGATTGAAAAGTTTTTATTTTGTTGAAGGATCTCACTTGTAGGCTTCCTTGGCTTAGGATTGTTGTTTTTCTGAGCAAGTTTTTTTTTGTGGTTGTGGCCTTAGTCTTGTAGTAATTGGATTTCTTTTGTTTAGCTTATTTTAGACTAATGTTGTTTAGTTTTTGGTTGGCTATGTTCTCTCTCTAGGCAGTGTTTTGTTATAGGGTTTTGAAGGGATTCAAAACCGGTTGGTTTGGACCCATCGTGGTCTTTTGTATAGGGTTTTGGGGCCCCTACAAAACCTATTTTCCACTAATCAAAAATAGATTCCTATGATGTGTCTAAAAACACACCACCACATGTAACTCCCCCTTTACATCTCATTTATGTGTTCAACATGTTTATACATCTCCCATTTCAAGAGGTCCAACCTTTAGAGGCCATAACTTTTATTCGGGTGTCCGATTGACAAATTGTTTGAACCATTGGAAAGCTCATGAAGCTCTCTATCAAGCTATAACTATCTATGTTGGATTCGACCAATTTCAAGCCCAAAAATACCTCTAAGACCTCCAAAATGGACTTTGAAACTTTGAAAAATGAAAACTTTAATATCTTCAAATCTAGACATGATCTTGTGACAAAATTTTACAAGCATGCTTATTTAGCCAATTTGAAGATTTGGAGAAAATTTCTCATCAATCCATGCTCAAATGTAAACTTAATATAAATAGTAATTTTGTGTAATTGTAAGGTTCAGAAACTATTTTCTTAGCATTCTCCCACTTTTTGAACACCTTGCAAGAGCAAAGGGAGTATCAACACTATAATTTAATCGCTAGGGGCTATGAGACCCATAGACTCCAAACACCATTTGAACTTCTCTATGCTCACAAGCTTAGTTAAAGAATCTACAACATTCATTAAAGTCTCTACCTTAACCAACTTCACCTTGCCATCCTCGACCATATCTCTAACAAAATGATATTGTGCATCAATGTGCTTGGTTCTAGCATGAAATATCAGGTTCTTAGGTAGGTAGATTGCACTTTGACTATCACAATAAACTATGACTATACCTTGTTTAATTCCAATATTTGAACACAATCTCTTAATCCAAATGGCTTCTTTACAAGAATAAGTAGTTGTCATATACTCAACTTCAATAGTGGACAAAGTAACCATAGCCTATTGCTTACTCATCCAACTGATCGCTCCACCAAATAAAGTAAACACATAAGTATTGGTTAGGGTTAGGGGTTATTTTTTAATTTTGGTTAGGGTTGGAGTTGGGGTTAGGGTTTGGGGTGGGTTTATGGTTAGGGTACGAATTAGGGTTAGGTTAGGGTTATGATATTATCTAGTTTAGGGTTTCAATTTAGGGTTAGGGTTAGGGTTAGGGTAAGGGTTGTGGTTTAGGATTTAGTGTTTGGGTTAGGGTTAGGGTTAGGGTTAGGGTTAGGTTTAGGTTTAGATTTAGTGTTAAGGTTAGAGTGTGAGCTAAGTATATGGTTAGTGTTAGGGATAGGGTTAGGTTAGGGTTAGGAATATGGTTTAGGGTTTAGGGTTAGGGTAAGGGTTATTAGAGTTCATGCAGGTAATGAATGAAAGATAAATAAACTTGAATTGAATAATGTTAAGTAGAAACATAATTGCTCAATCTCCATATCTTGTGTATTAAGGTTATAATCTTTGGGTTATGAAAATAACTTGTCAATTACTATCTTGTGTAATTAGGGAAAGTGATCATGATGTTGATCATACCCTTGATATGAATGTGTTAAGATATCATTAATGTGATCTAGATTAGGATTATGAAGGTAGATTGAGATGGAAAAAGGAGATTGTTTATTGCATTAATAACAATTGCTATTAGTATCATACCTTGTAGTACAATATAATAAGGTTCAAAGAGATACTATAAAGTTACTTTAAGGTTCTCAGTAGAAGGATTGTATCAAATATATTCAAATAGAAAGTACTTGAGGATATATTATAACACTCATTTAGATATATCCTAGATGTTTGGACATAATTCTATGTTTGGCTTTTTCCCATTACCTATTGTGTATATTGTGTAAAATTTATTAGAATTGTTAGTGGCCAAGGTTAATTGTGAGATCCTTGATTTACTTCATAAATGATGTCTTCTTTAGCTATCAAGGGTTGGACTTGAGTACTACTCATGACTAAGGTAGAGATATACTTATGTTGTAAGATGTACATGGCCGCCTTTACTTCTTTTGTGACTTGTTGATATCTAAGACCAATCTATAAGACAATAGTTAAAGTATGTCATTGCAAACAAAGATAATTTATTTTGTTAAGTAATCAACCTAACCTTTGGGTCAAGGAGATGAACCTAGAGGATATTTTTGGATGTTCATGTTGAATTAGGAATAATAAGGGTGGTGAGGTTTGATTTTGCAATCTCAACATCCTTGGATGGATGTGCCTTGGTATAGGTTGCTAAATTGGGAATAGGGTTGGCTTTCCCTTCATATTGTTAAGAACTATTAATTGTTACATTGCATGATCCTAAACCATAGTATGGTTTTCTTTCTATAGTATTCATTCTACTCCCCCACGCAACCTTGCATAATTTGGTATGAGAGTAGTTATGAAATATTGGGGATGAAAACCTAGATGCATGATCCTTCAGAGAACCCTTGAAAGGAGAACTACGTGTGACTTTGATCTGATTGGAAGCATGTACATAGGTGGTCTTTGGGTGAAGGATTCCTCTATGACCTCAAGTCTATAGGGGAAGGGTCTAGGGGGGATAACTCCCAAATTTTGGGGTTGTTCCTAATTGGTTAACCTTCTCTCTTCAATAGGCTTCAAATAAGGATGAAATGGGTATTAGATGATTATGAAAGAGTTAAGAAAACCTGATAACTTATATTTGATACATAATGTGTCTATGAATAGTAAGTTGAATAAAGGGAATGGATTTGATTACTTGGTAATTGTGGTTATATTTTGAGTTGAGCTCATCTTGTGTTGGTTCTAAGTGATTCCTTTATGTGTTGTGAAAAATAACCTTAAACTTGTATGACTATGTATAGGCTCCTAAATTGGTTTATTGTAACCTACTTATTATAAGTTAGGAACCTATCATCTAGATATAGTGTGAAGCATGAGTCAAGGAGCAATACTATGATGCTCAAGATTGAAAGTAGTCAAGAAGCAATACTATGATGCTCGAGATTGATAGTAGTCAAGAAGTAATACTATGATGCTCAAGATTGATAGTAGTCAAGGAGCAATACTATGATGCTCGAGATTGACATTAGTCAAAGAGAAATACTATAATGCTCAAGATTGATAATAGTCAAGGAGCATACTATGGCAATGATGGATTCCCTTGGTTGCTTAGTCATTCGATGAACTACAGGAAAGAGAGTTTCTAATGAATAATAGGTATACAACAGTTGGACCAACCTCATATTATAGTTTTGGCCTATCTCTATGTGAAAAATGGTATCTTAGATAATTGGGGGTAGGTAACTCCTTTGCATCATGAATTGATATGACCCTATGTGTAATTGATTGTGTTTATACACTAATGCCTCCCTAAGTACTTATGTAAAATGGCCTAGGGTTGTGCACATGGATATATTGGTGCCTTTGCTAGTGATGGCATCAAGTAGTATGAGATGCTTGATTGTTGTCATAGCAAGCTTATGTGATTGTGAATCAAGTAGTGGGTTGATGCATGCAATAGGTTGCATCCATTTCCACTTTACCTATTGTTCTTCTGAGAACATGTGATGTATTGTGTGGATTATCACATTGGATATATGTGATGTATGCTTGAGCTAGTCACTATTGTGATGTGATGTACATATGAGCTTTTCACTACTGTATTGTGATGTATGTATGAGCTAGTCATTGTTGTAATGTGATGTACAGATGAGCTCGTCACCATTGTATTTGTGATGTGTATGAGCCAATAATTGTTATACTTGTGATGTGCATATGAATTAGTCACTATTGTACTTGTGATGTGTATGAGCTAGTCATCTTGTATATATGTGATGTATGCTCGAGACAGTCATTGTGTATATGTGGCATATGTTAAATCTATTATTTGGGTATTTATGATGTATGATGGAGCTAGTCATTGTGTATACGTGATGTATGTTGGAGCTAGTCATTATGTATGTGTAATGTGTATGAGCTAGTCACCTATGTATGTGATGTATGCTCAAGTCACTCACTAAGGGAATTAGGGAATTATAGAATGATATGACCCCACATATTTGTGTATATTTGTACACTATGGATTGGTTATGTTTGGTATGGAACCAACACTTGATGACAAAATATTATCATACTATTACAATGGGTTAAGTTGATAGCTTACACTTAATGAATAGTCATGGCTTAAAGGTGAGATCAAATATCTCATATAAAAGGAGACAATAAACTCCCTCTAACATTGGTGGGCGAACTACGAAGCCTTTGATTTCCCATGAGGGGATATGCACGCAGGGTCATCATGAACCATTGAGGTTTAGGAATAGGTCTAGGAATGACTTTAACCTTGGAAGCTTAACACTCATATGAGTAAGCATATAAGTGGCAATGTCAAGTTGATGCCACCACATGTGGTGAATGGAGAATTTTTGAGAATCAAACTTTGAAGCTACATGAAATATGCTTGGTTCATTAAGTTGGTACTTGTTCCAAATTGATTTAAGAAAAAAAATGTAGCAACAAAGGGGCAGTTGTTATACCCAGCCTCTTCGCTCATGATGTTGAGGCCTTACACTCAACAAGACTTGATCCTTGGTGGGCTCATTCCAAACCATTCAAATTCATGAGTAGACCAAAAGCCCATCGATAACAACTAATTTTTAGTTATCCATCACAATACAATTGTTAGATTAAACTTAGTTGAAAGTTATTCTATCTTCTTATATACCCACCCAAAAAATAAGAGACATAATATAACAGAAGAAAATGGATCCCACACACCAACTCAAATAGAAAAACGTACAATAGTGAAACTTACATATTTTCTTTACATTTACAGTCCAATTATATTGGTTCTGTAGATAAGAAAAGAAAAAAATTCAAACATTGAGATCAAAACCAAAAAACTCATATAACATTTCAATTAGTAGCAATATACCCATCCTTCCACGAATTTTGTTCATCTTATTTTCCTCTTTCTCTCAATTTCTAATGCAATTCATTCATCGTATCTCAATGCAGAAGATTTGGTGAGAAAAAATCATTGTGCTTATTGGAATCATGTATTATAATTGGTCATTGCAATTCTCATTTCTTATGAAGTCACCTTGTAGTTTATTCTTGACCATAAATTCCACTATCAATTTGACTCTCGGTTCTATATGGAATGCCCAATAAAGGCAACGCAGGGGAAAATAAATCACAAAGCTCTAGATGGAAATTAGTAGGCTCACCGAGTGTATACTAGATTGCACTTGTGAGCATGTTTTTCATGGCCACTAAGCATAACACAACTTGGTTGTTTGTGGTGCCATGTGAGTGTGTTTGATGGACTTGGCATAACACAACTTGCTAGTTCATATTTTCTTACATTAATTTTGATATTGTATGATGGTGTATCTTGTGTTGTTGTAGCATGCATGTGTCTCTTTGTGCTTTTGTTGGTTTGCCATGGGATCTTTGATCCTAGGGGCTTGATCATCCTCCTTGATCCTTGTCATCTTATCTTTCCAACAGTTGTACGATTAGACCTCTTTTGACTTATTTATCTACTTTAGTGTGAGTTTGAGCATAGGGCTCATCCTCTCACTAAAGTGGGGGCTAAATGTAATGTAGAAAAATGTACTTTGTAACATTTCCACACTATGTTTGGGTCCCTTAATTAATTGGACTTAATTAAGCTTATAATTTCCTAAATTATGCATTCCAAAGCCTTATTATTCTCGTTTTCTAAAAGGAAAATCGACATTAAATTAATTTCCTTGAAAGTTGTGTGTCCTGGACTTAGATCCTAAAGGGGCAAATGGGTCCCCTTTAAGTGCCAAGTCCCAATTTTTAATATGTTTTTTGTGGTATTTTAATAATTCAAATTCAAGTTTCAAAGGTCAGCTTATGGAATCTATTTTTTGGAAAATTAGATAAACACCTATAAATACATAGTTATTTTATCAATTCAAATCTAAGGAGAATGATGTGGCATTAAGGAAACTTTCACAATAACAAATATTATTGTAAAGAGCATTGAAGAGCAGATTTATCAGTCATCTACAACAACAATCAAAATCATATCATCATGTCAAAGTTATGTGTGTTCATATTATGTTTTGGAGCTAACATTGCGGGTAGGTTTCAAGCATTCAAGAAATCATTCAAGCCAATTCAAGCAAGATCCAATCCTTAGAGAGATGTGTTAGACTTCAATCCTCTAAGGGCAGCCATTGAGGGTTTGGCAAGTTGTGACATAGTATTGTTCATTCATCAAATTCTATTCATTTTATCATCATTTCATTATCAAGCTTTAATTACCAAAGCGAGGTTTGACCAAGGCAAACCCCTATTCACCCAAAAACAAACATTTTTCCCTCTTTTTGTATGTGCAAATTTATAGGTGAAGAAGGATTGAAATTGGATCAAAAGAGAAATTTTGCAAAGTTTTCAAAGTTTTCATCAAAGTTGTCAAGCCACATAAACTCATTTACACAATTTATTTCTAACATTCCAAAAGTGGAATCTAGAGGAATCAGGAGTGCAAATATGGGATCAAAGGATCGTGAAATTAGATTTTAGATTCTTGTACAGAGACCCATTCACCCTAGGGAAAATATGTCCTAGTAGGACACTCAACAATCACTTTTGGTGATAGGTACACATCAGTTTCCCTTCTCAGATCTGCCTGAAAGCTGTAGTTTTTGTTTGTGATATCCTCTAAATCTACATTTCAAGTTTTACATCACATAATTGAGTTCATTAAGCATTTTTTTTTTATCTCCCAAAAGTGCATTTCAGTCATATTTATCATTTTCTGTCATAAGGGAAACAACAAATCCCTTAATAGGGTTGACTCACCTAAAGCTTGAAAGTCAATCCTACCTTTGGGATCTCTTTTCCTAATAAAATTAAAAGAAAGATAGGTACATCACACATCACCTTCCTTTGCATGCCATTTTGTCCAAAACTTATTTTTCTTTATTTCAATTGTTACATTGCATGATCCTAAACCATATTATGGTTTATTTCTATAGTATTCATTCTACTCCCCCAAACCTTGCATAATGGTACAAGAGTGGTTATAAAATATCGTGTATGAGAACCTAGATGCATGATCCTTCATAGAAACATTGGAGGGAGAACTACGTGTGACTTTGATCCATTTGGAAGTGAGTACGTAGGCAATTCTTAGGTGAAGGATGCCTTTGTGACCTCAAGTCCGTAGGGGGTCTCTAGGGGGGATAACTCCCAATTTTTTGAGTTGTATTGGTTAACCTTCTCTCTTTAATAGGACTTCAAATGAGACCGAAATAGGTATTAGATGGTTATGATAGAGTTAAGAAAACCTAATAACTTGTATTTAATACATAATGTGTCTATGAATAGTAAGTTGAATGAAAGGAATGGACTTGACTACTTGGTAGTGGTTACATTTTGAGTTCAACTTGTCTTGTGTTGGTTCTAAGTGATTCCTTTATGTGTTGTGAAAATTAACCTCAAACTTATATGATTATGTATAGGCTCCTAAATTGGTTGATTGTGATCTACTTATTCTAAGTTAAGAACCTATCTTCCAATTATAGTGTTAGGCATGTTTCAAGGAGCAATACTATGGTGCTTGAGATTGAAAGTGGTCAAAGAGCAATACTATGATGCTCGAGATTGACACTAGTCAAGGAGCAATACTATGATGCTCAAGATTGACAATAGTCAAGGATCATACTATATTAGTGATGGACATCCTTGGTTGCTTAGTCGTCTGATGAACTGCAAGGAAGAGAGTTTCTAATGAAGAATAGGTAGGCAACAGATGGACCAACCTCATATTATAGTTTTGGCCTATCTTGATGTGGAAAATGGTATCTTTGATTATTAGGGTTAGGTAACCCCTTTGGATCATGAAGTGATATGAACCTATGTGTAATTGAGTGTATTTGTATACTAATGCCTCCCTAAGTACTTGTGTAAAGATGGCCTATAGTTGTGCACATCGATATATTCATGTCCTTTCTAATGACGACATCAAGTAGTATGAGATGCTTAATTATTGTCATAGCATGCTTATGTGATTGTGAATCGGGTAGTGGATTGATGCATGCAATAGGTTGCATCCATTTCCACTTTACCAATTGTTCCTTATGACAACATGTGATGTATTGTGTAGATTGTCATGCTATATATATGTGATGTATGCTTGAGCTAGTCACTATTGTGATGTGATGTACATATGAGCTTGTCACTAATGTACTATGACCTACATATGAGCTAGTCACTGTTGTAATGTGAGCCAATCACTATTGTACTTGTGATGTGCATATGAATTAGTCACTATTGTACTTATGTGTATGAGCTAGTCACCTTGTATATATGTGATGTATGCTCGAGACAGTCACTGTATATATGTGACATATGTTAAAGCTAGTATTTGGGCATTTATGATTTATGATGGAGCTAGTCATTGTGTATATGTGATGTATGTTGGAGCTAGTCATCGTGTATGTGTAATGTGTATGAGCTAGTCACCTATGTATGTGATGTATGCTCAAGTAACTCACTAAGAGAATTAGGGAACTATAGAATGATATGACCCCACATATTTGTGTATATTTGTACACTATGGATTGGTTATGTTTGGTATGGAACCAACACCTGGTGACAAATACTATCATACTATTACAATGGGCTAAGTTGGTAGCTTATGCTTAATGAATAGTCATGGTTTAAAGGTGAAATCAAATATCTCATACAAAAGGAGAGAATGAACTCCCTATTACATTGGTGGGTGAAGTATGAAGCCTCTAATTTCCCACAAGGGGATACCTAGGCAGGGTCATCATTAACCCTCAAGGTTTAGGTTTAGGTCTAGGTCTAGGAATGACCTTAACTTTGGAAGCTTACCACTTATATGTGTAAGCATATAAGTGGCGATGCCGAGTTGATGTCACCATGGTGAATGGAGAAGTTTTGAAGATAACACTTTGAAGCTACATGAAAGATGCTCAGTTGACTAAGTTGGTACTTGTTCCAAATTGATTTAAGAAAAACAAATAGTAGCAACCAAGGGGCGGTTGTTACATCTAGCCTCATCCCTTATGATGTTGAGGCCTTGCACTCAACAAGACTTGATCCTCGGTGGGCTCATTCCAGACCATTAAACTTCACGACTAGACCAAAAGTCTATTGACAACAGCTAATTTTTAGTAATATATTAAACTTAGTTGAAAGTTACTTTGTCTTCCTATATACCCAACAGAAAAATAAAAGACATAGTATAATAGAATAAAATGGAGCCCACACACCAACTCAAATAGAAAACCTTACAATAGTGAAACTTATATATTTTCTTTACATTTACCTGGTCCAATATATTGGTTCTATAGATAAGCTAAAAACAATTCAAACAGTGAGATCAAAACAAAAGAATCATATAACATTTCAATTAGTAGCAATATACCCCTCCTTCCATGAATTTTCTTCATCTTATTTTCCTTTTTCTCTTAATTTAAAAATCATTGTGCTTATTGGAAT
>VDFB02075321.1:346824362-346894756 GCA_007258455.2 Sequoia sempervirens
GTTCGAAACAGATGGATAATTCCAACCACGGCCAGCAGCCCTATTATGGTAATCAATAACTACTAGCACTTGCACCCATGCGAGGTTCAAGGAAAACGCCGATAGGGAAATAAAGGTATGGAAATAAATAATTTTTACATTACATAATCAAGTATATTTAAATACAAATTTATATTATTAAAATATATAGTTGTTATGGATGTCTTCATTGTTCTTTGATTTCCTAACCAGATGTTTATTCTTTCCAATGTAAACAGCTAAGGACTTGCATGGTTTGTGACCAGAAAAATAAAATTGTATGCTAACATAGATTGACCTTGAATTCAAATTCGATTGTCTAATCTATAGTACTAATTTATCTGCAATAAAAACTTAAGTAACATACACCCCTTCAAAGTGCCCTCTGTAAAATTTTAATATGGCTTGTATATCTATAATAGAGAAAACAATTTGCATTTTGAATGCAATATTTTTATGAGTAAATAATTATACTTTATCAATCAATGGACGAGGAACACAACCAGCACTCAAATTACCTTTTGAGTATTATTTTTAAAGGCAAACGAACAAGTAACTAAACTGTGCAATTATCATTTATGAAAGATCCACCAATATACATATATATTCGTGGATGTTCAATAAAAGAGCTTGAATAATGACACAGTGTAAGGTACATGTTCTAGAAAAACTATACACTGTAGTATACGAGAAGCATAATGCTTTTAGACTATGTAAATATTGTGTCCTCATCTATGTTACCAGAAACGAGAAACGGAAACCGCAACGGCAACGACAACGTGACGAGAAACGGGATATTTACAGGTTGCATATAAGAAACGGATTACATACATATATATTTTCAAAAATTCATATATATATATACATATATATGTATGCATATGTATGTGTATTTGTATGTGTTGTGTGTGTATATATATATAATCTAAATTATAAAACATATTTTTATATATTAAATAGATTTATATACATAGATACATTGAATAACTTCAATTATATATATAAACTACAATTTAATTATTAATTTTTTTTATAAATGTATACTAATTTTATTAAAAATATATAACACAGCAAAAAAAATATATAACAAAAATGGTTAAAAAAACTAATCTATCGATAATAATGAGCATTATTAATTATACTCACCGAATTCTGGAGTTAAACTACCTGAGCATTATTTATTTTACTCACCGAATTGTGCAGTTTAACTAACTGACAGTGTATTAATTCTACTTAGAATTTCGCAGGTTAACTGAAAGTGTGTTAATTCCTGTAGAGCCTAAAAACACCAGCAATTTTTTTATTTTTATTTTTATTTTTAACTCCAACGGCTTAGAAACGGCTCGACGGATTGGAAACGGCCGCCATGCACTGGGAAACAGTGTTTCTGCCGCTGGATAAACGGCGCTTGTCGTCAATGCCGGGTAATAACATAGGTCTCAATACCGCTGTGATGAGACACATGCTGATCTTACCTCGGCCATACATTAAAGGCACCTTTGATATCATTAGAAATGTATCAATTTTTCTTCGCTAATGATAGATCGACCGACTGAAATGTTGATGGAAAACTGTATTAATCGTACGGCAGCGTAAGCATTACAATTGGTTTCCGTACTGTGAACACTGCCTTTATATCATGAATGATTGTCACCAAACCTGCCCCAATCTCTGAAATGGAAAAACAACGCAATAACATACCAACTTCATTTACATTGCAGAAAGAGTCATCAGCAAACTATATTTCCAACCTCCTCAAATAATACAACAATTCCGATTCTAAAACCTGAACTCATACCTTTCACCTTTATTTTCGTAAAGTGTTCAACAAATATTCAATCTAATACATATATCCAAGAAAGCCTAAATCGCAAAAGGTTAAACATAATGTGCATGTCGCAAGACAGTGCCTTGTTAATGTGCCTTTTATCATTGAACCTACCACTAGGCAAATGATAGTAACTCATTTGAATTTCAATCAAAGCATCATGCAGAGTATTTACCGATATTAGGTAGACATGTATGTAAAATGTGGAAGCATAGAAAAGGAATATGAACTATTTGACATAATGCCACAAAGAAATGTTATCTCATGGAATGCAATGATTGCAGGAAATGCAGAAATGGATTTTTTTAAAAAGCTTTTGAAACTTTCAATCAAATGCAATTGGCAGGTGTAAAGATTAGAAGTAATTGGCATTGTTGTAAACAATGTAAAGCACATAGTTTGAAGGCTGTAGTAGCTGAACTGCATTTGTATGTATAAATAGTGTAAACTTTGGGGAGGATGGCATTTGTCGTGATAGATAAATGTTGTAAAAATTAAAAGATACACAGGCAATTCAAAATATAGTAGGCCTCTCTATAACACAATATAAAAACCATTGCAAGTGCAAGTTTTCAATAGCATGGTTGCAGTTACCTCCACAAAAATAGATGTCATCCCTATATTCCATAGGTTTCTTTGTTCACATGCCAGAAGCAAACCAGACCAAGATTGTGGTCATTTGCAAAGTGTAAAAACCCATTGCAGATAGCACAAATTGAGAAATGGCTGAAAAAGAATCTTAAAACATGAATAGTGCTTACAAATCACCATTGACCTGAAACTTTATTTATTTTGTGAAGAAATTTCTAAAGATTTACTTAGGTATGAAGTAGAGTAATGAGCTTTGCAGGCTTCAAGCTCACCCCATGAATTTTTTGGTCTTACAACACTTACTGAACTTTAATTCAGGGATAAGAAGGCATAAACATGAGGAAATTATGCTCTCTTTTTTAATATATTCAAAATCACTCTGAGAATTAAGATTGAATAAAATGTTCCATCAAGCTTGGCTACCAATTCACAATCACCCAATTAAAGATCACAATGATAGAGATTCCCTAAACCACCTAAATTACTTGCTAACCTAACCCATGTCAAACTCAATTCATGAACATTATGTAGAACTGCAGAGACAACTTAAACAGTCATCTAGCAAAGAAAAACTAATATTTTGTAAAATGGAAACCAAAAACTGACCTCTTCTAGCTTATCAAAATCAAAGTAATGGTTACAAGAACCCCTGTTGCCAACAAGCTTAGATGGATGAGATTCAGCTGGAACTCCCTGCAAGAAATAGCTCCCAAACCAGTTATAAGTCCCATTATGAAACATCTGATATAGTGAGAAATCATTCAACTCACCTTTTCTCTTACAAATATTGGGAGAGCAAGAGATGCTAAATTATAGACTACAGTTTCAGTTGGGCTAGTATACTCGATAATCTCAGTGCAAAGGTTTGAGGATTTAATTGTTCCAAGATTCTGTTGATTGCTCTTTCTATTGCGGTGATCCTGTAGCCCAAAATAGGATTAATGCTTCAAACAAACAATGAAAATACAATTTAAAAAATAGTTAAATTCCTCAAGAAACTATTAAGGTACCTTGAATAAAAGGTAAGGATTTCCTGTTTCTATCTGACCATCCAGAATTCCAAACTAGAGCTTGTGGGCTTGCACAACCTTCTTTTCCTTTCCTTATTGAATTATGTTATGCAATATTTGAGCCACACTGCATGCTAAAAGGAGATTAAACCAAAAAAACAAATTCAATGCAGAAACTTGCTAAACATGAACTATACACTGATTCACAATCTACATGAAGAATTTATGCTAAACAAAGCACTAAATTTGCTTATTTTTTAACACCCCGTGCCCAGACATCTTCCTCACACATCATTTGAGAATCATTCTGAGTAAATATTATAGTCAAGTATGCCAGGTGCAAGTACCTTGCTGCTTTGACAGAATATATACCCCTCTTACCTTTTCAAATAAGGTGAATTTACAAATCAGAAAGAACAAAATCCTGATTTTATAAGAAAAAATAGATACAGATGAGTGTTTGAGCCTTGACTTACTAAACTCTAAAATAAGGCATGCAATACAAGCAAAAAAATGTAAAGGCAATGATAACATCCAGAAAGTGTCGGCCCTTAAGCTAAAAGGGGAAAAAAAGTTCATTATATGGCCTCAATGCATTGCAACCATGATGAGGCAGGGTTCAAGTCCCCAGGGAGATATAATCTCTTTTACCCTGTAAGATGAGTTTACTAAAATAGATAAAATAAAGAAATACCAGATGATTTTAGATCGAAACAAGATTGTTCTGAAGTAGACTACTCAAAGGAAATACTAGCCAAAGAAATTAAATACCAGCGAAAGAAATTTGAAGAATGCATGGTATTTTTCTACAAAGTTTTCCTATTTTTTTCTCAGAAAATTCATAAGAAAAAAAATCATTTTGTATATAGCAAGTTTTGATCTTTTATAACGCTTAATTTGAGAAATGTAAAGAAAAATCCTCACACCTATTAATGGCTTCTTGTTCTGAGCCTTTATTCCAATGAGAAGAACAGTGTCTTTTGGAGGGCAGAAGGTATATGAAACAAAAGAAATGAGTTCACCTTCACAACCCATCATTAGGATAAATGAAAATGGAGAAAACATACTTCAAGGCCTACCTGGGGTTGTGTCATAAAAGAGGACATGGTAAACAGTTGCATGGAGCCCAACTCTGAGATTACTATTATTAGCATGCTACAACAAATCTTTAGAGCTATGCCTCCTCCCACACCGATCAAAAGTAGATCTCCCAATTTTAGTCCCTTCAACGTGATCCATATTCCATAATAAACCCATTATCAGGCTTTAGACCACCTTCAAATAGGCCATTTCTTAAAGCCCCCTACGAATGCGTCAAAATATGCTAATCCTTACTATATTAATCCTGAGCTATATAATTCCTCAGTGATAATTCCTGAGGGAGAATTATTGAAAAATTCCTTATCCATATTAATCCTGAGGTATATAATTTCCTCAAATTAAAAGATTAAAGAGCTTTCTCCATACACGTATATTAATGATTGCACTGACAGGTTACATTTTCTTTCTTTGCCAACAATATTCTTTCTCAAGCTATATATTAAAAGTAACAATAGGGGAATTTGTAGTATAGTGAATCCACTTCAGCCCTGTTAATAATTTTTCATGTAAACATAAAGTAAAGCTAAGTCAATTCTTAGAGATTAGTTCCCCTGTTGAAGAGATTAGATCTTTAATTAACATATATACTTTGCCTATGTTTCAATATTATATTGGCAAGGAGTATATAGAGCACATTAAAAATAACAATGTAAATATATGCATATTACTAGCACCGTATTTGTACATTTATGCATACAATGTAAATGGAAGCTAGTAATATATGCCATTATAATCTCTACAAAAGCATATATATGCTCTTACCGGCATATATATAGCCTATGAAAAAGGAATCAAATCAGGGTTTGATATCGTGTCTTTAAATGGCTAATTCCTACTACAAATCTATTAAAGAGTCCTCCATCCGTATAACAAGATTGAGGATTGGGGAGATAGTGAAAAAATATGGAGGATGCCACATGTTGGTGAGATGGAAATTAAATAAATTTAATTGTTATTACGGTGGCATAAAAGAGTGCTTACAGGAAAGGAGCAGCATATATATGGAGATGAGAATAATGTAAAATCTTTGACTTTGTCAACAGGGGAATTTGTAATATGAAAGGAGTATATCATTTCACAATGTAATCACATTGTAATCACCATTAATATTATATTTTCAATGGCTCTGCACAAAAACCCATTATGAAGGTACTTCCTCCATCCGTATAACAACCCATTATGCTGCTAATCCTAGAATAAAACCCACCATTTATGCTTCTACTTCCTCCCAAAACCTTACCTCTTACATTAACCACACCTTCTGCTGATATAAAAGTCTCTGTAGGAGAATCAGGGTCCTGTGTGTTAATAAGATTTTCCATGAAGCCTTCTTGTTGCTCTATGGTGGGGACATTATTCCCTAACCCACCTCGCTCTAGCAATAGGACAGAGAAGTTCTTTGAAAAGGTGGCTGCTAAAGGGAACCCTGCTATACCTCCACCTACTATAATATAATGATATTGCCACGAGGGGGGCAGGAAAATTGCATTGTAACAAGAAGATGCATACACTGGCTCTACACAAAAACATTACAAAATTAATAGATATTTTAGGTTTTCATGACCTGGATTATTGATGATATGCTTCTGTGATTTTCATATGAACTTTAAATTACAGAATTAATCAATAAGTTTTGTTATACGTGATATCATTTTGATGATATGATTAACCTGCAATGCATTCAATTCAAGGCAAAGTGTAAGTCCAGAATGACATTATACGAGAGAGATAGTTGCAAGCTCTCAAAGCACAGATTCACAAGTTGAAAATGAAGAAACATGAATTTTGCAAAGCAAAACAAGATAAAAACAGATAAATAAATCAATTATTTATCAACTACCAACCTAGGCTTCTTGGTGGGCATGAAATCGGAATGAAGATTGGCAACAATGCTCTTGCTTGCTCTTGAGATCCCAAATCTTGAAGTACTATTGTGTGGTAGCGCAAAGCTAGTACCTATTGGGGCTGAAGCAGAGCATAGCAGCTATTTTTAAAATAAGACACACCAAAACCAAATTCCTTGTGGTTGTTGCTTCAATCTATCACAGTAAAACAAAAGAAGATCTAAAAAATATCTAGGTTTTAGGGCACTACAGAAATAAGATTTGATTTGGAGATCTTCGCACCATTTTAAACGAGAATATTACATATAGTTTATTAGCCGATGTGACAATTTTTCTGTGATCTGAAGATGGTTTGCAGCGGGTTAAACCTGTTCTTAGGTGTGAGACAGGTATTCATGGACATTGTGCACTGGGGATCCCAGAGGTAAAGCCTATTGGCTAATTAGCTTAAGAAACTAATGAGAGCTGACAGATAAAACGCGAAAAAATAATATGAATCCCACCAATGAACCAAACCCATGAAATAAAACACAAAAAATAAACCATGGCGGCCGCTAAGGGTTTTTCAAAAACAAAACTCGCTGAAACCAGGGTGACTTACCTCAAGATTCAGCACAAATTGTGTTGTGCTATCAAAATTTTGATTGTTGCCTTCATCTATAAAAAAAGCCAGGGCATCTATGGAAGTTGGGGCGGTGGGCTTAGGGCGGAATGTAGCCAAAATAGACTTAATGTGTCATGTATCCAATGCAAAAAAAATTGACCTGCATTGTGCCTAGTGGAAGAAAATGAGAGCCATGCAACATCTATGCCCTGTGGTTGACAGCTGCCAAATACCAGTCAGCAAAAGGTTTGTAGGGAACCGAACATTGCTCGACGGCGGGCATTCCTATTTCAAGCGTGAGACAGGTTTGGCGTGAAAATGGACTGGGCAATCCTAGAAGTAGAGCCTATCGGCTAGTTATATAATATTATATAATATATATAATAATATATATTAATATATTATATTATATAATATCATATTATAATATATATTATATTATATTATATTATAATATATTATATTATATTATATCATATTATATCATATTATATCATATTATATCATATATTATATATTATATTGTAATAATATATTATTATTATATTATATTATAATACAATCCACTCCCTTAATTAAATTTAAAAAAAAAAAATTATCCACTTTAATATCATATTGTCTAATTTTTATTTGTATGACTAATTATTTAGTCATCATTTATTTTTTAAATTTTACTAGTGTAGGAAAATTAAACTACTTCAAATTTTATAAACATAATGAGTAATAGAAGTTAAAGAATGTAAATGTTAAATTTTTTTTATAAAAGATGTGAAGGCCTTAAGACTACACTGAGAGGCAATGCCTTCCATGCAATAGGCATTTTTGGTGCACCAAGCAACCTAGGCAGCCAAATGGCTTGCTTAGGTAGGGGTCCCATGCGGAGGGCTTAAGCTCTATGGATTATGATCAAATTCGAAAGAAAAAAGAATAGAGTAATAGTCATTTATTTAGTCATTTAGTTGTGATTTTACCCGATGACCAAATTAGTCACTTATGATGATCAAATTAGTCATTTATTTTCCAAATTCTACTAGTGTTAGTCACGTGACTAAAATTTTTAGTCGCGTGACTAAAAATTTTAGTCACGTAGTCATTTATTTGCCAAATTCTACTGGTGTCAATGATAAAATAATAATAACAATAAATAAAGAGCTTGCCACCAAACTGATAATTAATTAGGAAAATAAAAAAAAGCTAAGACTAAAGTTTAGTACTCGAGGTTGATAAGTTGTTCTTGTTAGTTTAGAATCAAAGTTTTAAATAAGAAGAATTAAAACAATTTCACACAAATTAACACAACATATACCCTGGGAAAAACCTCCAACTTGAGGGAGAAAAACCTAGCAAAAATATCTCTCTTATATATTGTAATATGAACAACAATTCTAATTTAGGATGAGGCCAATCTCATGTCTAATTATCAACACCACTCTTGATGCAAATACAAGATAATAAAATCCCACTCCTTGATGATATTAAATTGTTGTAGATGAAATGGAACGAACTTGAATTGATGATGGAATGAATTAATGTGATCTTACATATATACAAATCGGTGGAGTAGACACACCCCTTCATGATGCAAGGTCGGCCACCAAAGGATATGTCTCAAATGAAATGGTGTGAATGTCAAGGACGAGTCGACCCAAGATAAATAATATAAATTATACAAGTGAAGTGCCTCTTCACTAATTTTATGCAATAAATAAATAGCCGAAGGCTATATGAAATTTATTGTTTATTAAATGCTTGACATGGGAAGTATGAAACCCAATGCTATAACAACAACACTCCCTCTTAGCTAGGGAGGAATACTTCTCGATATACAAGGTCATGGAGTCTCTCAACATGAAACCCACAATGGCTACACCCATATATGGAAAGAAGCACACCATGAAGTCACTCAATGTGATATCAACAATCATGGCTACTCCCATGTATGGAAAAACATATGTGCACAAGTTCCCATCATGGAATCACTCAACGTGATGTCATCATCTTAACATGATGTCCACCATGGCTACTCCCAGAGGGTGGATAAACACAAGTACAAGAAAATCATCACAGAGTCTCTCAATGTGATGTCATGGATTCACTCAACATGACATCCAACATGGCTACTCCTAGAGGGTGGAAACAAGGGCTTTCACCTCAAATTTCGCTCACAGAGAAAGATGCATTAAAGAAAATCATATAAGATCATTGATATTGAGACTCCCTCTTAGCTACGGATTCATTCTCCACAAATCCAAGCTTTTCTTGAAAGTGCACAAACTTCACTCTAGAGAGAGGCTTGGTGAGAATATTAGCCATTTTCTCATTAGTACAAATGTATCTCAACTGGATAGATTTCCTTAATACCATATCTTTGGTGTAGTGCTATTTGATCTCAACATGTTTAGTTCTATCATGAAACACTAGATTGACATAAAGCTTCACACAGCTTTGATTATCACAATAAATAATAGTTGGCTCCATTGATTGTCCAAACAATCCTACAAGGAGATTATGAAGTTGTACTACTTCTTGAGCTGCTACACAAGCTGCAATATACTCTTCCTCTGCAGTGCTTAGTGTCACTGAAGACTGCTTCCTACTACACCAGGAAATCATCGCAAATCCCAAATTAAAGCAATAGCCAGAGGTGCTCTTCCGATCAACTACACTCCCTGTCCAATCGGAATTAGAATATCCTTGCAACTAAAGATCTACACTAGAAGTATATCTCAAGCCATATCCAACTATGCCACACAAGTATCTCAGGATATGCTTCACTACAACTAGATGTATTTTCCTTGGTTCACACATGAACTAACTAAATACAGTCACTACATAGAAAATATCTAGTCTAGTATTGACCAAATACTTTGATCTTTTTAGGCATCCAATTTGAGTTTGAGTGCCTTTTTATCATTTTTTTTATGTTGAATGACCTATGTTTGATCTTCATTCTAGATTAATTAGTTGATCTTGAGCAATTGTTGATAGATTCACTATTGAGCTGGATCTATGCTAAAGAGATGTGCCTAGGAGATGCTAAGCCGAAAAACTAAGTTTGAGGCTCCAAAAGACTGGGTGCCTTTCTTCAGCAAGGGCACTTTTGCACTTGCCTTAGTCAATTTTCAATGTTTGTTCTTCAACTTCTCTATTTAGACCCTTCGTGCTCTAATTTGATATCCTCGTTGGTTGACGAGTCAGACAATTTTGGTTGACAATTCATCAAGTGACTAGCTCAGTCATGAAAAGGATGGCTGGTGTCTCAACCCTTGATAGTTAGTTTAAGGCCTCAAGGAGTAAGGGCACCTTTCTTTAGTAGGGGCACTTTTGACTTCTTGACCAATGATTCAATCCAATCAACTACTTGTACATAGTAGGATCCACCAGATTTGAACTAGTTGCAGACTCATTTAGCTTCTTCAAATTGGTTTCCATTCGTGTAGACATCTATTTGCAATCCATCGTGCCAAATCTCTTCAAGATGTCTATTGTATACTTCCATTGACTCAAAATGATCTCATTAGGCCTTTTCCATACTTCTAAACCAAGGAAGTAATGCATGTATCTAAGATCCTTCATCTCAAATTTAGAAGCTAACTCCTTCTTGCATTTGATAATGAGATGTTCTTCTCCTGTAAGAAATAGATCATCCACATAAAGAACCAAGATCAATTCCTCACCATTAATTACCTTGAAATAGAGGTTTGAATCAACAACATTCTTGGAGAAACCCAAACTCATAATGTAACGATCAATCCTGTCATACCAAGCATCAAGAGCCTGCTTATGGCCATATAAAGTCTTCTTCAATCTACAAACATGAGACTCCTTCCCATGAATTTCAAATCCATAGGGTTGCTCAATGTATACCTCTTCTTCAATTACACCATTAAGGAAGGTTTTCTTCATGTCCATCTAATGTAACTTCCATCCTTTAGTTGCTGCAATAGCAGTGATAGTCCTAATGGATGTATAATGAGAAACTGGAGAAAATGTTTCTTCATAGTCTATTCCCTCTTTCTGAGAGAACCCTCTAGCCACAAATCTAGCCTTGTACTTCTCAATGCTTCCATTAGCCGCATGCTTGATCTTGAAAATCCATTTAGAAGATACAACAGATTTCCCTTCTGGTCTAGGTACAATGTCCCAAACATCATTCTTAAGGATAGATTGATATTCTTCAGCCATAGCATCTCTCCATACTTGTTGACTTGAAGCTTCCTCAACACTGGAAGGCTCAGATTCAATAATATGACTCATTAATGCAACATAGCTAGGAAACTTTTGTGGTCTTTTTCTTTCTTAGAATGTTCCTCTAGGGGCTGCAAACTTTTATGCCTCCTGCATTTTTTTCCTAGCCCATAGAGGTCTCTTTCGACCTATGACAATTTCTCTCGATCCATTAGTTGGCTCCAAAGGTTGAGCTAGATCACCATCTTCTTCTGGTTCTATAAACTCCCTCTGAATCTTAGGAGTATTGTCAACTTCCATGTCCTAAGGAGTCTCTTGGTCTTCATTATCTATCTCCATGTATGAACCTTTATATCTCTTGAATGCAACATCTTCCTCAAAAGTGACATCCTTGATGATATCTATTAGTTTCTGACCTAGAATGTAAATCCTATAGGCTTTAGAAGATTCACTATAGCTGACAAATATTCCCCTCTTTCTAGATGGTTCCAATTTAGTCCTTTTATCTTTAGGCGCATGAACATACACATGACAACCAAATATTCTCAATTGACTAATTTCAGGCTTCACACCTATAAAGGCTTCTTTAGGAGTCATGTTCTCCAAAATACCACAAGGGCTTTGATTCTGAACATATACTACAGTTCTAGATGCTTATGCCCAAAGGAAGGTTTGCAAGTCTTGATCGTGGATCATAGGTTTAGTTTCCTCTACAATGAATTTGTTCTTCCTTTTTGCAACATCATTTTGTTGTGGATTGTAAGGGACACAACTCCCTCTTAATCCCTACCTCAATACAAAAGTTATGGAAGCCTCCAAAGATGTATTCTCCTTCATTGTCAAATCTGAAAACTTTGATCCTCTTCCCAGACAAGTTCTCTACTTGACCTTTAAATTATTTGAATTTCTCAAGTACCTCTTCAGATTCTTTAGTCTTTAAGAAATAAATCCAATTCTTTCTAGAGTAGTCATCAATGAAAATTACATAATACAAGAAACCACTCAAAGAAGAAACAAACATTGGACCACACAAATCAGAATGAACAAGATCTAGAATACATTTGGATCTACTCCCCCTACTATGAAAAGGACCTTCAGTATTCTTACCCAATGCGCATCCTCGACAAGTACCTTCATGCTCCTAGCTTAGTTTTGGAAGGCTAGTGACCATCTTCTCCATGGATGGGAGTGCTCTGAAATGAAGGTGAGTAAGTCTCCTGTGCCAAAGCTCACATGAACTGGTGGACTCATGCAACAATGCCTACATTGGACAAGTGGAAAGTCTATAGAGACTCTCTTTCCAAACACCAATCACTCAGGCTGTCTTGATGCTAGAGTTCTTCAGCCAAGCAAGCACTTTTCCTTTAGCAAATGCTACTTGATATCCTTTGTCCTCTAAGGCTGAAATTGATACAAGGTTCCTCTTGATTCCTTGTACAAATAACACATCGCTCAACTGAAGAGAGATGCTAGAATCTAAGTGAAGAGAGGAGGCTCCAACACCTTTCATAGAATAACATGCATCATCTCCAATTATGACTTGAATGCTTGTATCTCTCTCCACCAAATCTAAAATATGTTCTCTAAATCCAATAATATGACAAGAGGCACCACTATCAATCAACCATGTGTTTCTATTTGTTGGAACATTTCTTGATAGGGAAAAATAAATTAGAAATCCACTTGAATTGTCTCTTGAATCCTTCTGAGGAGAGACCTCACCCACATCTGCAATAGAAGCATGTTGTTTTGGTCTAGTTGCAAAATCTTTCACATAGTGACCAAACTTGTCACATCTGGAGCACTACATATGGGAGAGATCCTTCTTCTTCTTTGATTCAGGAGCACCATCAAATCTTCTATCTTTGTTCCTCTTGAAGTTTCCTTTCTTCCCTTCTCTTCCTTTCCTCTTCGATGTATGAGCGGCAAGTACATAAATGTCTTCATTGTTAGAAATTTTCCCATTGCCTTTTGTTGCCAATCTCAATTCCTCTTGAATGCAATCTACTCTAAGTTGATCAAACTTTGGTAGTTTCGATCTTCCACTAATACTTTGGATAAATGGTCCCATGAGGAAGACCATTAAGTTCCAACATGACCAAGTCCTTACCATCAACCATATGACCAATGGCACAAAGCTAATCTCTTAACTCAGTGATCTTCATGAAGAAGGAGATGATAGCATCTCCTTTTTCCATTTTGATGTGATGAAGTTGTTGCCTCAATGCAAGAGCTCTACTTGTATTATTGATCTCATACAAGAGCTCCAAGGTCTTGAATATCTCTCTTGCCATCTTCAACTTGGAGATGATAGGCACAAGGGGATCCTTCATAGAATCAATCAAAATCTTATTATCCTTTGTGCCATTCTTCTTCCATTGTGACTTCTCATTCTCATCGGAAGGCTCAAGAACTTTTCTCTCCACGAACTCAGCAATCTCATTTTATTCCAATGCAATCAAAATTATAAACTTCCAAGAGGTGAAGTTGGAAGTTCCTTCAAGTCTATCTTCAACCTTGAGGCCGTTCACCATTTTCAAAGATAAGATAGACACACGAAGATGAGAACAAGAGAAGAAGAGTACACTGCTTATAGAAATATGATCATGATCTTGCTTAAACCTGTTCTGATACCATGTTAGTTTAGAATCAAAATTTTAAATAAGTAGAATTAAAAAAAAATTACACAGATTGACATAGCATATACCCTAGGAAAACCCTCCAACTTGACAGAGAAAAACCCAACAACAACATCTCTCTTATATATTGTAATATGAACAAAAATTCTCTTTACGATGAGGCAAACCTCATGGCTAATTATCAGCACCACTCTTGATGCAAATACAAGATAATAAACTTGCACTCCTTGATGATATCAAACTATTGTAGATGATATTCACACTTGCAAATGAAATGGAATGAACTTGAATTGATGATGGAGTGAATGAATGTGATCTTACATATATACAAATCAGTGGAGTAGACACACCCCTTCATGATGCAAGGTCAACCAACAAAGGATATGTCTCAAATGAAATGGTACGAATGTCAAGGAGGAGTCAACCCAAGATAAATATTATATATTATACAAGTGAAGTGCCTCTTCACTAATTGAATGCAATAAATAAATAGCCAAAGGCTATATGAAATTTATTGTTTATTAAATGCTTGATGTGGGAAGTATGAAACCCAATGCTATAACAACAACAATTCTCAACTGATACTCCATCTAGAAAACACTACCAAAAAAATTCAGTGCAAGGTCGGTCAACTACATCTTTCACAACATCAGTTACAACAACAGTTACAAGTACTGAGAACAAAAGTCCTATCATAGACTCAAATCAAGAATTTGAATTTATCAGTAGCTATCCTAAATCAACTAAAATAGAAAACCATTTATACAAAGACAAAATGCAAAACAAATAATAATGTTACCTAGAATAGCATGGTGTAAATCATTAATATTTCTATGAAAAAAATAGTAGATACAAATTACAATGGATGGTACAACTACTGCAAGTATCTGATAATAGTTAATACCCTTCTTGAGCACTCGATCTATTTGTAACCTTAATTGATATTCTTGTACCAAAAGACAAAACTCATATAAGACTCTGGCATGGCCATATAAGAACGGAAAACAAAAAAGAATCATAACTCTACATGTTCTCTTTCATGCTCACCATGTTACAGTTTCTATAATTTCTTTTAGTTTTTACCTAAACCTCTAGATACTACAAAGTACAAACAACCCTTCAAAATAAAATACAACAAACATTCAAGTGGCCTGAGAATTGAAAAAAAGATCAGCTAGTGACTTCCTATATTTTAGATTCTTTTTGCTTCCTTAAACTGAGCATCATATACAACAACAAACAACATTAGACAATAGATTATGCACCATTAACATATAATCCTTTAATACAGTAGAAATTTAGAGGGTTTTTCAATATATTCACAAGAAAAATATTAAAATCAACTTTGTACGACACAATTGCATGCATCACAACCACTAAGCAGAGAGATAATGAAGCATTCTCCAACTCTTATTACAACGAGAGATCATAACCTACTAGATCCTCTAGCAGCTATAAATGCAAGGCCATTCCCAACTAACTTCTACCTCAAAATGCCCTGGCATTACAGAAGCATTGTTAAGTAACATACAAAAACAATAGGTTGAAAGTTCATATCTCTAAGAAGAAATCAATATAATAAAATAAGTCATGACATATAATGCATGAGTGTGAATATTTAACATTGGATTACCTCACTACAAAATATCCCTGGACGAGCTCTCCCACTGACCATAGTTGTTACCATCACATCATTAAGTGAGCAAATGAATGCATCTAGCTACAATGATTATTACACAAATTCAGTTTCAAAAAACAAGCATAACAACCTAAACTGAATCCACAAAATATCCAACTTAAGATCAACTTGTTGTTAAAACATAAATAAAAGTTACCTAACAAATAATTTCTCCATTGAAAGTGGCTAGGTCAATCTAGAGAAGTTTCCACAAATTATAAATTAAAGGTTATTGATTGCTAATAGAATTCAACTCGGATCTAAGAAAAAATAAGCATTCTCATGCATCTCCATGGAGTTGGTATTCATGCCATCATATTGTTTTACAACTATTACTCAAGTCCTCAAACTAGGATTTCATACATAATAAATAATATGTTATTCTCTTGCTAACCAATAGAATTGGAACAAGCACTAAAGCAAAAACTTAAGAAATACACCCTAATATTAATATCTTGAAAGAAATGGCATAATAAAAAAAATTTCTAAGAGATAGCATTAGCCTTTGAAAAAACGTAAATGTGGTAAGAATTATGTATAGTATTAAAATACCTCATCATGCACATGAGTTTGGGCATGAAATTTCAATCTCTCATGCACATCTACCAAAATACACAAGATTGTTGGTTGTAAACTAGCTACAAATTCTCCTCACCTTACTAGTTGTTCTTCTAGAACTTCTAACTTAAGAATGTCAACAAGCTCACAAAGAAAATCTAATTGTACTTCATGAATTAACTTTGGGTGTAATGCATCATACAACAATGTGCACCTGCAAAAAATCATAGTAGAAAAGGAAAAATAAGAAATTTTCATTTTCAATGAAAATTGAAACAAATATTTGTACATTGAGCTAACATAATGCTACATTCTTTAGAATTTCATATGATACTAATGTTTAATAAATTAATAGCAACCTACACATTTCTTACCAAATAAATGAATAAGACAAGAAATTAGAGAGTTGACTTCATTCGGAAGTTAAAAAATAAATGTAACTTAGTAAACTTACAATGGATTCATCAAGGGAGCTAGACTTGATGTCTCTACAGAAGATGAAGGGAAAAAATGATCAAAAAGTTGATGCTCAAGCTGGAAAACCTAATATATTTTTTAAAATGAAATATACATCAACATAGAAAGCATGACATAAATAATCAACAGATTGGAAAAATTGTATTGCACTGAATTTAATTTATTTATTGCATATATTAAACTCCAAAACAAGAACTAAACTCACATGTAATATATCTTTAGCTTCTCTTTCAGATTTATGAAGAATCTTAAATTTTGTCAATTTTAACATGCATTCAATTTTAATCTAGAGTGTGTTGACATATTATTGTTGGCACTTCAAGGTATGTGCAGGATCATCATGGAAAAAATAGGCCCTTAAGTGGCAAAAAATTCAAAAAAATCCAAGTTAGGCAACTTGACATAACAATTTGAATAAGTTATATATATTATTTCAAAAATATGTAAGAATAGAATCTATAGCAAATTGAATGTAGTTTCTAAACTACTAGGTTTATTTATTTTTTTAAATCTATTTGGTGAAAATTTGAAATTTCAATGGAGTAGTACTTAAATTTCAAGGAAAAAATAAGAAGTAGGTGTATGTTTGACCACCCTAACCACAATAAAATGATAATATTTTTATATAAGATTTTAGATATAAGTAGAGGACTCATGTTCAAATGTGATGCATATTTTTTTGTAAGTTTTTCCAAGTAAATAATTAATTATGAATTTTTTATTACAACTTTTTAAAAATATAAAAACTCGTATGTCTGACCACCTTAACTTGGTCAAAACTTGATGAAATTCTTTTTTTTTTTAAATCCTATAGTATGTGAAGCATAGAATGTGATGCATGTTTCAGATTCTAAAAATGTGATACCATTTGAAAGCTATAGATTTTTTTCAATCAGCCTATCAATCAGGACTTTAGTTGTAATTCAAATAGAAAATGAATAATAATTATATTAAATTCAAAGTAAAGCATAATTTATATTGGTAGAAAGCTGAGAATCTCTTTTAAATACCCTTTTCATTTCATCAATTTTGAGTAAAAAGAAAGTCGTCAACCACATACCCTACACATACCCATCATATCGCCACTTTTTGGCCCATCATGATCCTGCACATACCCTCCACACATTTTAATTCCCCCAAAACCATAGACCTTGAATGCCTAGAAGTCAAGCACAACTTCAAGCAACAAGCTATTCATTGTCACAAGTGATATTGGGCTTATATTGATAAAATTATAATAGGGATGCAAATGAAGCCTATAGAATAAGTAGATTGATTCAATCTTTAGAGTGACCATATATCAATGATATGAGAATGTTTGAGACAAAATAACATAGTATTATATGTTGCAAAAAATAATTATTCAAATAGCTAGCTTGAGCAGGGCTACTACGTACGTTTCACAACAATCTCACTTCATTCTCAATATATGTTTACATCATCATATGTGGTTATGGCAGTTTAACCAACTCACCAATTTCCATAAAATTTAATGTTATAATGGTAACATGTATGACATTAATAGCAGTGGTAATCCAAGATTACAAAGGGCACATTTGTAATTGTTTATTTCAGCAGATGTAGTGGAGGATTTTCCTATTTACTATCCCATTGACCTAGTTTGGTCTTCCATGCACATTAGCATAATTTCTTTCTTCTTTCTTCTTCTTCATTTCTTTCATCTAATATCACTATAATAATTAAATACATTTTCCCAAGCTACATTTCTAAAAATCTATCTTCAAATGGCCTTTTGCATTCTTCTAAAAGACACAAAAGTAGAAAGCATTCTCCCCTTGAAGCTGCTAACACATCCCTTTTATATCCATATGATCTAAATACTTTTAAAAAATAAATACCAAAACAATCTTCTTAGAACCTATACAAACTCTTAAAACCAGACTCAAAAGATAAAAAATATCTCCTAAAATGAATAAATCCATCCAAAAAAGAGAGACAATTCCACTTGGAGATATCATATGCACTTGGCCTCCTACTTTCCATCAATGGCCACAATTTTCTCCTCTCAAGACTGACACCTTCAATAGATGGTTGAGGATATTGGTAGCTTGATCTACTAATATGCTATAATACACTAGATTGTGCCAAGTAGCCATGATGTCCATTGCCAAACAGGGACCCTAACACAGACTTGTTGCACCGCTATCCCAATAAGGATCATACACCTCAACATCCCTTTGAAAAAGGCTCCATGTTGGAGATGCCCATGCTAACAATAGAGACTTTTTTGGTAGATCAATATATTCAAGGCCATAGTATGATTCAAATGGAGAAGGAATAATATTGATAGGTCATAGTGAGCTGAAATATTATTTGTCCCTTATGAATCAACAATTACCAATTGAGAGCCAGTTTATCTCAAAAATAGAAAATCATTTAAATGCATAAATTGTCCTAGGTATAATTCAAAATGCAAGGGAGGCATGCACATGGTTGGGATACACTTATCTTTACATTTGTATGCTACAAAACCCAATTCTATATGGTCTATTTGTTGATGCTTTACAAAAAGACAATACCTTAGAAGAGAGAAGGGCGGACTTGGTAAGCATAGTTGTGATTTTCAATTTAGTACATAGTAATTTTACTATAGTATTTTTAGACAAGTATGACCCTTGCATTTTACTTGTTAGTGCTTCTGATAATTGCACTCTTTATGTTAATAGATACATTCAGTTGCAACTATCTTGGACAAAAGTAATTTGGTGAAATATGATTGGAAAAGTGGATATTTCCAGGTTAATGATCTAGGATGGATAGCCAATTATTACTACATCATTCATGGGATAATGGCTACTTATAATGAGAACTCTAATCCAACAATGGGTGATATTGAGCTATGTAAATTATTTTCATTAAGTGAAGAGTTTAAATATGTGACAATAAGATAAGAAGAGAAGATGGAACTTGCAAAGGTCTTAGACCGTGTTCCTATTCCAGTGAAGGAGAGTTTGGAGGAGCCAAGTGCCAAGATCAATGTTTTGCTCTAGGTTTACATTTCACAACTTAAGCTTGAAGGTCTCTCCCTCACATATGATATGGTGTTTATTACTCAGGTATGTATTTATACTGAAAACCTGTGTAGCTTAAATCATAACCATTTTATCAATTTATAAGTGGGTGACTTGAATTTGGTATCCTTTGTAATGCAAATGATAACTATTTTCTGCCAAGTTTTATAAGTGGGTGACCTAAGAATTTTGTGTTGTCCTCGAAAATCTAAATTTAGCCTTGAGGATGTTGTGCATGTCCACCCTCCTACTTTTTTTTCTAACCATACAACCCATCCTTAAGTCCTATCTTCTCCAAATCATTCGCCTTTTCTAGAAAGAAGGAATTTACAATTTGTTTTGGAAGTTGTTGAATGATGCACGCTATGTAGTTCTAAATACATTTTTTTTCTTTGGTTATGTGTTGCAGAGTGTAGGTTGCCACCTTAGAGCACTTTTTGAGATTGTCGTAAAAAGAGGATGTGCTTAGTTAACAGAGAAGGCACTTAACCTGTGCAAGAAGGTTGGAAAACACATGTGGAGTGTTCAAACTCCACTCCGACAATTTAAAGGCATTCCAAATGACATATTGACCAAAATTGAGAAGAAAGATTTAGCTTGGGATCGGTATTATGATCTTTTAGCCTAGGAGATTGGAGAGATCATTCATTTTCCAAAGATAGGAAAAACCATTCATAAGTTTGTGACAAATTGATTAAAAATGATTGTAAATACTTGGGTTTGATTAGGATTGAAGTGCCTGAACTGCTGATACAAAGCTTCATATGAAGGATCTCTTAATGTGGATATAGGAAGTGGCTACAAATCTAGAACTTAATAATGTGGTCTATGCAACTTAATAATGTTCTAAGTCAAATTTTATGCTGCACCAATTTTCTAGAATCAACTAGAAATAAGTTACCACTAATCACCACAATCATTTGATATATTAATCACTGACCAGTGAAGTAAATGGGTCGAAGGGTAGTGCCCCTTGTAGGGTTCGGGGGGAACACCCATAGCAGGGTTGAAGGGAAACACCCCTCATGGGGGTCTGGGGGAAATTCCCCCAGCAAGGTCGAGGGGAAGTGCCCCTCATAGGGGTTTGGGGGTAGCGCCCCCAGTGGGGTCGAGGGGCAATGCCCCTAGCGTGCTCCCTGTCATGGTATAGGGTGAGGTTGAGGGGCAGCGCCCCCGCCACTGGCACCAATTTAAGGCTTCTTAAACCATACAAAACTCCATGGCGCACCTCATTTTCATGATTTTTTGAGTGGCAAAAAATTAGCTACCAAGTATAGCTTTTATTTGTACCTTAAGATCCCTATAGCATGAGCTCAAAAGAGACTACTCTTTTGGATTAAATTCAATTAAAAAATAATTCAATCTCACATTTGACTCATGTCAAGTAATTCAATTCCATCTTTCACTCATCAATCAAATTAACTAATTAGCTGTCAAGTTAAGTCTCAATCAAATTAGTTGACTGGTTAATTAAGCTAGTTGACTGATCAATCAATTGAGTTGAATAGTTAATCATAGTTAATTATAAATCACATCTTTATCCTCAAAACCAATTAAATCAATCTTGGCCATTCATATTTTCACCTCTAAATCTATAAATCCATCATTTCTTTCAAAAATTCAGGGAGCATTATGAAAAAGTCTTTGATCCATGTATGAATATTTGAATCAAATCATTGTCATATTATCAAAGAGCTTGCACAACAGTTGAGCATCCACAAATCCATCAAAAAATATTAATCAACGAACCTAGTTGACCAATTAACTAACTTGATTATTATATTGCTTTCATGGTTAAGAATTCTATCACCCCATCGGTGGGACGTTGTGTTATCTTTTGCTGATATGTTCTAGTGTTTCCAATATGCTTTCATCAGTCTATTGGTGGAACTATGAGGGGAGTTCTCCCGATGTAGTAATGTTAGGCCGATAGTGTCACTATTGGCCTAACATTACTACATCGAGGGAACTACCCTCATAGCTCCACCAATAGACCAATGAAAGCAGCTCACTTGTTCATGTCAGTAACACTATTGGACTAACATTACTACATCAGGTGAACTCCCCTCATAGCTCCACTGATAGATCGATGAAAGCAGCTCACAACACAAATATCAGTGTAATAGAAGGCTATCAGGCCAATATAAAACTCGATTCCCTTGATGTAATGATAAAAGGCTAAAGGAATCAGAGGAAGTGACACCTATTGGTGGACCATGCTTGAATAGGAAAAGTGTTTACCATCTATTACAAAATACTGAAATACAATGTTATACAGACTTGAAATTTTGAAACTGACTAGACAAAAAATAGACATGTCTAAAATGCATATATATAATATATATGGAATTGTGCATCCAAACTCCAAGGTGACTATATAATGGTAGGATTAATAAGATAGAACTGCAACAGTTTATTTAGATTTATTGTCTCAACCCAGGACAAACATTTTAGAATTAGGAATATAGAAAAGGAGTCAGTAAGATGTTTTCATTCTTCAAAGAGAAAATAAATTGAAAACAAGTCACTGAGGTACTAGGTGGAACAGTTGGATCTCATCAAAGTTGTTCAAAGATAATTTCAATTATTTTCTTATATTTCTAATGTAATTCAATATAAGGATATTCGATATTATAAGGTGGTAAGTAATAACTCCTATGGATAAAGGCGTGCAACTAATTTTCTAGTTGTGGACTTACTACCATGGTAACATTGACACAATAGGAAGGGCACATCAATGATGTAGTTCACATCATTACTCTACCTAGTGAACAAAATATTATAAATGAAACTCGAATAAACAAAACCAGAGCACAAAATTATGTGACAAACAAAATAGCATTCATAACCAAAAGACAAACACTTAAAGAGTAGTAAAAACACCAACCTGCATAGCAAAATTGAATGTCATGAACTCCACAATGGGTTTCAATCCATAATATATTGTACCGACATCAATGCCAATAAAACTAGCCTACAATGGCAGAATACATGCAAACATAAATTGGCTATATATTTGAATAATAAAATATATAAAGGAAAAAAGTCTTTTGACAAGATTTCAATTAGCACATTTTAGCTTCAGAAATTTACAAACCTCGGTGATTGGGGTATCAAGAACCTTGTTAGGTCCAAAATTTTGCAAAAGGCCTTTACAAACCTGTAAAGAAACACGAATATAAGTATATCACATGAAAATATCTCAAATTTTCAAATTTTTAGTCAATTATTCAATAGCAAAGGGTTTTTATCTAATTATTATATAATTTTGATAAAATTTCCACAAGTAAATTACCTTATAGGCTCCTTGGTATTCACCAACCTGGTAAAACAACACTCACCAAGATCAGTAGGCACTTTCTGAAAATACTATGGTTGACTCAATGATGCCCTTTCTCCCGAGAAGTTGCAAGTGATGCTACTTTATGAACTTTACTTCTTTCTTAAAAACTGTCAGGTATTTTGGAATACAATTTATTTGGTTGAAATCATTTATATTGATAAAAATGCATACTCTCCTGAAGTAATATATGCAGGATATGTGTGAAAAATTACAACACAATATGGTTTATTGAGTAATGGAAACCAAATTGGATTTGTTGATGACTCTTTAAAATTGTTAGAAATCTTTTAGAGTATTGTAGTCAGATTTATGACTGATTTTATATTAGTAATATTATGTTTTTGTGACGTTAAAACAACAGTTGAAAGCTACAAAGACATGTAAAACAACAATTTACAAGTTTGGTTATCAGATAACATTAGTTTCTTTAGATTGTTAAATTCTCAGATTAGTAAATTATATGCAGATTCATATTTCTTTAGTTGCTTTGTACTTAAGAACAAAATGTAATGTATGTGATGATTGCATAAATAAATATCTAAAAATCGGAGTTGAGTATAAGTTGATTTACAATTATGTCATTGGTTGATTTAATTCATTAATGTATGATTCTATGTTAAAAACAATATGAGATTTATGTCGTGTACCCAGTCAATCTATATATCCTAGGGAACCTAACAAACATGTTAGGCATAGGGAATAAAAAGTAAAACAGAAAACAAAGAAACTATAGCATTTTGACTAGAATCCCATAGTTCAAGAATTGGGCCATGACATAAGTTTTGTAAGAAAATGGGTGTATTGGTGATAAAAATATGATCCAATAGGTTGGATACCTTACTGATTAACTTTTGTGCATAAATCCACCTTGTGCTTCATACTTTATTTGTCACCAATTTGACTATTGTTTTCCAAATTCCATTGGAGTTCTTGAAATTTCTTATGTCTCTCAAACCAAATATACAAGAATACAAAACCAAGGGTAATTTTATGTAGAATCCTCAAGACCTGTACTTTTTTCTTCGACTCTATCCATGTTTAGTCTCCCTTCTACTACGATTTGTTTTGGTTGGAATAGAATTGAATTTGCTTGCAAGTGTTCTCCATATTTTTTGTGTATTGGAACATTGAAGAAATAAATGGTGAAGTTTTTTTGCATCCTATCTATGATTTTCTCAAATAAAAAGGTTAGTCTATCCTCCCTTTAAAATTCATTCCATGGTTAACAACTTTCCATTTGTTAGCCATCACAAATGCTTTACTTTAAGCCATTCTATCATAGATTATAGGATGGTCCATTTTGAAGATATTCATACTATACAATTTTGTGTAGGTGGAATTTTAAGCATCTTGTTAGGGTTGATGGGGAGAAGTATAAACCTTGTAGCCATTGGGTCCTTAATTTTTTTGAATTTTTTCAAAGAATAATTTTACATTAAATTTTAAGTCCATATAACTCCATAAAATGTTGAGTAGACATGCCAAGTGCTTTGCAATAATCTGGCTTATTTTCCATTCCTGAGTGTCCATTTAATTTTTAATATGTCTACCTATTATTGCAAGCCCTATTTTTCATTCATACTTCATCCAATTGTTGATGTTGTTGCTGGTATAAAGTTTTGTAAATCTGATTACTTAAAATTGAGATAGAAGATAGGTAAACCCACATTCCAACATGCTCACCTATTGAAAATGGTTTCCAACATCAAAAAGATACCTACTCTAGTCTTATTTTATTTTTTCTATAAAAGATGCTTAGCATCTGGTAACTAAAGGCTTTATAATTGAGTAATACAAACTCAAATAGATACTTTCTAGTGAATGAAAGTTATTGAAGTGAAGCTTACACCAAAAACAAAATGATCTTTATGTTGCCTCATATATTCAAAGTGTATAATGAGAGTGCAACTAACTCTACAGTGAGGATGATAAGTAAAATATACCTAACAACAACCATAAAACCACCAGGAAACAAAGCTGGTCTCTGCAAGAACAAAACATGTTTACATAAGTATCAAACAAATTCTAATTTTTGACAGATTTTTTAAGTCCAATAATAAAAATATTAGGAATACACATGTTGTTATCAGGTTAAAAGCAATTGCATAAGCATACTCTAGTATAATTTAAAACCATAAACCATTAGAGAGCATATGACCTTAACTTGTCAATTCAAATGTGTGCATCTATTGGGAACATCAAAAGATACCATTAAAGTAATCTTTATTGTAGAAGCTTTGATGTCCTCTTTTGCAAAATAAATCTGTTGTAACAACTTATATTTTGAGTGCAATAAATAAAAGGAGTATGGAAGCTCAATTAGATGGATGGTGCTTTTCTTGCTAATGCAATCAACTGAGAGTATTGATTATTCTTTTGTTATGCATGTTTTTAAACAATTTTTTACTGTGTTGGTATAATAATTGTTTGCAATGGTACAACTTGGAATTATAATAGGTTAATGGGATGTTTTTGTTGAAAAGGAGGTTTTAGTTTTGTGTTTATAAATATCCCCAAAAATAGAATACTTGGGAGGGAAATGAGCTAGCATTGAGCAAATGTAAGCTACAAAAACATCTCTATTCCTGAGATTGTGCCCACTTTTTTGATGGTGTGCTTCAGGGACTGCAATGTTCTAAAATTCCTAACATTTTGAATCCTACTCTTGAATAGATCTTCAGGGGAGATAACTCAGAAACAATAGCAATTTTGAGCTAGCACAGTAACCCCATAAGCAAAAATAAAATAAAATAGAACATGCACCCAATTTAGGGAAATTCTTGTGTCATAAGAAACAAGTGTTGGAGAGCTTTCCAAAAGGTGGTCACCATAAAGCTTCTACACACTATCCAAGGAGAAATGGTCATGTAAATTTGACCCCACAAATTGGATTTCTAATAAAGAATCCAAAAAATAATTATAACAAAAGCAATCAAACATAGAGGATTTCTTTTCTTTACTAGATTTTGCAATTCAAATGATTCATAACATCAAAAAGAATTTTCCAAATCATAAGGATTAGGAGCAATTTTGAGAAAATGAACACATCCCCTTTATTAGTTATACTTGGTCATATTGATGAGTCATCCTATGTCAGGATGAGTGGTCTACCCTGCATTATTATTAGTGGAAGGTGTATATATAGGAGGTAATAGCATTTTAATGGGAGTGAATATATGGAGAGCATTCTATTTGGTTGGGAATTGGGATATCAAGTTGGAGATATAGAATAGAGTAGCTTCCTCCCTAAGGGATGGTGTATGGTATTGGTGTAGGGAATTTCCCTAACCTAAACATTTATTTTATTTTTAAGTATATTAAATATTAGGCCATCTTCACCCACAAACATAATATTATTATTATTATTTGGCATATTTGTTAGTAATGTGTGAATCCTAACAGTGTGTGTCATTGTCTAGTGATATATGTATGTTCAGGTGCTAACACATGAAGACACTAGGTAACCAACTCTGTATCATCACTTAGTAGAAAGAAAAAAACAACCATGATAAAAACAAAAAAACAAAAACACATTATGGAATAAATTAATAGAATGTAGCAACTATTTGTAGTACTACCTTCAATATCTAACAAATTTGTGGCCTAAAAATGAAACATAACAACCAACATGTGTAACCAACCTTGGCAATAATCTAATAGAGGTAGAACAAAAAATGGTTCTTCATGTGCCTTTTTACAGTATTTTCTATTTTCAGATTTAATTTATTGATCAATCACCTTGATTTAATTGTGTAATTCTTCATATAATCATTTTTTTTCCAAATTTATGATGCAAGACATTGCTTTTATAAATTTTTCATTCTGACACATTTGAGTTAGAAATCAGATAATCTCCAAAAAGCTTGAACTCTATTTTTGTGATACTATTTTGTTCAGTAAATAAAACCTTCACCAATGTATTTCTTTCTCATAGTCCCAGGCTTACATGGATATAATTGCTCTGTTTTGTTTAGTTGACCTCAATAACCACATTTTTATTTTAGTACTCCTTCCTTCCCATGAACATAAAATCATTTTTCATAGGCATATATCAGAGGAATGAATGATTCATAAAGTAATCTAGAACCTTAGATTCCCACCTTAATCAAAATTCATCAATAGTATCAACATATTATATAAACAAAAGCCTTGCATATGCATGTTTTATAATTTATTATATGTACATGTTGTTGAGATTCTCTAAACCTGCATCCTAGTAAAAAAAAAAAAAAAAAACTTTACAGTTTTCACCATTAATTTCTTGTGAATGATTCTCATTGAAATTTCCCTTTCCTCAACCCAAGATAACCATATTGTTATAATACTTCTCTCTACCTTCCCTTAGAATTGTAGAACATCTCATTCTTGAATTATAATTTTATAAACTGGCTATTGAAATTTAAGATTCCCAAATCTTTGGTTTCCTTTGAAAAGAATGCTACACTTACAATTAAATTAGGTTTAGAAAAATGTTGTTGTAACCAAGAATACCTCCAAAATAGAATTAAATTCTTCTTTTGTTGTGACCAATCTATCAATATCACTTGAATCAACCACATAGATAACAACTTGGGTGTTCAGAAAATAACACCACCAATAGGGCCTACAAAAAAAAATGTAGTTAGACAACAAAAGGATATGCACAAACACCCATTAAGAAATCATAGAGAATGCCATATTAAATGCATACTTTATAAGTAATTCTTCAGTTCAATTACAAATATTCACAAATAGCATGGAAATGATGTAAACAAAACCAAATTATAGAACTTATATAATAAGATCTTTATCAAAATCACTTCTTTATGTTTGCATTTGGTAGCCATTTTTTTAAAAGTGAAAACCTCTTTCACATTTGTACACCAACTAACCTACTTAGAGGAGTTTTTGTCTAAATTGAAGTGCCTATCACTAGTATTGAAAGGCACATGGCATAAGTTCTTTGCAAAAAAATAATTTCATATATGTCACCTTTCATATAATAGATCCTTAGACTCATTTCATTCTCAAAGCTCCCATCCTAGGGATATACTAAATGACCTACTAACACTATCCATTTCCAAACGATTCAAAACCAATATTCATCAGGCAGTTATTTGAAGAACAGTTTGTTCATATATCAAAGACATAAGATTTTCATAGAGGTAGTTTCTATGTTGGTGTTTCCATGTTTATTGCTTTTGTCATACTTCATCTAGAAACTCATTAAGAAATTCTACTTCCATATTTGGTTAATTGCAATGTGTAAGGGTTTTATTTAAATATTGGTGAATGGCAATATGTTGTCATAAGAAATCAGCCATAAATCAACAATCTTATTTGATATATTTGACACATATAATTTAGATCTACTAATTGTGTTACATTTGAAGATGTATACCAATATTATGAGGGTTTGAATTTAATGTTTGGACATGCAAGTTTGATTTACAAGTGTTTGAATTTGATGTTCATATATCAAAGACATAAGATTTTCATAGAGGTGGTTTCTATGTTGGTGTTTCCATGTTTATTTCTTTTGTCATACTTCATCTAGCATCTCATTAATCAATTCTACTTCCATATTTGGTTAATTGTAGTGTATAAGGGTTTGATTTAAAAATTGGTGAATGACAGTATGTTGTCATAAGAAATCAACCATAAATCAACAATCATATTTGATATATTTGACACATATAATTTAGATCTGTTGATTGTGTTACATTTGAAGATGTATACCAGTATTATGAGGGTTTTAATTTGATGTTTGGACATGCAGGTTTGATTTGCAAGTGCTTGAAAAACTACACTATTGCTAATCAGCTAGGATTTGGCATCTACATTGGCTATTTGATTATTTTTTCAACTTGTATATGTTCAATAAAACATCTATTTCCTAGAGTTGTTCAATTGGGGACATTATGGCCTTAGCAAAAGAAATTAATGTGAAGCCCACAATAAAAATTTGAGATGACATTGCAGAATTATTGTTGGATCCTGGGTAGTTAATTGGAAGAAGATATGTCTTCAATGTAGCTCAATCTCTCAACTACACAAATATGCTTTCCATAGCCGCTAGCTCCTTCCCACTACAAGAAGATATTGATGGACTGGTGGAACAAGTGGAGGAGAACTCATAAAATCACTTCACACATCTTCACTTAGTCCTAGAAAATGAAGGTAAGCTGGCTCAAGATCTACTAGAAATTGTTATTTTATTAAATTGAAAACTTTCTACTGCCACAGGGGTTTAAGTGGTGAATTGTTGTGCGGTGGTCTCTAAGGAGTCTCCTATAGAATTTTACCTCAAATAAATGTATAGTTTAAATGTGTTGGAAGAGGGCTACATAATTTTCCTCCTTTTCCATCTTTCTTAGATGGGGTTGTGATAATTTTACCTTTCCTTCTAAAAGAATACCAAACTATAAACTTAGTATCTAATAAATGGCTCTTTTGATAAAGCATGGATGGATAAAATCCTTTTTGTGGATCATGTGAACCTCTAGTTACTAGAATTAAGCAATTTGATGCATTTTCTCTGGCTCTTGGTTGCCTAACCCAAGGTACCTTTAGCAAAAGATATATATACTAATTAAATATCATAATTTTTTTTTGCTAAAGGTGTCAAATTTATGTTAAGGGTTTTTTCTGAACACATTCATGCCACTACAATCCACCCTGTTGTTTTCATTATAGTTACACCTCTCAGCATTAACTAATGTAAAAATTGAACCTACATAAAGAAAACTCAACTCCTTCAATGATTGCAAGAGCAATCTAAGCTCAACTTAATAGTCACCAAGTTTACAAATGACATAGTCAAAGAGACGGGAAATACAAAGGAGTCGTAGGAAGCCTGAATCCCACTTAATTACATCATTTATCTATACGAAATCATTATTTTCCATGAATAGGAAAGGAGAGATAATCTTGTAACACCAAGGTCTTCTAAAGTAAGGTGGTCAAAATGGAATAAAGAGTGGAAAAAACCTCGTGCCTTTATTCATCCCTTCATCATTATTTGTAGCATCAATGTATGTATGCTCTATATAATCAAATACATGAGATGAGTTATTTAATTTTTTATTTGCATACATACATTCCTGGTGGCCCACAATACTACAACAAACAACAAGGTCATACCTCTATTCACTAAATTGGGAATAATCATTGATTTCCTCATTTTCCTCATCTGTTGATAACTAATCTAATTGAATGTAGGTGCAAACACTACTATTTTCATCTATATCACTATCATACATTGCATCAACACCTTCCTCTACCCTCCTACACACACAATAATCACTTAACATTGTGCCTGAATCACATGAAGCATCTACATCCCTGCTACCTGCAATAGCTTTTTCATTACCAACCACTTATGTGTTTGATGATAATGATTTTGCAATCATATCCCTCTTAAATCTCTCAACACAATCAATAAACAAGTATGCTTGTTGCATGCTCAAAAGATAAGAATCCCCTCCTATAGAGCTTGAGCCTAAGGTAAAATTGTAGGCTTCAAGATACATGTCAATACAAGAACGTAGATCAGGTCTGAAATATTCTGGGATGTGGTCTAAGGAAACTACAAACTTATGGTTGAGCTCCATATTGAATTCTCCCTCTTTCCATTTGATGTTTTCTAATTCTTGGACAAGGTCAATAGGGTCTAGATGTTTTTCCCATTTGAAACCCATGTAATTAAATTTCATTTACACTTTCAATTTGTCATTCAGTCACAATGTAAGTGTACTACTACTATGTGCAATACAACATTTTTGATAACATGGTTTGAAATAATAACCCTTAGTTTCAAACTAATAAAATGACAAGCGGTGGATGGAAAACAATAATCAAGGAAATGTAAAAAAAATGCAAATAGATTACCATGTCTACTCAAAAAGAAGATAAAATTTAATCTATTGAAATAAAGATCATCATGGTTCACTCATAACAATAATCCTAACAGTCAGGAGGATCACCACTAGGATGCCAAAATCAGTGACCTCTATTCATTGAGTTGAATTTAACAATTCTTTAACTTTTAGTATTTACAAAGCCAGAGTAATGAGCATGTGGAAAATGTTGTTGTTTTGCAAAAATATGTAAAGGACATCCCTGATGCAAGTAACTAACTCTTCATTCCTTAGAAACTTGCTAATAAATCAATGTTTTTCATGTTACTTCTGCTACAGGCTTCATGCTCATATCATTCTACCAACTAGCAGAATAACCCTTCCATGTACCTATGGAAATATAAAGTAAGTTAATTTTTTAGCCATATGGGATATCATCTAGTGGCAAGGCAGAGAAGTAATAATTATGATAACCTGAATGGAATCCACTTCTATGATGAATTATTAAATTCTTTCCTTGCTCCTAGCCAAACAGAAAGGGGGACATTGTCTAGTGGCAAGGTGAATATTGCTAATTTAAGAAATTAAAAAGGCCACAAATCATAACATTCTAAATAGGGAAACAATAAAATAAACCTGATATTATAGAAAAATAAATTGTAATAATAAAATCATTGAAAAGAAACAAATATCTCCAAAAAGGACCTAAAATGAGGCACTGCTTGAAAAGTAGAGGCTTATAGATAGATTAACAGGGATCAAATCTACAACTCTTGTAACTAAGACAAGAAATAGGATTTAAAGATAAAGAGCATGATACAAAATAAATATATACCTATAAATATTTGTATATATATGGTGATCTTGTTTAGTTATTTACAATCTAATGAATCATTCATCTTGATTATGGGTACAAAAGTGTGAACCGAAAATTTGATTTTCAATGTTCATTTTTTATTACAGTTTTGAATCCATGGAAAAGAACCCTCTTGCAACAAATATGTATACTTTCTCCCAATGAAGTGACTACTTGTAACAACATTTACTGATCTTTGAAAGTATACTTCATGAAGAAAAAGCTGTGTACAGGGAATTTAGTGTCATGATATCAAATGCAAGCACTGCTAATGTGAAGGGAACAAGGTAGAAGAATTGATGCAGAGAAAAGGAGGGTTCAACAACATATCTCACAAACATTCAACAATAATTCAAAGAAATATTTGTATAACACATGCTATTAGGCATTCTATATCACATTGGAAACATAACTATGACAACCCACAATTTAATGCAACAAACAGCCATTAATAACATAGTTATAGAAATTTTCTCCAATTTTATGAAGATCCAATGGTGGAAAAGAAAGTTATTGCATTTTCCCTAAAATTGTAAACCTTAGGTAGGGTTCAAACCTACCCTCACAAAAATAGTCATAACTTATTCAAATCTTAATGAAATTTGATGAGACTTAAAGCAAATGAAAGTATATTCACATGGAAACAAAATAAAATTGGTTTCAGATCCAAAATATAGACTTTACAATCCGTACCATCACATTTTTTAGACTGTAAATTATGCACAATATTGTTAGAATAGGGTAGTCTCACCAAAATATTCATATCTTCCATAAAACTCAATAAAATTCAATGAGACAAAAAGAATGAGAAACTAGAAATAGAGATATTTCCATCCATATATAATACTCCATTATTTTTGTCCATACCAAGCCATAAAAATCACAACTTCAGCCTGGAAACAATATAAAAATCAGTAAATGCACACAAAATTTGAGGTTGTCATTCATCAAACTTCAAAAAATAATGTCTCCAACCCCCAATTCGAGTTTTGGAGGGTGTATTTATACATTTCCAACCAAAAAAATATATTTTCAACCACCTTTTGATTAGTTGGTTGACAAGACACCTTAATGACACTTCATCTACCTAATTTTGCACTTTTGACAATTTTTACAATATGGAACAACTTTAACCATTATTTGACAAATGACTTAAAATATGACTTACTAAGACTTAAAAACCTCTAAAATGGTTTGATAAACCTTATTATAAGACCCAATACACAAAGTAGAGCAACTATTTACAAATGGCCTCATGGAGGGAAGAAATCAAACAAGTGCTTCTACACCAAGACTGTCCAACCAATCATGGGATAGATTGCTTAAAATTAAATATAGGCCATGATCCATTGACCTAGGAGGGTTTAGAATTCATTCTATTATGTGAGGCATATTCCTCCATCTCTCATTAATATGTCCTTGGCTTGTTACATCAAATGGATCTTTGTTTGACCCTATTTATCACTCACTCAGAGAACTGCCACCATGTTCCAATGCATAGAAATCACTCTTTAGTCTATGTGACAAGTGGTTCCTTCCCTACTAGGCCATGAAAAATAACAAGACTCTTTCCTGTGCTCATACCTTACCTCCTAAAGCTATTTATGGGCATTATTCTTCCTTGTTCCTATTTTTCTAGTCTCTCTATGTTGGCTTTACAGAAAATGATGTGCTAAAGCATTTTCAGGAAAACCAAGTAGTGCTTCAGGTCTATTGGTAAAAAAAAACTTACAAAAAACACCTAAAGATTCCAAAAAATAAAATTCACTGAAACCATGGCAAGCGACTTACCTAAAAATTCTGCACAAATTGTGTCATGGTGTTGAAGATGCTGAAGATACATACTCTAAAAACCTTGTCAAAACCTTATTTTTAGGTTGCAGCTCACCAAATTGGAGAAGTCAAAGGTCAATACCAATGAGGAAGAGTTTGGAGGAGCGGGAAACCAATAGTGGTGAGGAAAGTAGCAAAAAATTGTGAAAAACATATGAAAAATGGCTTTCATTCTCATGATATTCTAATTTTATAAAAGAAAAAATAAAATAAATTTACATATGATAGAAATTTAAATAAAAATTTAAAATTATAAATTTAAAAATATAAAAAATAATTATACAATTGAAAATATTAAAACATATATAAATTACAAATATATTATATGGTTAACATAATAAATATTATATAGATATATTTTTATAAATTATAAAATAAAATGTGTTAAAATGACTTAAGATTAAAAGTATCATGTACAATTGTGGCTACATAGCCATTATGGTCACTAGTGTGTGGAGTTGTGGCAACACAACCACCATAGTGGTCGCAACTATTATGGTGTTAAGTCATAGCCCTTTTTAATAGTAAAAAATATATATTAAAAAAACTATTTTTTAATTATATGGATAAAATAGGTTTGAAGGGGTCCTAAAATCCTTTACAACAAACATCAACTTGAAATAGAATCCAAACAACATTACAACAACAACCAAGTTACCCCACTACAACCACCTTACAAAAATAACAAACCCAAAAATAACCAAAGGATTAGTTGCATACACCAGACTAGGCCTTTAACTAACAAATTGCACAACAAAAATGTGTCTATTAGAAACATATATATTGTAGGAAGACCACTCTTCCTTCTTTGGATGATAGTCTAGGACACACCATTATCAAGATTCATTTAATCATCTTGCATTGATATGGACACAATTTTATTAGTTGATTTCTATGACTAATAATTTTTTTTAAATATTGATGGAATGTCATAATATTGAGATTTTAGTCCATGGTATAATTTAATAGTTTCAATTTAGTATATGTAAATGAAACGAGTGGTATTAATAGCATATGTAGTTGAATAATACAATTATATATCTTTATATGTGGCAAATGGTTTAAAGCAATGGAAAATGAATTGGAATTTTCAAGAAGGAACTCTTCTAAAATAACAAATGTAATGTGTTTCACATTCATTCATAGAAGCTTCAAATTTAATGCACTCCTAGCCAATGCGAAGTGGAAATGGTAGTAATATATACCTAGGCAATTTATTTTTTATTTATATACGTGTTCATTTACATTATGTATGTTAATATGTTAGAGAGTATGTCTTAAAGTTAGGGCTCCATAACATAATGAGTAGTAAAAGTAAAAGAATGTAAATGTTAAAAAAAATTATAAAATATGTGAAGGCCTTAAGACTGCACCTAGAGGAAATTCCTTCCATGCAATAGGTATTTTTGGTGCACCAAGCAACCTAGGCGGCCAAATGGTCCACTTAGGTAGGGGTCCCATGAGGGGGGCATAAGCTCTATGGATTATGATCAAATTTGAAAGAAAAAAGAATAGAGGAGTAATAGTCATTTATTTAGTCAATAGTTTAGTCATATATTTAATCATTTTTATTTGTATGATATTAGTCATTTATTTAGTCATTTTTATTTGTCTGATATTAGTCATTTAGTTGTGATTTTAGCCAATGACTAGATTAGTTATTTATTTGCCAAATACTACTAGTGTTAGTCACGTGACTAAAAGTTTTAGTCATGTGACCAAAAGTTTTAGTCATGTAGTCATTTATTTGTCAAATTCTACTAGTGTATCGTATATGTTATGTATTTCTTATCTATTACATATAACATATATACATTCATTCCTCTCAAGGTGTGTGACTCCTTTGTGACTATTGCCTCTATTGGTACTACACTACTTTGTCTGTCTACTACTAGTATGTTCTCTTATGCACTTTGACCTACTAACATCATTCCCCCTTTTAAAAGGATGTCTTATACTTAAGACATTTATTCCCGGGGAAGGATGCTATGGTATTCTACCTGAAGTTGGGCCAATGTAGCTATCTAGTGTGCTTGATCTTGAAGGAGTGCACAAATTTGTGCTTGGATTTGGGCTTGTAGTGTAGAAAAATGTATCCCTTTACATTTTATCACTTGTTTGGGACCTCCTAGTTTAAAATAGACTTAATAATACCTTAATTTAGTGTTGTAAAATGTATCTCTTTACATTTTCACATTATTTGGGTCGTCTTAATTAAATTGGACTTAATAATGCCTTAATTTAGTGTTATTAAATGTATTTTTTTACACTTTCACACTTATTTAGGGCTCCCTTAATTAATTGAGCTTAAATTGACCTTAATAAGCCCTATAATTCATCTACAAGCCTAATAAATTGCATTTTTCAAAGGGGAAACTCGACATTAATTATTGTCAATACATAACACTTCACATTGAGCAATGTGTGTTCAAATTAGGGCCTGGGACCCATTCGCCCATGGGAAAATGGGTCCTCCTTAAGACCTTGAACCCATTTTTGAATATGTTTTTGGTGGTATTTTTATGATCCTAAATTCAAATTTCAAATGTCAAGTTGTAATGTTTTAATTTTGAAAAATTAAGGATAAATGTCTATAAATACAAGGTTATTTTGATCAAATCAAGTCTAAGGAAAAATCTAACAAGATGGAAACTTTCATGTGAGCAAATATTATTGTCAAGAGCATTCAAGAGCAGATTTCTTCATCAGTTGTTGTAGAATTCAAGATCTCAAGAATCATGTAAAATTTGTGTTAATTCATGCATGTTTTTGGAGCTAACATTGTGATGTAGGTTTCAAGCATTCAAGTCAAATATTTAAAGCAAGATTCAAGTATCAAGGTCAACATACATTGAAGCCATTTCATGCAAGATCAACATCAATATTTTAGTCTTCCCAAGGTTTATTCAAGGGTTTGGTGAGTTGCAACATTGAGTTGTTCATTCATCATTTTGTTCATGCTATTTCATTTCATTTCAAGGTTTAATTACCAAAATGGGGTTTGAAAGTTCTATGTTTCATCTATCAAATCTAGTTATTGCATATCATGAATGAGTGCATTTGGTATTTTTAATCCTTCTCCTGAAACCCCTGTTCAGTCATTTCTAACAAAAAGTTATCTTAGGACACTTTGCAACTAACAGGGACACTTTGCAACTATTTTTTATATAAGTTTTAAGTGTCCTCCACTCATTCGATTTGTGAGAAATAAATTGCATCTGTTAGATCTTGTAACACCCCACTGAGAACCCTAGAGGAAAAAACTTATACTACGAAAAATGAACATTTGTTTTCTTTAGTGAAGAGTTGTGAAATAAAATTGAACATAACTTAATTATCTTCTATGTCCCCTAGGGTGCATGACTGCATTACTTAATTTCCATATACAAACTTCAAAGCCAAATAACTTATTAACCATTAAACACTAATCATCATTAAGCATGTCCTCAACTCATTACATATAAACAAAAGAACAATGTAAACACATCCATCATTACATAAAGAATAGTTGATCTCTTTCATTTCAAATAACAAGTCAATTGTCACTGATTACAAAGTTCATTGCATACAAGAGATACATCAAATCTATTTACATATGCATTTGTACAATGTTACTTCTTCATATCAAGTGAGGAATGTTCACATTGATACATGATACATAATAAAGTTATAATACATTACAAGTACATAGATCAACCTCCAAGAATAACTACAAAACTGAATCACCATATCACAAACATAAGGGGAACCCAATGGAGAATGTTACATGTTCCACCCAACCACATGAATCCAGAGATTTGCCCCCCATGCTAGGAGGTTACAAAGGTCCCCACCAACAAAAATGTAAGGAATGGGTATCACAAGGTTGAAAAAACTCATGACTCGGGATGAACAACAACATCAAGTACAACATCAACAATGACCATACTTCCAGAGGCTCATAGATACACAAAGTGAAACAACAATCTAAGGAACTCATGGTTGTCATAGGGGAAATGTCATCACATAAATAGACATAGGTTATCTAGGTAGTTCTTCCTAGGCCCCGACCCCCATCCTGGGTTATCCTGGTAGCCTCTACTGAACTCTGACCCCTCATGCCAACTATGCAAAATTGACCTACTTCTTGTGGAGATGAAGTAGTCAATTGTGCCATTCTAGGCCTTCTCATCTCACCTCAAGCCTGAACGAGCACTTGAGGTTGAGTGGGGTACATACTTATCTTGATTAATGTTTTTGAGCTACCCATCCCCCTAGTTAATTTTAATGTTATCACTTGTTAGTAAACTTCCACATGGGTTATCCAGATGCCCCTTTGTGTGTCAGCCCCGATTGGAAGCCACTCCCCTACTTCCAACTGAAAATCCACAAAAGGATAAAACAAGGCCACTTGCACAATATAGCACACTATTGAATACACAAAGTGAGGTATTATCCATCCTACTCCCAAAAGTCACAAAATAATCACAAGGCAAACAAAAGGTACAAAATTAATGGCCACCATTTATAATACCCAAAACATAAATTTCCCCATACCATGATAACATCTATTTCCCCTCACAAGAACATAACATCCCAACCTCTGGAAAACTCACACTTCCTTCCCTCTATAACATAACCATTTGAACATAACTCTCTCTACCATAACCAATTAAAGACATTCATTTAATTCATACATCCAATCAAATATCACTAAGTTGAGGTGTCAATTAGATTGCATGGATATCATTGTTTCCTACACAAAATTTAAATCTAATACATTTCTTTTGAAGCACACAAATTAGTTATTTTAACCTAAATACCACCATATGTGTAAAACAATAGCTCTTTTCCAACTTTATTACAATCATGGTAGTACATAAAAGGGTACTTTTGTATGCTATTAAAAAATCATATAACCATTTGAATGCATAAATAAACACATACCTATACAAAATTTATATACATATATAGTTACATATATACATATATATATATATATATATATATATATATATATATATATATATATATATATATATGTTTAAATGTACATTTTATACCAAATATATAAGTAGCCTATTAATGAATATAATTCAATTAATACCAATACAAACTTTGGTGTTTTACTCTTTAATTTGGAAATACATGTATATTTCTACACGTTTGTTAATATTTATATAGTTGCATAGATATGCATATGTATATATTTATATAGATTTATATATATATTTATACGTATTTAGAGAATGACAATTCACTAAGTTTGAACTGGAAATAACTACGCATGCTCAGGATAATTATCATCATTTATGTGTAGACATCAATGGATAAGTTTAACTTAAGTTTGCTGGAAAAAGAGAGGATTATCTAAGATTAGCTGTCAACTTGAGATGATACAAATTGGATGCAATTTACATGATCATGCTAAGCTACAAACACATATCTGAATGACAGCTATAAAAGATACCAGTCCATACTAGAGATTAACACTAAAAAACTCCTTCATGGCTTTCAACATCGCGCTAGAGATATTGTGATCATGAACTCAATTAAACAAGGTTTGAACTAACATTAACTAACAGATTGGTTCAAATTAATTTAAGTCCTTTGTTCCATTGGCATGAAAAATGAAGAGCAACACCATCTTAAGTTAACAAGTTGTTCTTACTCCAGCAATCAAAATTTTCCTTCTCTAATCTGGAAGATCCATATACATGTAAGAAGTTTAAAATTTCATTTGAAGGAAGTATACACTAATAGTCAACCTCTGGTTATACGGTTTAAAAAAAATAAGAAGGAAAAACTATAAATCAGCATGAAATCTGCACATTGATTCAAGCATTCACTATTGTTGCAGAAATAGGTCGATGTCTATAGTGGAGACGTGATGGTAATGAATAACTCCAACTTGGAAGTGGCATAATGAGGACAATGCATGTTTTTAATTATCTGGTGAACTCAAATGCCAACTGACTCCTATGCCACAATAGTAACACCGAATCAAATCATCCAAGGAGAATGGTGTGAAATAAACTTGTATAACAGGTTTGATTAGGTAGATCTTACATGAATAAAGGGGCTTTTGACTAGGGAGGAAGAAAATAAATATGACTAGAAGGAGCAGAGCTGACGGCTCACATAGGAACCTCATTTGTAGCCAATAACTATGAATTTAGAAATCAAAAGTTGACAAGGTAGTCAAAGCTTTTTCTGGAAAGAAATCTCTAGATAATAAAGATGCTACAAGCCGACTTAGGATTGAGCAAATAATTATTTAGAAAAAGAAAATGAATCAACATATTAAATTGGATGATGCATTTTTCCATCTATTCTTCCCTTTCGGTCAAGTAACTCTAGCTTTGGTACAAGAATTTCTCATATGACTACAGGCTTAAAACCCAAAAGAACAATGTTTTCTTTAATATTAAATCAACAAGCAAGCAGATATATCACAATATACAAGCGTAAATCTCTGCAAATCTTAGAATTTGAAGGAAGACTCGAATATTATTATGGTTTGAAAGAAAACACAATAGCATGCGGAATTAACTGGCGCTGTATGGTGGGGAGGTACAACTTCATAGCCAAATAGACATACCATATGCTTATTCATACATAGCTTATAGACAACCAATTAAGATGTTCAAAGGGTTTGTTATTTTTGGGAAGTACTATTTCCTGAATTGTTTGTTCAGAAATTGATATTCAATTGATATATGTTTTGTTTCAAATTCAAAATCTACTACACAGAGAATAAAATATTTACTCAGTTCCTATTCTATCTTTCATTTACAGATTTGAAGACAACAAGAGAAAAATTGAAAGAACCTAGAGTTTCACCGATTTAGGCTAGAAATGATGCTAGAATCTCAACTTATGGTTACAACTTCTACTCTTTCAAGAATTTACTCTACAACCAAGAAACCTCCTCTAAGCTTCCCAATCTCCAGGAGAAGAATTTTAGAGAAGAAAGCCCAAGACTTCCTGAGAAACAGAGAAAAAAATTTTCCTTCTAGAAAATACCCCCAAAAACATTCACGAGAATTAAAAAACAGAATTAATTTTTCTTTTGGGAGGAATTAAAAGCCAATTCCCCTATGGAGTTAACTCCACTCTTTCACTTAGTTACTCCCGTAATAGTTTTGATTCCTCCACTAAATTCACATTTTCCCATTTTCCCCTTCAATTTGATTTAATTTTTCTTTTTTGAAATTTCACTTTACACACACAACATTATTTATTTATTATATTTTTTATTAAATCTCTTTTATAATTCATTTATGCAAGCCTATATATATACACACACACATATATTTTATTTACATAAGCACACGTTTATATATACTTATGTATTATTTAAATATTCTATTTAAATATTTATTCTTGATGAAATTTAATTCTATAATTGATTTAATTTAATCCTGAAATTTTAATTATACTTTTATATCATTAGCCAAGCCTTCAAAATTGACACCCAAAATAAACTGAAGTAATCAACCAAGCTCAAGACTCAAGCATGACTCCAGGATCAGGCAACATAAAGCAAATGATAACATGACATAAGTTAGACAATCACACAAAAACTAAATGATACCAAAGACTCACTGATGGGGTTCGACAACAAAAATTCATCCTTAAAAAGTACGATAGCTCAAAGTGGGGGACCTAGTAGAACCTCTGAACAATAGCTCCATTGGGCTTTGGCATGCTCAGACCTAATAAACAGGTGGAGTCGATGCCCTGTACCTGCATCCTGCAACATAACAAGGTGTCGAACATGTGCATGTAAACATAATTAGTCACACTATGATGGGGAAATTACAGAGTCGTAGGGCGTTCAAAAGTGAGTGATGCGACATTGTCCCCATCACCGACACATATCAACTATTATCAACTCATGAACATAAACATCTAGAATAACGTAATATCCATCATATCAAATAAACATCCTAGCCTCTAGAAAACTCACAACTCTACACTTAATTTACTTAGATCTGGTCTTACATTTCAGTTTTAAGTTGAATTTCTATTTTATTTTCATCTCCCAAAAGTGTTGTTTAGTCCACATACACACATAATGGAAATTTCAAGATTCGTCAAAGAATTCACTCACCTATGTGTTGAAAGTGGGTTTTAACTTGAGGGATCTCATTTCCTGAATGAAATAGAAGAATAGGTAGGTTCTTGCCCCATTTTTCCATTTCTATTTATAGTAGGTTTGGTGAAAATTTATAAATTTAGTATAAAACTCTATGCATTTGAACCCTACGTTAATTTTCTATGTTTCATTTTGGTGAACCTGAGTTTTGAACATTCTAATTTCTGATTTGGAGTGCATTCAAACCCTAGATCTAGGATTTCAATCAATTCATTGCATTTAGGCTTTCTAAATTTGGCATAAAGTTGCATTGTATTTTAGGTGTAAATTTGCATTTTGGATTCATTTTAAATCTGAAAATTATTTTTTTTGTTGCACAATATCACATTGATTTCGCATAGTGTTTGCATATTAGTGTACTTTTCATCATTCATATTAAAATATTGAGTCAAAATTGCATTTCAAAAAGTGTCATATAGTTCATCATTTTTCCTCCATTTCACTTGCATTTAGACACCAAATTCAGGAACATTTTGTCACAAAATTTATAGTATGAAACCTGGCATAGAAAAAACATAAAATAACTCAAAATTTGCATTTTTCACTTTTTTAAAACCCTGAGCAAGGACCCATTAGCCCATGGGTGAATGAGTCCCTATACAAGAATTTCAAACAAGTTTCTAGGTGATTTTTACTCTTTGTTTTGGCTTTCTGTTGTTTTCATATCTGAGAAGTGGTTTCCTGAAATAGCATGCTTTTGAATTCAAGTTATTGCTTCTTTAGTTAGATCTTGCAACATTTTGGAAATAATTTCTTGCATATTTCAGTTGAGGATGGTGTTAGATTTGTATATTTTTCCTTTACTTTTAGCCTCATTTCATAGCTTAGATAGATTAGATTACATTTTGCAATCATTAGAAAACAAAGAAAAAATCAAAAACATCAAACAAAACAAACAAAAAAACTAAATGTTTAACCTTGGAGAAAGCATACCCTTCAAACCCTTTATTTGTGATGAATTTGAAATGTTAGATGGAGCCATTGAGGACTTCATCTCACCTAGATCATCCACTAATGCTTTGGTACACAAGGATGTAAGCATGGACAATCATGAAAATCATAGTTTCTCTTCTCCCAATACCTCTCCTACTTGTGATGAAAGTATTTTGGTGTTAGAAGACACAATTATTGAGCATCATGAGAATCTTGTTTGTCCCTCTTCTAATGCTACATTTCTCCCAACAAACACTAAGATGGATGGCATAGATGAAGATGTTAAGTTCACATTAGATCCTCCCTTACTAGGACATCTAGGTAACTCAGTTGAGGTTATGACCACAAATTGGATCTCCTTTAATTAGTGAGCCTCCTAAGTCACCTCCTATAATAGAACCACCTAAAAAGAAACCATTAACTTCAAGATATATCTTTAATTTTACATGGCAACGTACTAATAACAATGTTTCACAAAAATTGAGTTACAATACCATTACTCACACATATAATATAGAGAACACTAGGCAACCAAAAACCACTTCCACTTCATTCCCATTGCCTCAACCTATTTTTCCTAGTGCTCCTCGTTTACCTTTACATGGTGGAAAGGAGTATGATTTTTTTGAAGAAATTAAAAATACTCCCACTAAGATATCCTTAAGGAATCTTGTTCAAACATCACCAACATACAATAGGATGCTCCAAGAAATGTTACATAAGAATAATATCCAATTTTCTATGAAATTGAATGATGTAGAGACCTCCTTTAGTTGTATGCAAGTGAAAAAGTTAGATATCACATTCCATCAACAATAATTACCCTCACTTGAGATACAAAATAAACATGATCCCTTAATGATAAAGGTGATCATTTACAAAACTATAGTTAGGTTCACTCTCATAGATAACGAAGTAGGTCTTAATGTTTGTAGCATTGATATCTTAGATAAAATTGGTGTGGATAATATGCTTATTCAACTCAATGATGTTAATATTTGTGGCTTTGACAATGTTAATAAGCAACCATTAGGAATGATCACATTACCTATTGAGGTCAGACCTATAGTTTTTCCTACCCCTATCCATATAATGCTAGGACCTCTTTCATACAACCTTCTCCTAGGGAGACCATGTATTCATGCTATGAAAGGAGTCCCATCTACTCTTCATTGTGAGATGAAATTTGAATACAAAAACAAGATATGCATGGTTGAAGCAGATGAATGAATCTATAAATCACAAGTTAAAAATGATAATAAGACTTCCAACTTTCCTAATACTTTGATTCAAAATTCCAAGTAGAACCTATATAAGTTGATGTTAATCCTAATTGTCTTTCACCTACAAAAAATATATTTAGTGATGATTGGGGGTTGTTAGATTTTATGCCTCATTTCAATGAAGAGTCCAAAATATCACCCTCAAATTCCAAAGGAGTCATATACAAATGATTCATCTTCAAACACATGTTTTAGTGATGATTAGGGTTAGTTAGATTTTACACCCTCCTTTATGGGAGAGTACAAAATATCACAATCTACACCTATAGACTCTTGTGTTTTATTTTATCAACTTGGTTCTATGTCAACAACATCACCCCATGGTGGTGATGGGGGCCCTTCAACTCCCCTCCCTCATGAGAGGATGATGCGTAAATTTAAGAAACTTAAAAAGGATTTGTTCGTCAAGAAGCCAGTCCTTCTTAAAAGCATAAAATCTCTTCATATGAGTTGGAAGAATGTTATGGTGTTGGATACAAACTTCTTTCTAAACAAGGATATAATGAAAACACAAAGAAAAATGATAGAGAACAAAGTGAATTCTATACCACACTTTTTCAAGAAAGATCTAGGTTTACCACCTTTGTCTCCATATTCATATAAGGCCTTATCATCTACTGTATGTATGACATCTTGTGATGAGAAAGAAGTGTCCCCTACTATTGATCAAGAGACTATCATGTTGAGGCTTCTCAAAGCCTGCCTAATTATTCTTCCTCAAAAAGCATGAAAGAAATTTTACAAAAAAGTTCATTTTGTGGATATCATAGAGTTCATGGTCATTCTACTAATGAATGTAAGGATTTACATAATAAAATTCAACATCTTAAGGATTGTGGTGCTCTTCCTTTTTTTGATGCACCTATTTCATCTAATTGATATTGATTTTCATCCTATCATGTTGCTCATCACTATGTGGGATTGGTAGCTTTATGTGTCTTTCTCATTTCCATTCATAGTGGTACAATATTAGGTGCAATCGTATCTATCTTGGCAGCAACATGATAGTTCTTGGTGGTTGTCTTTGTCTCTATGATTGGGGGAAAGGATAACTAGTTCTTAAAGGTGTGCATTCTCTTCAAGGATCTCCTCTTCCTCTCTTTCTACTTAAAATACTAACATAGCAAGTATGTTGACATTTTAAGTGGGGGAATATTGTCCCCTATCCATTGTTTACATGTTCCCTTCTTAAGTGATGATAGCAAACAAATTGTGACTATTACATTGGCATTATTTTTATTGACATTGACATTATTTTATTGGCATTAGCATTAAAAAAAAAATAGCATTAGCATATTGATCATGTTGTGGTTAGTACGATGAGAGCTTGTAGACTTGGCACAAATTTCTCATTATATGGTGAGAGCCTAGATAGAGGCATGACTTTCTCACTTAGCCATTATCCCTTGTGAGAATATTTTTCCAAAGGCCACCTAGCATAACAAAATTTTCTTTCCTATGGAGCCTTTGTGTTTGATGGATGTGACATAACACAAATTACTAGTCCATATTTCTTTTTTCTTTACTTTAACTTTAACATTGTATGTTTGTGTATCTTGTCTTGTTTTTGCATATCATACACCTTGTGTTTGTCCTTCTATGCTTATGTTGGTTTTATGTAGGATCTTGGTCTTGGAGGCTTGGCCACCTCATTGATATTTTTCATATTATCTCACTAACATTTGTACACTTGGACCCCCTCTTGACATGTATTTTTCTACTTTAGTGTGAGTGTGTGCTTGCACTCATCCTCTCACTAAAGTGGGGGCTAAATATAGTGTAGAAAAATGTATCCCTTTACATTTTCTCACTTGTTTGGGCCCTCCTAGTTTGAAATAGACTTCATAATTCCTTAATTTAGTGTTGTAAAATGTATCTCTTTACATTTTCACACTTATTTGGGGCCTCTCAATTAAATTGGATTAAATAATACCTTAATTTAGTGTTGTAAAATGTATTTATTTACAATGTATTTATTTACACTTCCACTCTTATTTAGGGCTCTCTTAATTAATTGAGCTTAATTTGACCTTAATAATCCCTATAATTCATCTACAAGCCTAATAAATTACATTTTTCGAAGGGGAAACCTAACATTAATTAATTCCAATACATAACACTTCACATTGAGCAATGTGTGTTCCAGGATTTAGGGCCTAGGATCCATTCACCCATGGGTGAAAGGGTCCTCCCTAAGACCTTGAACTCAATTTTGAATATGTTTTTGGTGGTATTTTTATGATCCTAAATTCAAATTTCAAATGTCATCTTGTAATGTTTTAATTTTGGGAAATTAAGGATACATATCTATAAATACAAGGTTATTTCGATCAAATCAAGTCTAAGGAAAAATGTAGCAAGAGGGAAACTTTCATGTGAGAAAATATTATTTTCAAAAGAATTTAAGAGAAAATTTCTTCATCATTTGTTGTAGCATTCAATATCTCAAGCATCATGTCAAAGTTGTGTTCATTCATGCATGTTTTTGGAGCTAACATTGTGATGTAGGTTTTAAGCATTCCAGTCAAAGATTCAAAGAAATATTCAAGTATCAAGATCCACATCCATTGAAGCCATTTCATGCAAGATCAACGTCAATATTTTAGTCTTCCCAAGGTTTATTCAATGGTTTGGTGAGTTGCAATATTGAGTTGTTCATTCATCATTTCATTCATGCTATTTCATTTCATTTGAAGGTTTAATTACCAAAATGGGGTTTGACCAAGGAAAACCCCAATTCACCCCAAAAAAAATAATTTTCCCATCTCTTTGTGTATTGTAGATTTGTAGGTTGAAGGAAAGTTGAAGATCTCAAAAGTAAAAAATTACAAAGTTGCATTTGTTTTCACATTTGTCATCATCTCACAAAAACTCGATCCTAGATTTATTTTCAACTACTCGACTGTGAAACTTGGAGAATTTGAAAGTGCAGACACAAGAGCATAAGACCCAAAAACCAACTTTAGAATGCTCAACAAGGACACATTCACCAATGGGTAAATGTGTCCTTAGATAGCTTTCGAAAATAATGTTTTCTGAGAGGTACACAACATTTTATATTCCCAAATCTACCAAAAGTTTTTTTTGTTTTTGATAGTTCTATGTTTCATCTATCAAATCCAAATTTTACATGTCATGAATGAGTGCATTTGGTATTTTTAATACTTCTCCCAAAACCCTTGTTCAATCATTTCTAACAAAAAGTTATCTCAGGACACTTTGCAACAAACATGGACACTTTGCAACTATTTTTGAAATAAGTTTTCATTGTCCTCCACTTATCGAATTTGTGTGAAATAAATTGCTAGCTCTATGCTTAATCTACTCATATTTGGTCTTACACTTTATTTTTGAGTTGATTTTCTATTTTATCTTCACCTCCCAAAAGTGTTGTTTAGTCCACATATGCACATAAAGGAAATTGCAAGATTCCTCAAAGAATTCACTCACCTAAAGGTTGAAAGTGGATTTTAACTTGAGGAATGTCATTTCCTGAATGAAATAGAAGAATAGGTAGGTTCATTCACCACATTTTTCCCTTTTTATTTATAGTAATTTTGGTGAAACATTCTAGATTTAGTATAAAACCCTATGTGTTTGAACCCTATGTTATTTTTCTATGTTTTAGGGCTAGATTCCATTCAACTTATGGTGTAGTGGTGGGAATTGTGATGTTGTTGGCTATTCCTTTTTCTTCATTCAAAATAAATTGTAGAAATCATAACTCATTATTCATTGACTCCCCAACTGTTGTAGTTGTTCCTTGAGTAGTTCATGATGTGTGTGGATTTATTGGAGTTGGATATGTAGATGCCCAATTTTATCTCTTGTTGTGCTGATAGGATCCTGTAAAGGGTCACATCTCACCTTTGATATCTACTCCTTTTCTATATGATTTGGTCCCACAATTTTTGTGTGGTGTTGGGCCACTATAGGAAAAAATGCTAAATGACCCCAACAACTTTAATGTTTTTCTCTATCTATTAGAATTGGATTTCTAGCTAAGTTTGTGTGAAAGAACACTTTTTGATAAACTATTGTGTGTTTTGCTAGATGAGCTCATCCTAAGCTTCTTTTCTTATGTTGTCCTTATATGATACTAGTTTGGTCTATACCCTTACGACCAATTATTGTAACTGGTGTGATAAAGGGAGGGACTGGTCCTTGGAAACATGTGGGATAGAATTTTGCAATGTGTCTAGAGCATCACAGGGTTGTTTAGTTTGTCACAAATGTTCCTATAGTATCTCCTCTCTTGTTGTTGCATGGAAAATATCCCTGAGTTTTTATTTTTTGGATAGGTGACATCCCAGAGAGATCCACCTGTCAACTGACTAGTGGTACTTATAATAGTTGTGGAGAATGTGTTAGTTGAATTTTTTTTCTTGGACAAGAAGTTATTAATAGAAAATATGGCATCTGGAGGCTTGGATGTCTCTCTAGAGTCCCTATCCTTCTTTGGTTCTTCCCTAACATTCTCTTCATTTCCTTCTAGCTCTTTTTTCTTTTTTCTTATTTTATATTGGGAGGGACATTCTCTTGTCCTTTGGTTTCTTGGAAAACATTTTCTCCTCTAACTGCTTGGGATTCAGTCTCTTCATTCTCTATTTCTTGAACAACAACTTCTTTTGGTCCTTGTTCCAAGTTTTTTGGCAGTGACTCATATAATCTTTAGGTGGATTCTTTTTTTTCCTTTTAGAGAGCCTCAACATCATTTGAGTCATCCTACATTAACCATTCAACCTATTGCTTTGTCTGGAACTCATATTTTTTTACTCATTAGCTTGTTTCTATTCATTGGTTATATTAGTGCCAACTATAGAGATGGCTTGATCTTTGATTTCTTTGTATCAATCCAAAGCTCTAGCCCTTTTTTCCCTTATTTTTGCAATGATTACATTGGGGAAATCTTCCATGGCTTCCTCAAGACTTTTATTTAGATAGTTGACATACCTTGTCAAAATTTGAATTCTTCTATCTTGATTGGATGCATCATATTCTTCATACATTTTTAGGACTTAAGGTAGCATCCCATGGTAAACAATAGCATTGAATGCTTCTAGTAAATTCATTGGATCTAGTGAAAGTTCTGGATATTATTGTTCTATTGTCTTCTTCTGCTCTACTTTCTCTTGGAGATTTAATTTTATTGGTGAAGTCTCAAAGGTCCTCCTAGTTCAATTCCTCCTTTGTAGAGGTTTCTCTAGCTATACATCCTCTGAGATGTCTTCAACCTCTAGTTTTTTGAAATTTTGTTTTGGCTTAGTAGCCTTTTTTTTACACCTTGGGTTCTTTTGGGTGTATGTGCCAGTTAGATCGAAAGAGGATGTAACGCCCTGTTGTGCGAACCCTAAAGGACAAAAAACAATAATCACAGCACAATTTTTTTTTTTTAAACAAGTAAACATAACATACATGTAATACACATTAAGTCATGACATAAATTTCATTTAAGCAAATTCACTAACACATACATCCCTTGGGGTACACGAGGAGTCATTACAAGACTTAGATCCACACAACAACAATATAGAATAAAAACCAAAGATATAATCCATAACAAAATAAACATTAACCAATATAACACATACATGAAAATTCATTGATAAGAAACCATCTGTGAACATAAATACAACATATACATGAATAACTTAACACATTGAATAACAACTGCCATGGCCAAAATCCACACTGAGTTTAACATTACATTACAGTACAATGTTTAAGAAGTACAATGATACAAAAGTGTTTCCAATCATGAACGAAAACCATACAACAAGATAACATGATGCATAATATCATAACTGGCTCCAAGATAGATACAACCCTGGAGTCGCCACAACAGCACCAATCCGCACCTCTCGATCCTCGACTGGGGACCCAATGGGGTGCTTAGCATGTTCCACCCGACCATGTGGGTCTGAAGACCCACCCCCCATGCTAAAGGGGCTGACAAGAAAGAGTCCTCAACCAAGAACATTCAAACAGGGAACCACAAGATTCAACATCATACAAAAGTATCATAAAACTCAAGGATTACAATGACAAAATCAACAACATCCAAGAGTCAACATAATAACTTAAAGTCATAAGTCTCATCACATTAAACAAAACAATAACTAGAACCAAATAACCAAATACATATCATGAAACACTTCGAAAACAAACTGAATTAATAACATAATACAATTCCACATTGCAATTAAACAACACAATAACATCATAACACAGTACCATAAGAGTACAAGGTCATAAATCAAATATCAATGAGATCATACAAGACCACAAAGTACACCAAATATATATCAAGGCAATAATCACAAATCAATATAAATCCATATATCAACAATCTAAACCAACTCCCACAACCTACTTCTAGAGGAACACAATAAAGTAAAACACATGGGCAACTAGGGGAGAGTGTCATCGCATAGTCCTACATGGGCTGTCCTGTGCACTTCCTCCCAACTGGAGGCGCTGGTCCCATCTATGGCTATCCTATGCCCTTCCTCCCAACTGGAGGCGCCGGTCCATAGGGTGACTCATGCGGAGCCGTAAACCTCTCATGAAGACGAGGTCACAACCTTGCCAACCACGGCCTTCTCAGCCTTCCATTAGTCTACAAAAGCACTAATGAAGATGAGGCATCCATTTTTAAATCTTATAATGATATTACTACCCAACCCTCCTAAGTTAATTATTAGGTTTTCACTTAATTACTAACTCACTCATGGGTTATCCTGTGCCCTTCCCCTTAAACGGGGCGAAGGCCCCCACGAGGAGCCACTCTCCCTAGAGACCCAACAACATCAAACCAAAACCAAGGGTTGTACAACATAATAAGAACATTAGATCACAATAGAGAATACATGCGAGGCATTACCCATCTCGCTATAAATACATAATCAAAATCTCAATGATTCCAGTACAACCCTTTCAAAATCATGAAACCAAAACACTTGCCACATTAAGGCACATAAAAAGAGAACATCAACTGACAATCATCTCAAGCCTCTAGAAGTATCTCAAAAGGTTTACACTAGGGTTTCCCCATCAAAGAACTGACAACAATAATTGCAAGACCTTAAAGAACTAATTTCAATTCAAATGTAATGATTGAATACATTAAAATAAGGTCAACAACTCCATCCAAACTACATAATCAACTTCGATACAAAATAAATTGAAAATTCAAGAAGATCAACTATCCACAACTCATAAACAAAACACGAGTCCCCAATTACATTGCAACCCAAATTAATTGACAAAGGATTCCTTGAACCAAAATTAATCTCCAAAGGCATTCACACCAACACAGAAAACATCCAAAAACAATCCTTCAACAACAGAGGTAAAAACATGCAACCAGGCATCCAAGGGAGACCTCAATTTCCTCCTCACAAGACACCCGTATAGTTGGTAAACAAATGACCTTTGATAAAAATCAACAAACATGACAACAATGTAATTAAATGTTTCACCAAAATAATAAAAGTGGGAAGACTGCATTCAATAGGAAGCATAAACTTATCACAACCAAGCATCGCATTAGTATCCAAAATACTCCACCACAAAATTAATTAATAAAACCCCCACAACTCAAAACAAACCAAGAATTCACCATGTAAGCTTAAACGAATATCAACACAAATTAACTTAAAGAAGATCCCCAACTCATGTCAACTCAAGAAAAGTCATAATGAAAGGATATATGTCAAATTACTCAATGAAATTAGTTCTGAAACCAAGTGATTCCCAACAAGGACACCACAAATCAAATTACCCCTAAATGAACAATGACCACTCAAATATGATTTATCCATTCGTTTAATAAGAATTAATTTAAAATAAATAAAGGAACTCTATAATCACATATCGTAATTATCTCAAGGCACATTTTTACATTTCACAATATTCCTTATCATTAATCTCATAATTAAATTAAAAGATTATTTCCTTCAAATAATAATAATATTTGAGACAATCTTAATACAATTTCCTAGTTATTTAGCTTACACACTAATCTTACCATACTACTCTAAAGGTTATAAAATAACAATACTCACCTACAAATTAACAAAGGATAATCCATAATAATTGTGGTAATAATAATATCCTAAATTTCTTAATCTTGTTAGACAAATCTGCTAATCATTTAATAATGGAAATAACCTTCACTCAATTCTCAGTGTCAAGGGAACTTAACTTTGTTTATCTTTATTTAAGTAACCATTTTCAACCTAAATATAGTCTTCTTTACTTTATTAGTCCCATACATTCATAAGTATATACATTAACAATTATTAACTTCAAAATTGCTTCCCTATTCCTTAATTCACTTATCTTCAAAACTAGTCATAGACACAAATAATCCTTATTTTAGTTTCTTAACTCAACATTTATTAATTACAACTTTTGCAAGAAATAATTTCCATAAATCAAATTTTAAAGCACTAGACCCCTTTTAATATTTGATTGGAGCATTTTCCAACAGCTACTCATGCATTTATTTTGAATCAATCAACAAAATATTTTAAAAATTACATTTAACTAATCTTAAACACATATTTAATTACCTAAACTTCATCATACAACAAATGAACGAATAATATCAATTCCAAGATTAACATCTATTAATGAACACAATATATATGCAATTTATCGTTTACTGAAAGGATCAGATAAAACCAAACTAAGGCAACTTTATTCAAGGGAATGTGATCCTTCTTTGGTGTATACGACCTTGAAAATCAACTAACATTGTAACTATTTAATATAAGACATTCTTATAAAATTCTGTGTAAACCCTATAGGATAGTTTGAGCCATGTTATCATTTAAATCTATACACCCTACCTAGATCAAGTGTGCCACATAGGTTATAATAGGAACCAGAGAGATTATTTGATTTACTACACCTTTGCTAGTCTAAAAGAGTTGCAGCTGTGACGGGTTGCCAAAGGTTTCAGGGAGACTATTTAATCTCAGCTCTAAATGTCACCACAGTAATAGGTTGCCAAGTATATTAGAAAGTGACTATTGGAATTTGCAAATATCACCATCTACTTGCATTATTATCAAATCTCACACGTTATCCACAAGATAGAAGGGAAGGAGAAAGGTGAGGTGCAAATACGTGACTTAAGAGCAGAGGAAATAATGTACAACTTTTTCTTTCCTAAACTAGATGCCTTTCTACTTGGTGGCGAGTTTCTAGAGACATGCTTAAATCTGAAGTTGGAAGTTAAACTTCACCACGATCAAAGGCGAGCTCACTATTGTGTTAATACATTGATAATATTTATTTTCAAGTGCTACAACTGCGATAGATTGACATGAGAATCAAGCAGGTTATTTAAACCTTTAAACTTCCTGTTATGAATAGGTACGTGGCTGAGAGAGGTTGATAATGAACTCAAAGATTATTTAAAACTTTAAACTTCCTGTTATGTTCTGGTGCGACAGCTGAGACAAGATGCAAAAAAGAAACAGAGAGTTTATTTAAACCTTTACACCCTACCATGCTGCTATGACAGGTTGCAAATAGAATAAGAGATTTTATTTAAATCTATACACCCTACCATGCTCAAGTGCGGCTAAGACAGAATGACAATGAATCAGAAATAATATTTAAACCTTCTACCAAAGCAGCGATGCAAGGAAAAAAAAACAAGAGGAATTAAACAACGTATCAACTACCAAGGGAAAAATTACCAGAAGTTTTCAAGAAGATAACAATGTAGCTCATAGAAACAAAGAAATAGATCTACGGTTGGTTGCAACTGGCCAAAGCTTGAAGAATCCCAAGGAGAATATCTTGCAAAGGTACCGTTAACTTCAGGGAAAGTATCGATGATGCTAAATATAACAGTCTGAAAGATGGGCATGGGTTATGTATCAAATGACCAGCACTAATGGAGAGATGCCGATCCAGTAACAACATGCTAAGGAAAAGTAAATCGAATGCTTGGAGATTTATTTTAAATGCTCAAAGTGAATCTTATTCCCCAAGGATCCATTGCTAATAAGGTAGCAATCTAAAGAAGATGGGAGGCTCACACCTAGCTTAGAGAGGAGGTAAACAAATCTCAAATAGAAAAATTAAAGAAATTTGAATTCCAAATACAAGGAAACGATATCTAGACAAGTACAAAGAACACAAACTATTGGAATGGAATCAAATCTAGATTCATCAAATAGCATGATAGCATTGGACTACAGGCAGATCACAAGTCATGCATTTTAAATCCAATCTCAAGCTTAAAGCATTGATAGCAGGCTGTACTTGTTCAAATCATAATAAATGAGCAAGTGACTTTTGGTTTCCAAACAGGGTATACATATGGCACATTCATATACAAAACATAATTAAAATTTGGAAATGATGGAACCTGATTCCTGAAACTTGGCAAGTTGGAGATCCAGTGTCGAGATCACTTATCCATTCCCCCCATCAACACCCCCAAATTTTCTTTTATTCTCTTGATCTCTTTTCCTTTGAACGCCCATGCTTCTCTCTATAACTTCTCTCGGTATCAATATATCTCCCAGGAATTTTTTTTTAGATCCATTGAAGCCGAATGGTCCCAAGAAAAAAATCATGGCATGATCCAAGAGAAATTTTTCCATCCCCTTCCTTTCGTTTTCCCAATAGTTTTCTTATCACGATAATTTATTATTATTTATTTAATTAGCAATAAACTATTCACTTTCCATTTTCCAATTGCTTTCCGTGCTTTTATTTTCAGTTCAAAATCTTATCTTCCATTTATTTAATTTTAAAGAAAAATACATTACCTTTGATATTTTAATGAGTTAACTCTAGCACAATATTATTCATCTTTTCTATTTTCGATTAGAATCTAATTTATCTTTAGTTAGTAATGAGCTATCTACTTTCCATCCAATCAATTAAAATCTATTAGCAATAATATTTACCCTTCACGCCATTGGGATAATTATCTTTGAACAACTATTAATTATTAATTATTATCGAATATCCTTAAAAGAATACTTTTTACAAAACAATTAGTTTATTTATTTATCAATAACTCTTTACTTAATATTTTATAAAACTAATCTATTTAATTTTCATCTTAATTTCTAGTTTTATTTACTCAATGCTATTTTAATTAATTGAGTACACAATTCCATCAAATTATGTTAACTGCATAAACTAATCACACACAAAACAACCATAACGCAATTAAACACTTACACAAAATCCGGAAGGGTCACAACGGAGGGGCACTACAGAGGAGTTGGTGTTGATGTTGAGGGTACTTCCAATAATCTTAGAGGGGTGACCTAGGACCATGTGGTCCTTCTCCATGATGATTCAAAGAACGTTGGAGTGTTGAAGTGGGTTGTGACCTTTCCTATTTCTAAGCTTTCTTTTTCTTCTTTTCCTCATCCTCTTTTCTGGAAACTACCTCTTTATATGTTCTAAATATAGGAGTAGTGTTGTCCCTTGGGTTCCAGAGCAAGGCTACAACATATGAATCAATCTTCTTTGTTGTTATTTCATACAAAAGTTCCATAATCTATAATGTGTAGGGTTCAGTGACTTCCATGTACAAGAAATCTTTATCTATTGTTGGGTTGTGAGATAGGGGACCCAGTCCTTGAATTACATTTGCTAGAAATATTTTCAAAAATTCCTAGTAAGTAGTATGTCTGTCTTCAAAATCTGCAAATTGGTTGGTGTGGTCCCTAATTTAGGCTACTCTAGTTTGGTCTAATTGTCATATTTTTTATTTGAATACTGATAACTCATTCAAGAAATATAACATTAAATAGATTATTAGAGTGTTGTACTAAAAATAGTGCCTAGAGGTCTTGATCTTATCCAATTTCTCCATCAATTGCTCATTCATGACTTCACATAAGTCGAATTCTTTATCTTTGGGCATCATTTGGTAGGAAGTGTGGATGGTGGTGGAAGTGGTAGAATCCTCTTGGTTTGCATAGTACACTTTTTAAGTGATCCACATTGTTGCATATTTGACCATTGGATTCAATATTAACTTCAAGATCAAAATGTGATTGTCAAATGTGTCTCCCATTAGCCTCTACACTTTGATATTCTTGATAGTCTTTTTGGTTGGGGTCCCTCTAATGTTTTCTAGCTTAACCACCACATAGATGGCTCCCTTTATATTGTTTTATGGATTTTCAAGGTACATATACTCATCATGTATCTAGCTTAGGATAATGAGCACCCACTCTTCCTCCAAGAAAAAGTTTAAGAAATCATTTCATACATCTAGGCTTCTCTTCCCAATATCCATGTATTCATGTCTATATGACTTCCCATCATCTGTCATTAGTTTTTGGCAGATCTCTTCAATCTTGGAATGGTTGATTTCAACAATGGATTAATGGATATACTTCCTTGTATCCTCCAGATGGACTACATTGTGCAGAATTGATGAGAATGCTCCATATTTGTTAGTGAGCCTTGATTTGAAAGGGAGTGATGTAGGAGAATCCAAGGAAAAGATAAATATTGCATTGACAAAAAAAAATCTGAGTTACATTTTTTCCAATAAGGGCTGAATCGGTTTGAACTTGCTATGTATGGCAGTTTACTAGCATTCGAGTCTTAGGAGTAAGCAGCATGAAGAAGGAACATATTTTAAAATTTAGAATTGGTCAACATACTCATCGGTGTGACATGGCAATTTTGAACAGACCATATTTCATGTCCCATTGATATACCGATGGTAGAATCAATTGTGGTAAAAATTTGCAAAGAGTTCACATTGGAGGGAGGTTCTCATATTGGTGGGATGACATTCAATGTCCCTTCGACATCCTGATGAAATATTAACATTTTGATGAGCTACTTCAAGGAGACTCTGGGTTATCAAAAGGATTCATTTCAAAGTCCCTTTAATAGAGCGATAAGGCATATTGTGGTGATGATGAGATTTCATGCTGATAGGATTGCAACTCCCTTCGATCAGGGAGACAAACAGGCTTTGGCAGGAGGTCTTGAGGAGTTTGTTTGACATCCCAAAAGAAGTTTTATCAATGGGACCTTGCCATATTAGGGTGAGAATATTTTAAGTCCCCTTGGCTCTACGATGGTAGGAAGGTGGAAAGAAACATGAGGAGGTTGATAGTGATAGACGAACGAGTAAGGTGGTGACATGTGGCGCGATATTATTCATTGATTGCACATCATTTTTGTGAATCAACATGATCATTGGATAAATGATTTCAAACATGAAGCCAATGGATGGAAGATGATAACCTAGCATGAACGAATATAAATGAAGTGAATAATAGAAAGGTAACTACCTGAAGATCTCATTGTTCATTGGATGAGGAGGCAGTACTATGAGAATGTAAGGGAAGAGAATTCTTATAAGATAAGCTGAGCTAGTGAACAAGGGGGAGAACTGACTAATACAGATTGAGAGATAGAGGGTGACAGAATAGCATGTTGGTTAGGAGATCGTGAGTAGAGTTGAAGGCCAATCTGTATGTCAAACCGTTGATTTTGTAATAAAATCCCATTTAATTCTATAATGTTGTAATTCATTTTCCCATTCCAAAATAATAAAATATCTTTTCTTTCTTCCTGCATTTTGTTTTTTTTTTGTTTTGTTGTTGTGAGGTTGAGCCAGTAAGGGGAGTCCCTTCATCAAGTGGTATCATAGTAGGTTGTCTTGAGTTTGTAAATAGAGCGTCGAATGTGAGGTAGTTTGCAACAGGACCTATGAGTGTGGGTTGAGATCAAAATGCCTCCTATACTTTCCCAACTTGGTAGATGTAGAGGCAAAGGCAGTGGAGCAAGAGATTCACCTAGAGATGAAATCAGATCCCTTAGAAGGAAATTAGAAACCTTGCAAGAAGAGGTTCATAGGAGAGAAGTGCATTGAGAAAGAGATGAAAGTGAAGATGAAACTAAAGAGGAAATGGAAAAGGAAGAATAGGATCAAATGGATCATAGAGAAATGAGATTGTTGAGAGAAATATCCATCCTTGGAAAGAAACCTAAAATGGAGGTTTCAACTTTTAGTGAAAGAAACAAAATATTTGAAAGAAAACAAAGAGGTGGAGGCCATGGTGGAGAGCTAGTAGAAAACCATATGGAGGCCGAAGTGGAGATCAAAGGAAGGGTGAAGGATCCAGTAACAGTCAAGATCAAAAAAGAGATGACTCATATCAACCTCTTGATCAAAATAGTGGAGACTGAAGAGGTAGAGGAAGATCTGAACAAGGACCAAGAAGAGGAGGCTTTCGAGGAACCTATTTTCAATGTAGAGATGGACATAGGGATTATGAGTGCCCTCAACATCAAGGGAAGAAAAATAGAAGACCTGAAGGTAATGCTCAAGTTTCCCATGTAGATGAAGACATGTAGTACTCACATTCTGAAGATGCTAAATGGGGTGAGACCCTTGTTGTCAGAAGAGCCTTGCTTAATGAGGAGAAAGAGCCAGACCAAAAAAAAATCTGTTTCACACTCGATGTAAATGTTTAGGTAAACTTTGTAATGTTACCATTGATGGAGGTAGTACAAACAATCTTGTGTCAGAGGAAATGGTCACTAAGTTATAGTTGGAAAGGAGAAGGCATCCAAACCCATATCAGATTCTATGGTTGTAGAAGGATGAAAGGGATTTGATCAATGAGAAATGTCTGATAAAGTTTAAGATTAGTGACTATAAGGATGAGGTTTTGTGTGATATCATACCTATGGATGTTTATCACATGTTGTTCAGTAGACCATGATAGTTTGATCGATGAGCGGTGCATGATGGACATGCTAACACCTATTCATTGAAAAAGGATGGATTTTGTCATAAGTAAACCCCCTACAAGGAGCAAAAGAAAAGGTATGCATTAATGAAAGAATTTTATTAGTTGATGGAAGAAATTTCCTAGAAGGTATGAGACATGAGCATATGTGTTTCACATTAATCCCTAGAGATGAAAAGGAAGATAATAGTAAGGTACCTATAGAGGTTCAAGATTTTTTGAATGAGTTTTAGGGAATTGTTTCTGATAATGTACTTGAAGGTTTGCCTCTAGTAAGGAAAATCAGCCATCAGATGGATCTAATTCTTGGAGCCAGTTTTCCAAATAAGGCATCCCATCAAATGAATCTAGCCAAAAATGAAGAATTGAATAGACAAGTTCAAGAGCTATTGAAAAAAGGATTGATCAAGGGGAGTTTGAGTCCATGTGTAGTACCTGTAGTATTAGCACCTAAGAAGGATGGAGAATGGCAGATGTGTATAGATTCCAGAACTATCAACAAGATTACTATCAAGTATAGGTTTCCCTTGCCACAGATGGATGACATCATGGCTTTTTTGAGAGGAGCAAAGTACTTCATGAAGATGGATCTAAATAGTGGTTACCACTAGATTTGAATTAGAGAAGGAGATGAATAGAAAATAGCCTTCAAAACCAAAGGAGGTTTGTACAAGTGGTTAGGCATGCCTTTTAGGCTAACCAATGCACCGAGAAAATTCATGCGGCTCATGAATGAGGTATTAAAATAATTTTTGGGTACATTTGTTATTGTTTATTTGGATGACATTTTAATTTTCAGTAAGACATTGGATGAGCATCTAATGCATATCAGAATTTTTTTTTGAGAAGTTGAGGGAAGAAAAGTTGTTAATCAACTTGAAGAAGTGTAGTTTTGTGAAATGTGAGTTGGTATACCTAGGATTTGTGATCTTATAAGAGGGTCTTAAGATGGATCTAGAGAATGTGAGAGCTATTGTTGAACAACCTACACCAAGGAGTGCTACATAGGTAAGATATTTTCATGGTCTAGCATGTTTTTATAGGAAGTTTATCAAAGGTTTTAGTAGTATTTGTGCACCCCTGATAGAAACAATGAGAGGGGATAGAAATGGGTTTAAGTGGAGTACAATACCAGCAAAGAGTTTTGATTTACTAAAGAAGAAAGTTATGGAATAACCTATTTTAGCACTCCTATATTTCAATAAGGTATTTTAGATAGACTGTGATACCATTGGTAGCGTCACTGGAGCTATTTTGAGTCAAGAAGGTAAACTCGTTGCCTAATTTAGTGAAAATTTGAATGATGCAAAGAAGAAATATTATGCTTATAATCAGGAGTTCTATGCTATAGTTCAAGATTTGAAGAAATGGAGACATTACTTGTTGCCAAAGGAGATTGTTTTATTTATTGATCATTAGGTTTTACAGTATTTAAACAGTCAAGGGAAGTTAAATCAAAGGAATTTGAAATGGGTTGAGTTTTTGCAAAGTTACACATTTTTTTTGAAGCATAGGAGTGGAAGATTGAAAAGAGTTGTAGATGCCTTGAGTAGGAGGCTTAATTTGTTAACAAAAATGTAAATTGAAGTTCTAGGGTTCAATGAACTCAAGAGTTTGTATCTTGAGAATCCTAATTTTGCAGAGGCTTGGAAAGCTTGCATGCAACATCACTCTAGATTGGACATGATGGTTGGATTTTACAATCCAAGAAGGTATGTTGTTTCGAAGGAATTAGTTGTGCATTCCAAGGAGTTCCATGAGAGAGAACTTGATCAAGGAGAAACATAGTGGAGGATTAGTTGGACACTTTGGTCAGGATAAAACCATTACTGTTGTTGGTGAACATTACTATTGGCCACAATTGTAGTAGGATGTGAAGAAGTTTATACAGGGTTGCAGATATGTCAAATGGAAAGAGGAACAAGTCAAATACGAGGTTATATCAACCATTACCTATACCAAAGAATCCATGGGAGGACATCAACATGGATTTTGTTCTTGGTTTTCCAAGGAAACAATGAGGTCATGACTCTATATTTGTGGTGGTGGAAATATTTTTGAAAATGGCACACTTCATTCTATGTCATAAGACTAGTGATGTTCATATTGTAGAATTATTTTTCAGATAGGTGGTGTGAATACATGGTCTACCAAAGAGCATAGTTTCAAACCAAGATACCAAGTTCATTGGGTATTTCTAGAGGACGTTGTGGAAGAACATGAAGACTGATTTGAAGTTTAGTTATGCACATCATCCAAATACAAATGGACAAATGAAGGTGGTGAATATGATCTTGGGTAACTTGCTGAGATGATTAGTAGGAGATAAACCCAAGGGATGGAATTTGATTTTACTATAGGAAAAATTTGCTTACAACAATTTTTTCAACTAGAGCACTAGTAAATCACCATTCTAGATTGTGTATGGGAGTAGTCTTAGAACTACTTCTGTATTGAGGAAGATGGATAAGGGGGAAAAGCATAGTGCTAAAATTGAGGATTTTGCTAAACATCTAGAGAATGTGCATGAATAGGTTAAGAGACATACCAATAAGATGAATTCATAGTATAAGGCTAAGGAAGATAGAAAAAGAAGGTATAAGGAGTTCTAGGTAGGAGATGAAGTCATGGTTCATTTGTGAAAGGAGAGGTTTCCAATTGGCACATGCAACAAGTTAAAGATAAAGAAGTTTGGGCCATGCAAGATCCTAAAGAAGTGTGATTCAAAAAATGTGTATTAGGTGGAGTTGCTGAGTGAGATTCATGTTTCACTTGTGTTTAACATTTATGATTTTACATAATACCATGAAGGATAGAAGGAGCATGAGTTGATAGAGGCACAATGGATGATTCCAACACCTACTTTAGACAAGGAAGAGATTGAAGAAATTTTGGATAGTTGTGTGGGTAAAAGCACAAGGAATAGGAAATATCATGAGTACTTGGTGAAGTGGAGAGGAAGGGTTGTTGAAGATTCAACATGGTTGTCTAAGTTAGAGGTTAGATGTTTTTTTTTCATCTAGCTCCCGAGAAGTGATAGGGTCACTTTTCAAATTACCTAGGGTGTGTGATGCAGGAGAATCTAGGGAGAAGAGAAATCTTACATCACAAATTTGTTTTTGAGTTACTTCTTTTCCAATGAGGGTTGAATCAGTTTGAATTTGCTAAGTATGGTGGTCTACAAGCATTCAGGTCTTAGGAGCAAGTGACATGAAGAAGGAATGAATCTCGATGTTTGGAATTGGTCAACATAGTCATCAGTGTGACATGGCGATTTCAAAGAGACCATATTTCATGTCTCATCGAGATACCTATGGCAGAAGCATCAATGGTAAAAGGTCACAAAGAGTTCACATTGAAGGGAGGTTCTCATATCGGTAGGACAATATTTGATGTCCCTTTGAGATCTTAAGAAACTGTTAAAATTCTAATGAGCTACTTCAAGGAGACTCTGGGTTATTGGAATGAGTTATGTCGGAGTCCCTCCAATGGAGCAATAAGGTATATCATGGTGATGGTGGGATTTTGGGATGACAGGATTACAAATCCCTTTGATTGGGGAGACAAACATGTTGCAAGATGGTGTGTCCCTTGGTATTCCTTGTCTAGCATGATGCTTAGGTTTGTGACATGGCTTAACTGCCTCCTATGGATCTTACATAAATCTGGCAGTTGTATCAGGCATTGACAGGCTGATCTTTTGGTGCAACGACAACCACTAATGTAACAATTGGTATCAAAGCTGAGGTCATAGGTTCAAACCCATCACTTGCGCTGGGGGGATTGTTGCAAGATGGTGTGTCCCTTGGTCTTCCTTGCCCAGCATGGTGCATGGGTTTGTGGCATGGCTTAGCTACCTCTTGTGGATCTTACATAAATTTGGTGGTTGTATTAGGCATTGATAGGTCGATATTCTGGTGCATCTGCAACCAGCAGTGTAATAAAAAAGGCTTCAACAAGAGGTCTTGAGGATTTTTTTCAAGATACTAAAGGAGTTTTATCAATGATACCTTGTCATATCAGGTTGAGAGGATTTCAAGTCCCCTTGACACTGCGATGGTAGGAAGGTGGATGAAGACATGAGGAGGTTGATAGCAATATATAGATAGGTAAAGTGGTGAAATGTGGCACGATATTATTTGCTGATTGCACATTGTTGTTGTGAATCAACACGATCATTGGCTAAACAATTCCAAACATGAAGTTGATGGATGGAAGACAACATGAAAGAATAGAAATGAAGTGATTGATAGTGTGGTAACTACTTGAAGATCTTGATGTTCATTGGATGACAAGGCAATACTATGACAACATAAGGGAAGAGAATGCTTATAAGATAAATTGAGCTGGTGAAAAAGGGGGGAACTGACAGATATAGATTGAGAGATAGAGGGTGAAAAATAGCATGTTGGTCAAGAGATCATGAGAAGAGCTGAAGGCCGATCTGTATGTCAGATCGATGATTTTGTAATCGAAGCCCATTTAATTTTGTAATGTTGTAATTCATTTTCCCATTCCAGAATAATAAAATATCTTTGCTTTCTTCCTACATTTTGGTAGTTCTTTCTATGTTGTTGTTGTGAGGTTGAGCCGATAAGGGAAGTCCCTTCATCGGGGAGTCTTTTGAACACTGGTCTAGGCTTCTCCATTATGTGGAAAACTATGGGAATTCCCATTAAAGGAAGTTCCCATTGTGGAATTTCCATTTTTCCTCAGACTTTTCTATAGAGTTTTCTAGCTTTTGCTCCATGAATGCTCTATTCTCATACTAACAATATGTGAAAATTGGGAAACGCTTTAGGCTTTTTATAAGATGGAATTTAGTGAGGTGTGAGTTGTAGTGAGTGGTAGATGAGATCTTAATGCTCTACCTATTTGTGACTTTTGCGGGTCACTTTTGGGTGATTTGATGGATGTCAGTGGTATTAAGGTGGGTTAATCATGCTTGTTAGTTATGCTATGGTACAATGGATTTTGGTGAAAATAATGTGTTTCATTATAGTGGTAGTTGATAATGCTTCAATCATGCACCATTTTCCATAGCAAAATTGTGTCATCGAGTCAACAAAGTTTAATGGACCCAGATTCATTGATGTGATGAATGTAGAGCGAGCCTAACCATATAACTTTTAGCTGCCCATGTTTCTTGAATTTTCTATCATATAATCACACAAGATCCCTTGTTTGGATTGTCTTTAGGTGGAAGTTTTGGTCATGCCATTATTTTTTCCTTTAACGTTCTAACTATTGGTTGTACATGGAAAATTGTTAGTATTCATCTAATTTTTCTAATTCTTCTACCTGCGTCTTTAGGGATTCATCTTCTTTGAGCCATAAGGTTAGGGTAGTCCATATGTTTTGAATGATAAAGTTCATGGGTATTGTTGTTTCAAGGATGTAAACCAAATAGAATGGTGTAAACTTTCTTTTCTATTTATAGGAGGTTTGGTATGCCCATAATACTAATGATATCTTAATATCCCAATTCGTTTGGTTTCCTTCACATAATTTTTTTATAATTATCTTGTCTAGGGCCTCACTAGATCTATTAGCTTGTGGGTGGTGGGGTGAGCTTTTATTATACATTATTATTAAATTTTGCAATAATTCTCATATCATGTTGTTTATGAAATGTTTTCCTTGGTCACTAACTATGCTTAATGGGCATCCATATCAAGTAATGATATTATTGTATAGAAACTTAGTGGTAGTTTTGGTGGTGTAGTCTCTAATCAATTTTACCTCTACCCATTTTGTTAAGTACTCTATACTAGTGATGATAAATTGAGCCTTCGAATGCCTTGCTGGTGGGTTGATTGGCCTTATAAAATCAATCACCCATTTCTCAAATGGGTTTTAAGCTAGTATCGTTCTGACGGGCATCTCATCTCTAGTAGTAGGTCTTCCTATTCTTTGATAGATGTCACATCCTCTTACGTATTCCATGGCATATTTATGTAATGTTGGCCAACATAGACCTGCTAGTTTTACCCTTCTTGTGATAGATTCTTTGGAGTTGTGACCTTCGACAATCCTACTATGAGCTTCCTATAGGATGGATTTGCTTTCATTTTTGTAGACTACTCTATAGAGAATGTCATCTTTTCCCTTGTGGTGTAACTCTCCCTCTTCTAATGTATAAGGTTTTTCTCTCCATACCATTGATTGTCTATCCTATAGTGTTAGGTCTTTGCGAAATTTTCTTGGTTGATAGCAAGATGGCAATATCCTCTAGTTCTTCTAGTACTATTGTGATTCCAAACAATTTTTTTCCAAGAAATTCTTCCTCGTATACATCTAGTTCCTCACGGGTTTCCAATTGGGATAGGTAGACCAACCCTTGGTTGCTCTTCCTAGGTTTCACCATTATTTTGAAGATGAACTCTTGAAATAGTAGGAGCTAGATATCTAGCGATGAGTTACCGACTTTTTTAATAGGAACTTCAGGGGTTCATGATCTGTGAAGAAATTGAAGGGAGTGTATAGCAGGTAGTGCCAGTATTTTTGTAAATCATATACCATTGCTAACACTTCCCTTTTTGTAGTGGTGTAATTTTTTTCTACAATAGATAATTTCCTGCTAGAAAATTCTATCAGATGATCCTTATTCCATTTAGGTTGAGTGAGCATAACTCCAATTGCTATTCTAGAGGCATCTACATGGACATGAAAAGGATTATTCCAATCTTAAAAAAATAGGATGTGTTCCTCTGCTATATTCTATTTCAAAGTATCAAAAACCTTCTAGGAATCTTCATTACATTCAATGATTTACCATGTTTTCTTCCTTAGGAGGTCTTCTAATGGTGTTGAAATTCTTATGTATCCTTTAATGAACTTTCGATGGTATCCTGTATATCCTAGAAATTTTTTGACTTCCAAAACATTTTTTGGTGGTGGTATATTCAAGATCAAATCCACTTTTATCAGATCTACCATGAGTCCTTATTTGCATATTATGTGGGAAATAAGAGTCCCATAGGAAACTGCAAAAGAGCACTTCTTTAGGGTTAATGAGATTTGCATACTTCTACACCGATTGAGCATCATCTAGAGGACCTAGAAATAGTCCTTTACTAGTCCATAGACTATCCAATCATCTAAATAGACCCAATAAAATATTGAATGAAATCTTTGAAAGTGTTGATCATTATCTAGTTGAACATTTCTAGAGTGTTCTTTTGTTCAAATGGCATGACTTTGTACATATATGATCCCCATTTACTAGAAAGTGTAGATTTGGGTTTATCTTCTTCCTTGATTCTTACGTAGTGTTATCTAGAGAATCCATCTATAAATGATTAGACCCCCCTCCCGACAACTGATTGTAATATTTCTTCTATAAAGAGTATGGGGAACAAGTCATGTATGCATGATTTTTTGAGTTCTCAGAAGTTGATGCATACCCTTATCTCTTTGTTTTTCTTATTTTTATCCACCATTGGGATTATCCACCCTACATATTCCACTAACATATTTATTTTGGCTGCTAGCATCTTGTCAATTTTGGTTCTTATTTTCTCCTTCATATTAGGATTCAATTAGTATGGTCTCTTCTGGATCGGTTTGGTCCCTTCATTAAGTTAAATTTTCATAACATCTGCTTCTCCTTTGATCCCTTTTATTTAAGTGAATTTCCAAGGAAATAGGTTTTGGAATTTTGTTAGTATTTCAATGGTTCATGCGACTACCTGTTCTCCCCAATAGTCTCCTATGCATGCTAATTTTTGGTCACCTTCTTCTCTAATGTTTGTTTCATTTATATCTATTGGTTCATTGTAGTATTTCTACTTTGGACTGGTAGTTTCTTCTATCTCCCTCTTCCCCTGGTTGATTTCTATATCCATTAGTTATTCTTCTTCATCACCCTGTATTTCCCAACAATGTTTTCCTAATCTAGACATTTCCTATTTTTCCCATCCCTTGAATTTATATATTTTCTCTAATGGTGTGGAATGGTATTTTGGTGCTTGTATTTCATCTTCAAGTGGGCTAAATATAATCCCTTTTATTCTTTCGAGTATAGTCTATATTTGAAGTTCTTTAATAGAAAATGAAAAGGTCTATATGAAATCACTAGTTAATTATATCGAAGTTTTGGTTTATACCCTTCTTTCCTATTCAATATTCCATGTTCTTGCTATCGAGCATAATGTCAAGTATAATAACTGAATGTATAGCTAGTCATCATATTCATGGTTCTCAATAATATCTATATATCTCTAGATGCTTCTTCAGTGGGACTTTTCCTTCATATGGTGGTATGTCCTTATAGTCCCCCACTTCCAGTAGGAATCTAACCTTTATCAGGGTTTTAAATGTATAAGACTTCTTTATGTTTCATTTATGGGTATTATACTAACATGTTGTAGGGTAGATAAGAGTATGTGGTAATCTAGCTAGCCTATCTTCTTCCTTTGAGAAGATTTCCTAAATTTGGGCTATATATGGTACTAGTTCACCTACTCTAGATTATTTGAGAAATTTCTCCTAAAATATCCTTTGGGAAATATGACAAATCCTATGGGAGTTCTCTCCATAGTTTTCTTCTTCTTCACTTGTGGACCCGCACATGTCTTGTGCTACACCGCTTTATTCTAGCGGTGTTTTCTTTATCATGAATATTCTTTGAGAGATAAAGAGCTTCCAAGAATATAATTCTTGATTGTCTTGTAACCATGCTTCTCATACTACTTTCCTATCCATGCTACATTTAGTATCTTATATTCCTAGTTATCTTTTTGATTTTGGTTTTTCTAGAATTTCATTCATTGGTATGGTTATAGTGTTTATATTTGGTCATTATCTTCATATTTTTTAGCATTTACTTCTTTTGTGTAGGATCCTCGAGGTTTTTCCATAGGGGAATATAAACTACCCTTTTGTCATCTACAAATGATATTTCCTCTTTTCAGGCATAAATAATTCCCTTGGAATCTACAAACCATTTGAGCCCTAGTAATGCATTGAACGAATTGAATGTTTCCTTCTTAGTAACCACCTCAAAATCTATAGATTGTTTCACTCATTTCATATTAACTTCTACATTTTTTCAGGTACCCATCATTTTCATTTCGGTACTGTCTACCAAGCTGATATTGGAAGGTATAGGTTCCAATGTTGATCTTCCCAAGTATTCCCATATTCCTTTTGAAATTAGATTGACATACAATCCTAGGTCGACCATTATTTTGGGGATCTTTTTCTACTGGATCTGGAGTTCAATCATGATTGGCCTCATTTTCTAATGCTTTCCAATGGTTTTGATTTGTGGTATGTTTTTCTTATTCCAATATTTTCCTAGTTGTCTTAGTTTGGTGAGCATATCCTATTGTCTAGCTAATCTTGTAACATTTTTTAGGACCTTCACTTCTGATTTTGTGAAATAGCTATTTTCCACTCTTTCTCTACTTTTCTCTTGTTCTAGTATCTATTTGGTTTGGTTTACTATATGTTCATGTTATTCTTTTGTGTGGTGGAATTCTGGCTCTTCCCTAGAGCTTTTTTCTTCCACTGAAGTTTCTACATTCATTCTTTTGATATCTATCCCTTTCCTAGTTATTACTGCAATATTTCCCTTTTTCCTAGATTTGGTTTTTTCCTAGTATTCACTCTTATTTCTATCTTTTTCTATTACATTCTCCTCTCTGCCTATCATTTGACATTTCTTAGTTCCTTCCTCCAGTTCCTTGGGTGTTTTGTAGAAAATTTTGGTCCCTTTTGTGTAACTTGGATCTTGTTTCTTATCTTTTTGTGCATAATGCTGATGTGATTTTTTACAATGAAATGCATCATGGTCTTCTTATCTATAATATCCACATTTCTTGTTCTTTTTGTATTGTATAACATGTATTTGTTTTACATTTTCACACTTATTTTGAAATTAATATTAAAATGGACTTAATTATGATTTAATTTAGTGTTGTAATATGTATTTTACATATTCACATTAATTTTAGGGCCCTATTAATTAAAATGAACTTAATTGTGCCTTATTTTTTGTATTGTAAAGTGTACCTCTTTACACTTTCACACATATTTAGGGCTCCTTTAATTAATTGAGCTTAATTTTCCTTAACTCACCACTTTAATTCAAATCCAAGCCTATTTCATCACATTTTCCAATGAGGAAACCCGACATTCATTAATGTCTTAACATAACAATTCTCATTGAGCAATGTGCATCCTAGTTTAGGGACCTAAGACCCATTCACCCATAGGAAAATGGATCCTCCCTTAGATCTAGGACCTAAATTTAAATTATGTTTTTGGTGGTATTTTGATATTTTAAAATCTATATTCAGATGTCGGCTTGTGATATTTGATTTTTTGGAAATTAAGGATGTATATCTATAAATATAAGGTTATTTCACTAAGTTTTATCTAAGAAATCTAAGAATTTTCAAGAGAGTGTCCTAGCAACTTCAAGAGCAATTCAAGCCTTTCAAGAGCAGATTTATTGAAAATTTATTGCAGCAATCAAGATCCAATTGTCACATCAAATTCTTCTTGCATGATGCATGTTATTGCATCTAATATGATGATGTAGGTTTCATGATCCATTCAAGCATTCAAAGCATTATTTCAAGAAATATTCAAGGTTCAAGATTCACATCCAATGAATCCATTTCATTCAAGTTGCAGATTTACATTCCAAGGTTTATTCAAGGCTTTGGTGAGTTGTGACATTGAGCTATTCATTCATCATTCATTTCATGTATTTCACTTTATTTCAAAGTTTGATTACCAAAACGATATTTGAAAAGGAAAACCCCCATCCACCAAAAAAGAAACATTTTTCCCTCTTGATTTTTTTTTTCAAATTTAGGTGGAGGAAATCTTGAAGATCTCTTCAAGAGAAAATTGGAGAACTTGTCACTGCTATAAAAGTTGTCATCTTGTGAAAACTTATTTTTCAAGTCCTACCAAAAGTTTAAAGAAAAGCACATAGAAAAATTATCCCTTACCAATATGCCTCAACCCATGATTGATCCTCATATCCTTGATGAAAGCATGATTGAAATAAAATCTCTTCCAAGTAACCAAGACTAGCCTATGACAAATCCTCTGCCTATTTCATATAAGAGACCGTGAGATAATCAAACAAATCCCATTGTGCCTCCTAAAGTCAAACAAGTTTACAAAGCTAAATAGAAAGCGGTTGAACAACATCCTATGGTTCCTTTCGTTCCTCCCTTAAAGGAAGAAAATAAACCTATGGTTGACAAACCTGCTCCTACACAAACACAACTTGAAAATTGAATGAAAAGAAATCAAAATGATAGAGAGAGTAGGCATAGAAATTATTCTATTTCTCATTTGTTAAAAGAAAAAGAAGAAAAGAACAACATAGAAAATAAAAATACAAACTTGTCTCAAGCAATGCATGATGCCTCTCTGAACTTGCTGCAACATAAACAGACTTCTATGGATATTATCATTAGACCTCCTATTGTGATTAACTTGGATGCTGATGATGATATTGCAAATATTGATGAACAAGTGCATAATGAGTTGAATTCATTGGTTTCCTCTTCTATGAACTTAAATGATGATCCTCCTAATAAGAGTGTTGAACTTGGTGCTTGTCCTAGTTTGGCACTTGATGTTGTCCCTTCAGCTAGTTATCCACCTTCCACATATATTGATCAATATTGGGATGCAAACAGCTTGCTATAGGTTGGCTTGCATGTACCTTACTAGTATTTTTCTTTTTTTTCTTTTTCATGTTATTTGTGTGATTGCATGTGCATAATGTGATCCCCTGTACAGTGTCGGTTGATGTATCTTTCATGTGCATTCCTTTATATGTCGTAAACATTTATCTTT